>CM062819.1:648854062-649448354 GCA_031772625.1 Pinus tabuliformis | reverse complement strand
TCTGTGGCACCATTCGCCATCGTTTTCTGTCAATGTTGTTGACAGCAAGCTTGGGCAAGAAGATTAGATACCATATTAAAGAATCAATAAACATGTCTGAAAGATTCTTTAGCATCCACTCATATGCGTAAGCAAGCATGACTTACTATTTAACTAGCATATATACCCACAATGTTTATAATGTATAACTCTTTTCAAGAGAGTTCCAACTCATTAGCTCATGTAAAACTGTGAAAAGATCAAAACCAGATTCCTATTTTCCAAAATAATCTTCGTATAATAGCAGCAAAAGAGTGAAAATAAACATGATTGTTCTTGTATTTTAAACTGCACTCTAAAACCAAGGCGGAAATTAATAATGTACACGAGTATTCCCTGGTATTGCAACACAAACTATAACAAATAAATACATGAATAGCTTCATGCATGTAATACATATTCAAACATCGAAGTTAACTAGAATCTTAAAGTGGTTTAACACAATTTTCTAGAAGAAAAACTACATATACTTAGCTTTTATGTCCACACGTTTATTCCACGTTCTTCAAGAACTGGTCGCCATAATGCATGCTGAGGTCTTGTTAACTTGCATATTTGAACTCAAGTCTGCAGGCCCCCCCGCCTCAGATCTGCAGCATTATAGCTACAACGAAGAGCTGGCACACATACTCACTCTGCGTGAACAGCCGCAACAGCCACGACAGGCTCAAATTGAAGATGTATTTCTGGAAAAGTTGTAATGCCTTTTTCGACGTCTTCCAATGTTTCATTGCAACACACCTTCGGCAGCACTTTACCACTCCAACCTTCCACCAGTTGGGCGCACTCTCTCAAAGTTTTCACACAGGCTCGATCCACACTTGGCACTCAATAGATTTCAAAACGACTTTACACAGTCCATAGATCTCAGCGGATCAACAACGCTTCCACGCAAGTCTTCTACGAGAGATGTTGTAGTTTCCAACGACACAGCTAACAACTCTCTGCGTAATGATTCCAAGAAGGCCGAGTGAATCCTTAGCCGCATTCAGGTTTGGATGGGATTCATCGAAGCTCACAACACTCACATAACCCGGAGGCGAAGGTACCACCAATCTCATGCCAACAACATACTCATGAATTGCACTTCCATTATTGAACAAAGAGCTGCCATGTGCCCGGTGC
Organism: Pinus tabuliformis; assembly: GCA_031772625.1. Taxonomy (NCBI): domain Eukaryota; kingdom Viridiplantae; phylum Streptophyta; class Pinopsida; order Pinales; family Pinaceae; genus Pinus; species Pinus tabuliformis. The sequence goes on along the minus strand of CM062819.1, from coordinate 649,447,190 downwards.
TGAGCCGCCTTCGATGGTAATCCCCTCCCAAAAGGGCGAGTGAGGGAGAGCCAAATTATGTTTAGAAGCAGCATCTATAACTTCCCTTAGAGACGCTCCACCTCCTACGGTAATCGTCTGATCCTTTTGTTCACCCCAATACCAAGAATCAGTTCCGATACTAACTGCTAACTATCCCGCCATTTCTCTCACAAGCCATCCCGTCGTTGGAGGGCACCTTAAACCTAGCCTCATCGCAGGAATACCCATCAGACGTGGAGCTTGAGGGAAGGTGTTTACCTCAACCCTCTCTCCAGAAGCCTAACCGTCAGATCCATACCCCCACGATCGCACGCGGAGAAACTATACAAATGTCAAAGGGACGAGAAGCTTCCCTCGTTCAGTTCCATGGAAAACAAGAATCAGTTCAATAACTGATTCGTAAGTTTTGTAACTTAGAATTACTTTTACTCAGGGTTAATCACGATAGGGATATTACAGTAACACTATCATATTAATCAATATCATGATTTGATTCATCTTATTACTATATTGTTTACTTGTTCAATGTTTTATGTTTTACTATTTTGTAACACTATTATACTAATAATTATAATTTATTTAATTCATGTTATTACTAACTTAATAATTTTAATTCATGTTACTATTGTATTGTTTGTTTGTTTTATGTTTTATGTTTTACTATATTGTAACAATAATTTGTAACAGTATTTTACTAATCATTATAATTATTTATTCATGTTATTACTATATTGTTTCTTTGTTTTATGTTTTATGTTTTATATATTGTAGCACTATTTTGTAACATTATTATAATAATCAATATCATTATTTAATTCATGTTATTACTATATTGTTATTTGTTTTTTATTTTATGTTTTGCTATTTTGTAACTCCATTTTTCTAACACTATTATACTAATCTTTATCATTATTTATTTCATGTTATTACTATATTAGTAATTTTATTCATGTTATTACTATATTGTTTATTTATTGTTTTTGTTTTACTATGTTGTAACACTATTTAATATAATTATCTTATTTAATTCATGTTATTACTATATTCTTTGTTTGTTTTATGTTTTACTTTTTTGTAACACTATTGTACTAATCATTAAAATTATTTAATTCATTTTATTACTATTTATTTATTTTTTATTCATGTTATTACAACATTATAATTTTAATTCATTTTTTTACTATATTGTTGTTTGTTTTATTTTTTATGTTTTTACTCTTTTGTAACACTGTTATACTAATCATTATCATTATTTAATTCATGTAATTACTAATATGTTTGTTTTTTTATGTTTTATGTTTTACTATTTTGTAACACTATTATACGAATCATTTATCATTATTCAATTCATGTTATTACTATATGTTTGATTGTTTTATATTTTATGTTTTACTATATTGTAACACTATTATACTAATCATTAACATTATTAATTCGTGTTATGCTATATTAATAATTTTAAGCATGTTATTACGATATTGTTTGTTTGTTTTATTTTTTATTTTTTACTATTTTATAACACTATTTTGTAACATTATTATTACTAATCTTATCATTATTTCATTCATGTTATTACTATATAAATAATTTTAATTCAGGTTTTTACTATATTGTCTGTTTGTTTTATGTTTTATGTTTTACTATATTGTAACACTATTATACTAATCATTACCATTATTTAATTCATGTTACTACTATATTGTTTGTTTGTTCTATGTTTTATTTAGACTATTTTGTAACACTATTATACTAAACATTATCATTCTTTAGTTCATGTTATTACTATATTAATAAATTTAATTTATGTAATTACTATATTGTTTGTTTTTTTTTATGTTTTTTGTTTTACTATATTGTAACGCTATTATAATAATCAATATCATTATTTATTCATCTTATTACTGTATTGTACGTTTGTTTTATGTTTTATGTTTTACTATTTTGTAATACTACTATACTAATCATTATCGTTGTTTAATTCATGTTATTAGCATATTGCTTGTTTGTTTTACGTTTTATGTTTTACTATTTTGCAACGCTATTTTGTAACACTATTGTAATAATCATTATCATTATTTAATTCATGTTTATTAATATATTAATAATTTTAATTCATTTTATCACTACATTGTTTTTTTGATGTTTTATGTTTTACAATATTGGAACACTATTTTGTAAACATTTTATCCTAATCATTATCATTATTTAATTCATGTTATTACTATATAGTTTGTTTGTTTTAGTTTTATGTTTTACTATTTTGTAACACTAATATACTAATCATTATCATTATTAGTTCTTGTTATTAGCATATTGTTTGTTTGTTTTATGTTTTATGTTTTACAATTTTGTAACACTACTATACTAATCATAATCATTATTTAATTCATGTTATTACTATATTGTTTTGTTTGTTTTATGTTTTATGTTTTACTATTTTGTAACACTATTATACTAATCAATTTCATTATTTAATTCATGTTATTACTATATGTTTGTTTGTTTTATATTTTATGTTTTACTATTTTGTAACACCATTTGTAACACTATTATACTCATCATTATCATTGTTTAATTCATGTTATTAATATATTAATAATTTTAAGCAAGTTATTACGATATTGCTTGTTTGTTTTTACGTTTTATTTTTTACTATTTTCTAACAATATTATACTAATCTTATCATTATTTAATTCATGTTATTACTATATTGTCTATTTGTTTTCTGTTTTAGGTTTTACTATATTTTAACACTATTATACAAATCATTACAATTATTTATTTCATGTTATTACTATATTAATAATTGAATTCATGTTCTTACTATATTGTTTGTTTCTTTTATGTTTTAATATATTGTAGCACTATTTTGTAACACTATTATACTAATCATTATAATTATTTATTTCATGTTATTACTATATTGTTTGTTTGTTTTACGTTTTATTATTTTGTAACGCTATTACACTAATCAATATCATTTTTAATTCATGTTACTACGATATTTTTTGTTTGTTTTATTTTTGCTATTTTGTAACACTATTTTGTAGCACTATTTTGTAACACTTTAATTCATGTTATTACTATATTGTTTATTTGTTTTATATTTTCTTTTTTACTATTTTATAACAATATTATACTAATCATTATCATTATTTATTTCATGTTATTACTATATTAATAATTTATTTCATGTTATTACTATATTCTTTGTTTGTTTTATTCTTTTTCTAACACTATTCGTAAAACTGTTATACTAATCATTATCATTATTTAATTCATGTTATTACTATATTGTTTGTTTGTTTTATGTTTTATTTTTTACTATTTTATAACACTCTTTTGTAACACTATTATACTAATCTTATATTATTTAATTCATGTTATTACTATATTGTTTGTTTGTTTTATGTTTTTTGTTTTACTTTTTTGTAAAACTATTATACTAATCATTATCATTATTTAAATTCATGTTATTACTTTATTTTTGCGTTTGTTTAAAGTTTTATGTTTTACTATTTTTAACACTATGTTGTAACACTATTATACTAATAATTATGATTATTTAATGAATGTTATTACTATATTTTTGTTTGTTTTATGTTTTATGTTTTACTATTTTGTAACACTATTATGCTAATCATTATCATTATTTGGTTCATGTTATTGCTATATTGTTTGTTTGTTTTATGTTTTTTTGTAACACTATTATGCTAATGATTATCATTATTTAATTCATGTTATTACAATATTGTTTGTTTGTTTTATGTTTCATGTTTTACTATATTGAAACACTATTTTGTAACACTATTAAACCAATCATTATAATTATTTAATTCATGTTATTACTATATTGTTTGTTTTTGTTTTATGTTTTACTATATTGTAGCACTATTTTGTAACACTATTATACTAATCAATATCATAATTCATGTCATTACTATATTGTTCGTTTGTTTTATATTTTATGTTTTACTATTTTGTAACACCATTTTGTAACACTATTATAATAATCATTATCATTATTTATTTCATGTTATTAATATAATAATAATTTTAATTCATGTTATTACTATATTGTTTGTTTTATGTTTATGTTTTACTATAACGTAACACTATTTTCTAACACTTGTATACTAATAATTATAATTATTTAATTCATGTGATTACTATATTAATAATTTTAATTCTTGTTATTAGAATATTGTTGGTTTGTTTTATGTTTTACTTTATACTATTCTGTAACACTATTATACTAAACATTATCATTCTTTAGTTCATGTTAATACTATATTAATAATTTTAATTCATGTTATTACTATATTGTACATTTGTTTTACTATATTGTAACACTATTATACTAATCAATATCATTATTTAATTCATGTTATTACTATATTGTAAGTTTGTTTTATGTTTTATGTTTTACTATTTTGTTAATACTACTATACTAATCATTATCATTGTTTAATTCATGTTATTAGCATATTGTTTGTTTGTTTTATGTTATACTATTTTGCAACAGTATTTTCTAACACTACTATACTAATCATTATCATTATTTAATTCATGTTATTACTATATTGTTTGTTTGTTTTATGTTTTATGTTTTACTATTTTATAACACTATTTTGTAACAGTATTATACTAATCATTTTAAATATTTAATTCATGTTATTACTATATTGTTTGTTTGTTTTATGTTCTATATTTTACAATTTTGTAACACCATTTGTTAGCACTATTTTGTAACACTATGATACTCATCATGATCATTATTTAATTCATGTTATTACTATATTAACAATTTTAATTTATGTTATTATCATATCAGTAATTTTAATTCATGATATTACCATTTTTTTTTTATGTTTTACAGTTTAGTATATTGTAAGACTATTTTGTAACACTATTATAATAATCATTATCATTATTTAATTCATGTTATTAATGTATTTTTTGTTTGTTTTATGTTTTATATTTTACTGTTTTGTAAAACTATTTTGTAAAAATATTATACTAAACATTAACATTATTTAACTCGTGTTATTACTGTATTGTTTGTTTGTTTTATGTTTTATGTTTTACTATATTGGAACACTATTTTGTAACACTATTATACTAATCATTATTATTATTTAATTCATGTTATTACTATATTAATAATTTTAATTCTGGTTATTACTTATTGTTTGTTTCCTTTATGTTTTATGTTTTACTATAATGTAAAACTATTATGCTAATCAATATAATTATTTAATTCATGTTATTACTATCTTGTTCATTTGTTTTATATTTTATGTTTTACTATTTTTGTAACAATATTATACTAACCATTATCATTATTTATTTCATGTTATTACTATATTAATAATTTTAATTCATGTTATTACAATATTGTTTATTTGTTTTATCTTTTACTATATTGTAACACTATTTTCCAACACTATTATACTAATCATTATCATTATTTAACTCATGTTATTACTATATTAATAATTTTAATTCATGTTATTACTATATTCCTTGTTTGTTTTATTTTTTCTACTAACACTATTCTGTAACACTATTATACTAATTATTATCATTATTTAATTCATGTTATTATTATATTGTTTGTTTATTTGTTTTATGTTTTATTTTTTACTATTTTTAACACTATTTTGTAACACTAGTATACTAATATTATCATTATTTAATTCATGTTATTACTATATTTTTTTTTTTTTATTGTTTTATGTTTTACTATATTGTAACACTATTATAATAATAATTATAATTATTTAATTCATGTTATTAATATATTGTTTGTTGTTTTATGTTTTATTGTTTTACTATTTTGTAATACGATTTTGTACACTATTATACTATCATTATCATTATTAGTTCATGTTATTACTATATTAATAATTTTTAATTCATGTTATTAGTATATTGTTTGTTTGTTTTATGTTTTATTTTTACTATTTTGTAACACTATTTATACTAAACATTAACATTTTTTGGTTCATGTTATTACTATATGTTAATTAATATTCATGTTATTACTATATTGTACTATTTGTTTTATTATATTGTACACACTATTATACTAATCATTATTATTATTTTAATTCATGTTATTACTATATTAATAATTTTAATTTCTGGTTATTACTATATTAATAATTTTAATTCATGTTATTACAATATTGTTTATTTGTTTTATGTTTTACTATATTGTAACACTATTTTGCAACACTATTATACTAATCATTATCATTATTTAACTATGTTATTACTATATTAATAGTTTTAATTCATGTTATTATTATATTCCTTGTTTGTTTTATTCTTTTTCTAACACTATTCTGTAACACTATTATACTAATCATTATCATTATTTAATTCATGTTATTATTATATTGTTTGTTTGTTTTATGTTTTATTTTTTACTATTTTATAACACTATTTTGTAACACTAATATAGTAAACATTATCATTATTTAGTTCATCTTATTACTATATTAATAATTATAATTCATGTTATTACTATATTGTACGTTTGTTTTACTATATTGTAAAACTATTATACTAATTAATATCATTATTTAATTCATGTTATTAATGTATTTTTTTGTTCGTTTTATGTTTTATGTTTTACTGTTTTGTAAAAATATTTTGTAAAAATATTATACTAAACATTAACATTATTTAACTCATGTTATTACTATATTGATTGTTTGTTTTATGTTTTATGTTTTACTATAATGTAACACTATTATACTAATCAATATAATTATTTAATTCATGTTATTACTATCTTGTTCATTTGTTTTTATATTTTATGTTTTACTATTTTGTAACAATATTATACTAACCATTATCATTATTTATTTCATGTTATTACTATATTAATAATTTTAATTCATGTTATTACAATATTGTTTATTTGTTTTATGTTTTACTATATTGTAACACTATTTTGCAACACTATTATACTAATCATTATCATTATTTAACTCATGTTATTAATATATTAATAATTTTAATTGATGTCATTACTATATTGTTTGTTTGTTTTATGTTTTACTTTATACTATTTTGTAACACTATTATACTAAACATTATCATTCTTTAGTTCATGTTATTACTATATGAATAATTATAATTAATGTTATTACTATATTGTTTGTTTGTGTTATGTTTTATGTTTTACTATTTTATAACACTACTTTGTAACAATATTATACTAATAATTTTAATTATTTAATTCATGTTATTACTATATTGTTTGTTTGCTTTATGTTTTATATTTTACAATTTTGTAACACCATTTGTTAGCAGTATTTTGTAACACTATGATACTCATCATGATCATTATTTAATTCATGTTATTACTATATTAATAATTTTAATTTATGTTATTATCATATCAATAATTTTAATTCACGATGTTACAATTTTTTTTTTATGTTTTACAGTTTAGTATATCGTAACACTATTTTGTAACACTATTATACTAATCATTATCATTATTTAATTCATGTTAATAATGTATTTTTTGTTTGTTTTATGTTTTATGTTTTACTGTTTTGTAAAACTATTTTGTAAAACTATTATACTAAACATTAACATTATTTAACTCATGTTATTACTATATTGTTTGTTTGTTTTATGTTTTATGTTTTACTATATTGTAACATTATTTTGTAACACTATTATACTAATCATTATTATTATTTAATTCATGTTATTTCTATATTAATAATTTTAATTCTGGTTATTACTATATTGTTTGTTTCCTTTATGTTTTATGTTTTACTATAATGTAACACTATTATACTAATCAATATAATTATTTAATTCATGTTATTACTGTCTTGTTTATTTGTTTTATATTTTATGTTTTACTATTTTGTAACAATATTATACTAATCATTATCATTATTTGTTTCATGTTATTACTATATTAATAATTTTAATTCATGTTATTACAATATTGTTTATTTGTTTTATGTTTTACTATATCGCAACACTTTTATACTAATCATTATCATTATTTAACTCATGTTATTACAATATTAATAGCTTTAATTCATGTTATTACTACATTCCTTGTTTGTTTGATTCTTTTTCTAACACTATTCTATAACACTATTATACTAATCATTATCATTATTTAATTCATGTTACTATTATATTGTTTGTTTTATATTTTATATTTTACTATTTTACAACACTATTTTGTAACACTATTATACTAATCTTATCATTATTTAATTCATGTTATTACTATATTTTTTTTTTGTTTTATGTTTTATGTTTTACTATATTGTAACACTATTATAATAATTATTATAATTATTTAATTCATGTTATTAATATAATGTTTGTTTGTTTGTTTGTTTTATGTTTTACTATTTGGTAATACGATTTTGTAACACTATTATACTAATCATTATGATTATTTAGTTCATGTTATTAGTATATTAATAATTTTAATTGATGTCGTTACTATATTGTTTGTTTGTTTTATGTTTTATTATTTTGTAACACTATTTTACTAATCATTATCATTATTTATTTCATGTTATTACTATATTGTTTGTTTTATGTTTTACTATTCTGTAACACTCTTACAAAAATCATTATCATTATTAAATTCATGTTATTACTATTTTAATAATTTTAATTCATGTTAATACTATATTGTTTGTTTATTCTATGTTTTATGTTTTACTAATTTGTAACAGTATTATACTAATCATTATAATTATCTAATTCGTTTTATTACTATATTAATGATTTTAATTCATGTTATTACTATATTGTTTGTTTGTTTTATGTTTTATTTTTTGTTGTTTTTCCACACTATTTTATAACACTATTATACTAATCATTTTCATTATTTAATTCATGTTATTACTATACTGTTTGTTCGTTTTATGTTTTATGTTTGACTACATTGTAACACTATTTCATAACATTATTATACTAATCATTATAATTATTTAATTCATGTTATTACTATATTGTTTGTTTGTTTTCTGTTTTATGTTTTACAATTTTGTAACACTATTATACTAATCATTGTCATTATTTAGTCAATGTTTTTTTTTTTTCTCAATATGTCTACTTCTATTATTATACAAAATGATTCAAAATGTTACAGCAAGGCCATAGCCTTGAAAATATTGCCATGAGATTGACAATTAGCACAGCTGAACACCTTCAAAAAATGGTGGACTTCCATCTGTTACATCTTCTCCTAAGACTCTAAATATTGCGAAATAGACAAGCTGATACAAACAACTATTGCACTGTTGTGCAGCGTTGAACAAGGACAAATAGACATAGATCCAAACAGTTGACACAGAGACATATAGACACATACTATGACCTGAAACAGGCAGAATTGAGCGTTCCAAAAACAAAGTAATGCGCCTACTTCTTAGGCTGCCGAGAGCAGAGTGCCATCCAAGATCAGTCGTCATCCATACTGTAGGGTTCCTCCACTACCCTGCACCCAAATTGCAAAGAGTCTTCCGAGTCTGAGTGAAGGACCACCGAGCCGGTTGGGACTCTCGGAGCAGGCTCGCTTGGACCATCAAGGGTGGCTTGAGTCGCCAAGGAGGAACTTCCTGTGACCGGGTGTTGAGTGTCAAGTGGAGGCACTGTCCCTTGTTCTGGCGGAATTGCCTGATGAGCTGCTGCCTGGCCGCTGAGATTTGCACAATTTTCAATAGTAACAGAGACTAAGAAAGTGGAATTGGCAAGAGTGCAGGGGATACGATAGCGGATTGTTGGATGCGCTGCATGCTCACATTCAACCAGCCTTCCACGCCCGTGACCTCTGCCTCTTCCAGCTCTGGAAACTTGAGGGCGATTTTGCTCAGGTGCCACCTCAACCGAGGAGGAGGGAGAGATGGGGGCAGACCTCTTTGAGGTGGCGCGTCCATGGGAGCCTCTGCGTCTGCTACCCATTCTTGGATGCTCTATCGGCATTGCAGTATACAGTGGATTGACCAGCGCACAAATACACAGAGGGGAGCAACTAACCAGAACGTGAGCTCGTTGAACTGGAGCTAAATTCCTGTGAAACACTCTCGAGTCGGAGACGGAGATGGACTTGGGCACAGAGAGTGAATGCCCCTGAGCTACCAACAGGACCGCAGAGGAGTGCGAAGTGGCAGCAGAGGGATGCGAAGAGGCCACTGAGGAATGCCAAGAAACCGCAGAGGAATGTGAGGAGGCCGTGGGAGCACAAACATTATGAAGCGCCATTACACAATTTACCAGGAGGTAGATGGAGGAGTAAACGAACCACATTAATAACCCTCCGTGAGACCAGCTCACTTGATCTGCATGGTTCCGCGTGGCGCGCATGGGCTGACACCTGCCCATGTGATGCGCCGCCTTCATACCCTTACGCTGATTGAACACCCGCATCTGGGACATTATTTAGTCAATGTTACTACTATATTAATAATTTTGTTTCATGCTATTACTATATTGTTTGTTTGTTTTATTTATTACTATATTGTAGCACTATTTTGGAACACCATTATACTGATCAATATCGTTATTTAATTCATGTTATCACTATATTGTTTGATTGTTTTATATTTTATGTTTAACTATTTGTAACAGTATTTTGTAACACTATTATACTAATCATTAACATTATTTATTACATGTTATTACTATATCAAAAATTTAATCCATGTTATTACTGTATTTTTTGTTTTATGTTTTATGTTTTACTATTATATAACATTGTTATACTGATCATTATCATTATTTAATTCATGTTATTACTATATAAATAATTTTAATTCATTTCTTACAATATTGTTTGTTTGTTTTATGTTTTATGTTTTACTATTTTGCAACAGTATTTTGTAACACTATTATACCAATCATTATCAATATTCAATTCATGTTATTACTATACTAATAATTTTAATTCATGTTATTATTATATTGTGTGTTTGTTTTATGTTTTATGTTTTACTATATTGTAACACTATTGTACTAATCATTAACATTGTTTAATTCATTTTATTACTATATTATTAATTTTAATTCATGTTATTACTATATTAATAATTTCACTTCATGTTATTACTATATTGTTTGTTTGTTTTATGTTTTATAATTTATTATATTGTAACACTATTATACTAATCATTATCATTATTTAATTCATGTTATAACTATATTGTTTGTTTGTTTTATATTTTATGTTTTACTATTTTGTAAAACTATTTTTTAAGACTATTATACTAATCATCAACATTACCTAATTCATGTTATTACTATATTGTCTATTTGTTTTATGTTTTATGTTTTACTATATTGTTTGTTTGTTTTATGTTTTACTATTTTGTAACACTATCATATTAATCAATATCATGATTTGATTCATCTTATTACTATATTGTTTCTTTGTTCAATGTTTTAGGTTTTACTATTTCGTAACACTATTATACTAATAATTATAATTATTTAATTCATGTTATTACTAACTTAATAATTTTAATTCATGTTACTACTGTATTGTTTGTTTGTTTTATGTTTTATGTTTTACTATATTGTAACAATAATTTGTAACAGTATTATACTAATCATTATAATTATTTAATTCGAGTTATTACTATATTTTTTCTTTGTTTTATGTTTTATGTTTTACTATATTGTAGCACTATTTTGTAACATTATTATAATAATCAATATCATTATTTAATTCATGTTATTACTATATTGTTCGTTTGTTTTTTATTTTATGTTTTGCTATTTTGTAACACCATTTTCTAACACTATTATACTAATCATTATCATTATTTATTTCATGTTATTACTATATTGTTTATTTTATGTTTTATGTTTTACTATGTTGTAACACTATTATACTAATAATTATCATGATTTAATTCATGTTATTACTATACTCTTTGTTTGTTTTATGTTTTACTATTTTGTAACACTATTTTACTAATCATTAAAATTATTTAATTCATTTTATTAATATATTATTAATTTTAATTTATGTTATTACTATATTAATAATTTCAATTCATGTTGTTACTATATTGTTTGATTGTTTTATGTTTTATGTTTTACTATATTGCAACACTATTTTGTAACACTATTATACTAATAATTAACATTATGGAATTCATGTTATTACTATATTGTTTGTTTGTTTTATGTTCTATGTTTTACTATATTGTAGCACTATTTTTGTAACACTATTATACTAATCATTATAATTATTTAATTCATGTTATTACTATGTTGTTTGTTTTTTTTTATGTTATATGTTTTACTGTTTTGAAACACTATTATAGTAATCAATATCATTATTTAATTCATATTATTACTATATTAATAATTTTAATTCATGTTATTACGATATTGTTTTTTAGTTTTATGCTTTATGTTCTACTATTTTGTAACACTATTTTGTAGCACTATTTTGCAACACTATTTTGTAACACTATTATACTAATCATTATCATTATTTAATTCATATTATTTCTATATGAATAATTTTAATTCATGTTATTATTATGTTGTAACACTATTATACTAATAATTATCATTATTTAATTCATGTTATTACTATATTAATAATTTTAATTCATGTCATTACTATATTAATAACTTTAATTCATGTTACTACTATATTGTTTATTTGTTCTATGTTTTATGTTTTACTAATTTGTAACACTAGTTTGTAACACTATTATACTAGTCATTATCATTAATTAATTCATGTTATTACTATATTGTTTGTTTTATTTTTATGTTTTACTACTTTGTAACACTATTATACTAATCATTATCATTATTTAATTCATGTTACTACTATATTGTTTGTTTGTTTTATGTTTTATTTTAGACTATTTTGTAAAACTATTATACTAAACATTATCATTCTTTAGTTCATGTTATTACTATATTAATAATTTTAATTTATGTTATTACTATATTGTTTGTTTTTTTTATGTTTTTTGTTTTACTATACTGTAACACTATTATAATAATCAATATCATTATTTAATTCATGTTATTATTGTACTGTACATTTGCTTTATGTTTTACTATTTTGTAATACTATTATACTAATCATTATCATTGTTTAATTCATGTTATTAGCATATTGCTTGTTTGTTTTATGATTTATTTTTTACTATTTTGCAACGCTATTTTGTAACACTACTGTACTAATCATTATCATTATTTAACTCACGTTATTACTATATTGTTTATTTGTTTTATGTTTTAAGTTTTACTATTTTGTAACAGTATTATACTAATCATTATAATTATTTAATTCATTTTATTACTATATTGTTTGTTTGTTTTATGTTTTATATTTTACAATTTTGTAACACTATTTTGTAGCGCTATTTTGTAACACTAATCACTATCATTATTTAATTCATGTTATTACTATATTAATAATTTCAATTCATGTTGTTACTATATTGTTTGATTGTTTTATGTTTTATGTTTTACTATATTGCAACACTATTTTGTAACACTATTATACTAATCATTAACATTATTGAATTCATGTTATTACTATATTGTTTGTTTGTTTTATGTTCTATGTTTTACTATATTGTAGCACTATTTTTGTAACACTATTATACTAATCATTATAATTATTTGATTCATGTTATTACTATATTGTTTGTTTATTTTATGTTTTATGTTTTACTGTTTTGAAACACTATTATAGTAATTAATATCATTATTTAATTCATATTATTACTATATTAATAATTTTAATTCATGTTATTACGATATTGTTTTTTTGTTTTATGCTTTATGTTCTACTATTTTGTAACACTATTTTGTAGCACTATTTTGCAACACTATTTTGTAACATTATTTTGTAACACTATTATAATAATCATTATCATTATTTAATTCATATTATTTCTATATGAATAATTTTAATTCATGTTATTATTATGTTGCAACATTATTATACTAATAATTATCATTATTTAATTCATGTTATTACTATATTAATAATTTTAATTTACTAATTTACTTTATTATTTACTAATTTGTAACACTAGTTTGTAATGCTATTATACTAGTCATTATCATTATTTAATTCATGTTATTACTATATTGTTTGTTTTATGTTTTATGTTTTACTACTTTGTAACACTATTATACTAATCATTATCATTATTTAATTGATGTTACTACTATATTGTTTGTTTGTTTTATGTTTTATTTTAGACTATTTTGTAACACTATTATACTAAACATTATCATTCTTTAGTTCATGTTATTACTATATTAATAATTTTAATTTATGTTATTACTATATTGTTTGTTTTTTTATGTTTTTTGTTTTACTATATTGTAACACTATTATACTAATCAATATCATTATTTAATTCATGTTATTATTGTATTCTATGTTTGTTTTATGTTTTATGTTTTACTATTTTGTAATACTACTATACTAATCATTATCATTGTATAATTCATGTTATTAGCATATTGCTTGTTTGTTTTATGATTTATGTTTTACTATTTTGCAACGCTATTTTGTAACACTAGTGGACTAATCATTATCATTATTTAATTCATGTTATTACTATATTGTTTGTTTGTTTTATGTTTTAATTTTTACTATTTTGTAACAGTATCATACTAATCATTATAATTATTTAATTCATTATATTACTATATTGTTTGTTTGTTTTATTGTTTATATTTTACAATTTTGTAACACTATTTTGTAGCACTATTTTGTAACACTATTATACTCATCATTATCATTATTTAATTCATGTTATTAATGTATTTTTTGTTTGTTTTATGTTTTACTGTTTTGTAAAACTATTATACTAAACATTAACATTATTTAACTTATGGTATTACTATATTGTTTGTTTGTTTTATGTTTTATGTTTACTATATTGTAACACTATTTTTTAACACTATTATATTAATCATTATCATTATTTAATTCATGTTATTAATATATTAATAATTTTGTTTCATTTTATCACTATATTTTTTTTTTATGTTTTATGTTTTACAATATTGGAACACTATTTTGTAACATTATTATCCTAATCATTATCATTATTTAATTCATGTTATTACTATATTGTTCGTTTGTTTTATGTTTTATGTTTTACTATTTTGTAACACTAATATACTAATCATTATCATTACTTAATTCTTGTTATTAGCATATTGTTTGTTTGTTTTATGTTTTATGTTTTACTATTTTGCAACACTATTTTGTAAAACTACTACACTAATCATAATCAATATTTAATTCATGTTATTACTATATTGTTTGTTTGTTCTATGTTTTACGTTTTACTATTTTGTAACACTATTATACTAATCAATATCATTATTTAATTCATGTTATTACTATATTGTTTGTTTGTTTTATATTTTATTTTTTACTATTTTGTAACACCATTTTGTAACACTATTATACTAATCATTATCATTATTTAATTCATGTTATTACTATATTGTTTGTTTGTTTTATGTTTTACATTTTACTATATTTTAAAATTATTTTGTAACACTATTATACTAATCATTATCATTATTTAATTCATGTTATAGCTATATTGTTTATTTGTTTTATGTTTTGTGTTTTACTATTTTGTAAAACTATTTTGTAACACTATTATACCAATCATTAGTATTATTTAATTCATGTTATTAATATATTAATAATTTTAAGCCATGTTATTACGATATTGTTTGTTTGTTTTATGTTTTATTTTTTACTATTTTCTAACACTATTATACTAATCTTATCATTATTTAATTCATGTTATTACTATATTAATAATTTTAATTCATGTTGTTACTATATTGTCTATTTGTTTTCTATTTTAGGTTTTACTATATTGTAACACTATTATACAAATCATTACAATTATTTAATTCATGTTATTACTATATTAATAATTTGAATTCATGTTCTTACTATATTGTTTGTTTGTTTTAAGTTTTACTATATTGTAGCACTATTTTGTAACACTATTATACTAATCATTATAATTATTTATTTCATTTTATTACTATATTGTTTGTTTATTTTATGTTTTATTATTTTGTAACGCTATTGTACTAATCAATATCATTATTTAATTCATGTTATTACTATATTAATAATTCTAATTCATGTTATTACGATATTTTTTGTTTGTTTTATTTTTTTCTATTTTGTAACACTATTTTGTAGCACTATTTTGTAGCACTATTTTGTAGCACTATTTATTTCATGTTATTACTATATTAATAATTTATTTCATGTTATTACTATATTCTTTGTTTGTTTTATTCCTTTTCTAACACTATTCTGTAAAACTATTATACTAATCATTATCATTATTTAATTCATGTTATTACTATATTGTTTGTTTGTTTTATGTTTTATTTTTTACTATTTTATAACACTATTTTGTGACACTATTATACTAATATTATGTTATTTAATTCATGTTATTACTATATTGTTTGTTTGTTTTATGTTTTATGTTTTACTATTTTGTAAAACTAATATACCAAGCATTATCATTATTTAGTTCATGTGATTAGTATATTAATAATTTTAATTCATGCCGTTACTATATTGTTTGTTTGTTTTATGTTTTACTATACTGTAGCACTATTTTGTAACACTATTATACTAATCAATATAATTATTTAATTCATATTATTACTATATTGTTCGATTGTTTTATATTTTATGTTTTACTATTTTATATCACTATTATACTAATCATTTTCATTAGTTATTTCATGTTATTACTATATTGTTTGTTTGTTTTATTTTTTATGTTTTACTATATTGTAACACTATTATACTCATCATTATCATTAATTAATTCATGTTATTACTATATTGTTTGTTTATTCTATGTTTTATGTTTTACTATATTGTAACAATATTATACCAATCATTATCATTATTTAAATTCATGTTATTACTATATTATGCGTTTGTTTAAAGTTTTATGTTTTACTATCTTTAACACTATGTTGTAACACTATTATACTAATAATTATGATTATTTAATGAATGTTATTACTATATTTTTTGTTTGTTTTATGTTTTATGTTTTATTATATTGGAACATTATTTTTTTAACACTATTATACTAATCATTATAATTATTTAATTCATTTTATTACTATATAGTTTGTTTGTTTTATGTTTCACGTTTTACTATTTTGTAACACTATTATGCTAATCATTATCATTATTTAGTTCATGTTATTGCTATATTGTTTGTTTGTTTTATGTTTTTTGTAACCCTATTGTGTAACACTATTATGCTAATGATTATCATTATTTAATTCATGTTATTACTATATTAGTTATTTTAATTCATTTTATTGCTATATATTTTTTTTGTTTTATGTTTTATGTTTTACTATATCGTAACAGTATTTTGTAACACTATTATACTAATCATTATCATTATTTAATTCATGTTATTACTATATTGTTTGTTCGTTTTATGTTCTACTATATTGTAGCACTATTTTGTAACACTATTATACTAATCGTTATAATTATTTATTTCATGTTATTACTATATTGTTTGTTTGTTTTATGTTTTATGTTTTATGTTTTAATATTTTGTAACACTATTATACTAATCATTATCATTATTTAATTCATGTTATTACTATATTGTTCATTTGTTTTATATTTTATGTTTTACTATTTTATAGCAATATTATACTAATCATTATCATTATTTATCTCATGTTATTACTATATTAATAACATTAATTCATGTTATCACTATATTGTTTGTTTGTTTCATGTTTTATTTTTTACTATTTTATAACACTATTTTGTAACACTATTATACTAATCTTATCATTATTTAATTCGTGTTATTACTATATATATTTTTTTATGTTTTATGTTTTACTATATCGTAACAGTATTTTGTAACACTATTATACTAATCATTATCATTATTTAATTCATGTTATTACTATATTGTTTGTTTGTTTTATGTTTCATGTTTTACTATATTGTAACACTATTTTGTAACACTATTATACCAATCATTATAATTATTTAATTCATGTTATTACTATATTGCTTGTTTGTTTTATGTTTTATGATTTACTATATTGTAGCACTATTTTGTAACACTATTATACTAATCAATATCATTATTTAATTCATGTTATTACTATATTGTTCATTTGTTTTATATTTTATGTTTTACTATTTTGTAACATCATTTTGTAACACTATTATACTAATCATTGTCATTATTTATTTCATGTTATTAATATATTAATAATTTTAATTCGTGTTATTACTATATTGTTTGTTTTATGTTTTATGTTTTACTATTTTGTAACACTATTATACTAATCATTATCATTAGTTAATTCATTTTATTACTACATTAATAATTTTAATTCATGTTATTACTATATTAATAATTAAAATTCATGTTATTACTATATTGTTTGTTTGTTTTATGTTTTACTATATTGTAACACTATTATACTAATCATTATCATTATTTAATTCAGGTTATAACTATATTGTTTATTTGTTTTATGTTTTATATTTTACTATTTTGGAAAACTATTTTGTAACACTATTATATCAATCATTAACATTATTTAATTCATGTTATTAATATATTAATAATTTTAAGCCATGTTATTATGATATTGTTTGTATTCTTTTTGTTTTATTTTTTACTATTTTAGAACACTATTATACTAATCTTATCGTTATTTAATTCATGTTATTACTATATTAATAATTTTAATTCATGTTATTACTATATTGTCTATTTGTTTCCTTTTTTATGTTTTACTATATTGTAACACCATTATACTAATCATTATAATTATTTAATTCATGTCATACTATATTAATAATTTCAATTCATGTTCTTACTATATTGTTATTTGTTTTATGTTTTACTATATTGTAGCACTATTTTGTAACACTATTATACTAATCGTTATAATTATTTATTTCATGTTAATACTATATTGTTTGTTTGTTTTATGTTTTACTGTTTTGTAACACTATTATACTAATTCACTTTATTACTATATTGTTCATTTGTTTTATATTTTATGTTTTACTATTTTATAACAATATTATACTAATCATTATCATTATTTATCTCATTTTATTACTATATTAATAACTTTAATTCATGTTATTACTATATTGTTTGTTTGTTTCATGTTTTACTATTTTGTAAAACTATTATACTAAGCATTATCATTATTTAGGTCATGTTATTAGTATATTAATAATTTTAATTCATGTCGTTACTATATTGTTTGCTTGTTTTATGTTTGATTTTATACTATTTTGTAACACTATTATACTAACATTATCATTCTTTAGTTCAGGTTATTACTATATTAATAATTTTAATTCATGTTATTACCATATTGTTTGTTTGTTTTATGTTTTTTGTTTTACTATATCGTAACACTATTATACTAATCAATATCATTATTTAATTCGTGTTATTACTATATTGTACGTTTGTTTTATTTTTTATGTTTTACTATTTTGTAATACTACTATATTAATCATTATCATTGTTTAATTCATGTTATTAGCATACTGTTTGTTTGTTTTATGTTTTATGTTTTACTATTTTGCAACACTATTTTATAACACTACTATACTAATCATTGTCATTATTTAATTCATGTTATTACTATATTCTTAATTTTAATTCATCTTATTACTATATTGTTTATTTGTTTTATGTTTCATGTTTTACTATTTTGTAACACTATATTGTAACAGTATTATAGTAATCATTATAATTATTTAACTCATGTTATTACTATATTAATAATTATAATTCATGTTATTACTATATTGTTTGCTTGTTTTATGTTTTAAATTTTACAATTTTGTAACACTATTTTGTAGCACTATTTTGTTAACACTATGATACTCATCATTATCATTATTTAATTCATGTTATTAATATATTAATGATTTTAATTTATGTGATTACTATATCAATAATTTTAATTCATCTTATTACTATATTGATTGTTTGTTTTATGTTTTATTATTTTGTAAAACTATTATATGTTGGGTCCCTATAATACTAGTGATTACCCCATTACTATTGTAGTTATACCCCTTATTTATGTTGTTGTGCCCCTATTACCCCCATATTGTTATTTCTGTGCCCCATAAAATCCCTCTATTGTTATTTTTATGGCTTTATATTATTATTGTTAGGTCGGCCGGATTATATTGTTACTCCTTAGACTCCTATATATAGAAAGGAGGTTTTGTCATTTGTATCATCCAAGAATTGTTCATTTATGTAATGTAAAGGAGGTTGCCCCCTCGAAGAGGCTGAATTCTAAGGCGTTGATCTATCTTTTCTATCTTTTCTTGAGCTGGTTTCATAACATTTGGTATCAGAGCTTTGGATTCTAGGGTTTCGCTGCTCCAAATAGGTCATCGTGGCATTTTCGCTATAAATTTTTCTGTGATGTTTCAGAAGTCGCAAAAAAAACCCATTTGAGAAGAAATCTCACTGAACCTTGGGTCCGAATTTCAGAGCTTTTCGCGCAATATTTGTGGAGATACGATCTGAGGAAGTTGGTCTTTTTGCAGACTCCTGAATTACATTCAAAACAGTTGACCTGAGGAAAATCGTCATAACTTTCTCTCTGGGGATCGGATTGAAATTTCATAAGAAGGTACAAAAATAGTACGGACTGTAGTTTCTTTTGTGTGTGGTTTAGATTCAAAGGTTGAAACAGTGACTCGTGGCACGTCATACAAGTTCGCTCTACTGAAACAGTCTAAAAGCAAGTCACTGTGGGAGATTTCACATAACTCTTCCTTGGAGAATCCAATTGGGATAAGACTTGTGGCATTGGAAAGAGGACGCAGAAGGCTACTACAGGTAACCATTTCAGAACTGGATGATCAGAAATTACAGAGATACATCAGATTCAATATTAGGCTTCTATAAAGTGAAAAAAGGTGTGTAGTTTTTTTTTAAATTTTTGTGTAAGCTTGGTTTAACGGAATTCAAAGGGCATAGTAAAGCATTATTATCGGTAATTGATGCCCCGAGGAAAGAAAATGCAAACACCTAGTAAGGAACCTGAAAGCTCTAGCATGACTCACGAAGAAGAGGAAGAAATGCTACATGATATATCAAAATTACAAGAACAAGTGCAACAAATGTCACGCTCACAAAAGCTAACAGAAGCCAAGATAAGTGGCGTGGAATCTAATATAAATGGCATGGAATCTAAGATAAAGGGCATGGAAGCTAAGATGGATGATTCGAAGATAGATTTGAAGAGAGACATGGTAGATTTGAAGATAGATTTGAAGACAAACATGGAAGAATTGAAGAAGTTGCTACAAGAAAGGGTCACTAATGGTGAAAAGGTAGTAAAGGAAACTCATGATGAGAACAAAAGAAATGTTAATCATGATTCCATAGATGCTAATGTTGGATCGAAGAATCACCATATTCCAAAAATCGATATGAGGAAGTTTGATGGGAAGGATCCCGCCACATGGATATTACAGATGGAGCAATTCTTCTATCTCAATAATGTGCAAAATGCACAAAAGGTACGTATGGAAACTATATATTTGGAACCAAATCAGTTTGTATGGTATCAATGGCTTTGCTCTCGTAAACAATTTATCACTTGGGAAATTTTTACGGAAGAATTGATAGCACATTATGAAGATACAAAAAGCAACACTTTTTTTAGCCAATTGATAAGTCTCAAACAAAAGGGTTTAGTAATGGAGCACATTGAGGAGTTCCAAAAATTGAACATAAGGGTAAAATATATGCCAGAGGAGCATAGGATTGATGTGTTCATAGGGTCTTTAAAGGATAATATCCAACATGATGTTCGCCTTTTGTAACCTGATTCATTAGAGAAGGCATTCAGGTTAGCAAGAAAAATGGAAAGCAAAATTATGGCAACCAGGAAGCATACCACTCACAACTATAAAGACGAAAGTGTTGTTGCCCCTAGTCTTCCACAACGTATAAGGTTGACACCACAATAATTGGAAGAAAAAAGAGCAAAAGGGCTTTGTTACAGTTGTGATAGTAAATACACTAATGGTCATAAGTGTGCTGAGAAGAAATTATTCTACATAGATTGTGAAGAGGAAGAAGGAAAGGAGCAAGAAAGGTCAAAAGAAGAAGATATACTCCAGGAACAAAGCCTAGATGAAGAACAAATAAATCCGACCATATCTTGTAATGCATTGGCGGGAATTACCACTCCTCAAACCATGAAGATAGAAGGACAAATCAAGAAGAAAAAGGTAATAGTGTTGATTGATTCAGGAAGCACCCACAATTTTATTCACTGTAGGGTAGCAAAAGAATTGAATTGCTTCCTATATCCAGCACCAGAGTGTCAAGTGATGATTGCAAATGGAGGAAGAATAAATTGCTCTGGAAAGTGCCATAATATCAAGCTATCCATGGGAGAATATGTATTGACTAGCCCAATGCTTTCCATTCCAATGGGAGGTGCTGATGTTGTACTAGGAGTCCAATGGCTACAATCCTTGGGTACAATAGCTTTTAATTTTCAAGAACTTTTCATCAAATTTTCTATGAAAGGAAATGAAGTTGAATTAAGGGGTATTACAGGGAAACCAGGAAAGATAATCAGCTCTAATGGCATGATAAAGCTTCTAAAAAAGGAGCAAAGAGGTGTAGTTGCATAATTATGTTCGCTAGATGTTTCCACATTGGAATCATCTATTTCTCCAGATCTCCAAAAAGTCCTGGACAATCATTCCAAGGTATTTGAGACTCCAAAAGGTCTCCCACCTATGCGTGATCATGATCATGCTATTCATCTGATTCCAGGAAGTGTTCCTCCAAACATCAGGCCATACAAATATGCCTATGTCCAAAAAAGTGAAATTGAACGTATGGTTGCAGAAATGCTAGAGGCTGGTATAATTCAACCGAGTCAAAGTTCTTTCTCAGCTCCAGTAGTATTGGTGCACAAGAAGGATGGATCATGGCGCATGTGTCCGGATTATAGGGAGCTCAACAAGCTCACTATTAAAGATAAGTTCCCCATTCGTGTTATTGATGAATTACTGGATGAATTGCATGGATCACTTTACTTCACCAAGTTGGATCTTCATTTGGGATATCATCAAATCAGAATGAAGATTGAGGACATTCCGAAAATGGCATTTAAAACTCATGAGGGTCATTATGAATTTTTGGTCATGCCTTTTGGCCTTACCAATGCACCTTCAACATTTCAAGGTTTGATGAATTCAATTTTCAAACCATTCCTTAGAAAATTTGTGTTAGTATTTTTTGATGATATACTAATCTACAGCAAGTCTTGGAAGGATCATGTTGAACATGTTGATAGGGTGCTACAACTATTGGAGGAGAAACAATTATATGCAAAAAGACCCAAATGTTTCTTTGGAGTACAGGAGGTGGAATATTTGGGTCATATTGTATCTCATGAAGGAGTTAAGGTAGACCCTAGCAAAATTAAATCCATTAAGGAATGGAAAATCCCCACATCCATAAAGCATCTACGAGGATTTCTTGGGTTGACAGGGTATTATCGCAAGTTTGTTAAGAGTTATGGGAGAATAGCAACACCTCTAACAACATTATTGAAGAAAGATTCATTTGCATGGACTCCCAAAGCAGCAAAGGCCTTTGAACATCTTAAAGAGGCAATGTGCTAAGCACCGATCTTAGCTACACTGGACTTTACAAAAACCTTTATTGTGGAATGTGATGCTTCAGGAAATGGAATTGGTGCTATTCTAATGCAAGATGAAAGACCCATTGCTTTTGAAAGTTGTCCAATCAAGGGAAATTTTTTAAGCAAAGCTATCTATGAGAAGGAAATGTTGGAAATACTCCATGCACTTAAGAAATGGCGACCCTACCTAATGGGAAGACACTTCAAGGTAAAAATGGATCATGATAGCCTTAAATACTTTTTAGAACAAAGATTATCCTCTGAAGAGCAACAAAAGTGGGTCACAAAGATGTTGGGTTATGACTCTAAAATCATCTACAAAAAAGGGAAGCAAAATGTGGTGGCAGATGCACTCTCAAGAAATGATGAGGATGTGGAAGCATTGTTGTGTGCCATTTCTATTATTAAAATCATTTACTAAGGTGTTATAAACCCAAAACATTAAACCCTAAACCCCAAACCAAAAATCCTAAACCCTAAACCATAAGCATTTTATAACATTTTAAAAACCGTTTTCTATTTTTTATTTAAGTGTTTATTAAAATAATTTACTAAAGTGTTATAAACCCTAAACCGTAAACCCCAAACCCTACATCATAAAACCCATACCCTAAGCATTTTATAAAATTTTAAAATAGTTTTGCAACTTTTTAAAGTGTTTATTAAAACCTCTTACAAAAGTGTCATGAACCCTAAACCCTAGACCCTCACTAGTAAACCCCAAAACCTAAACCCTAAACCCTAAGAATTTTATAACCTTTTAAAAAGTGTTTGGTAACTTTTATTTAAGTGTTTATTAAAATCATCTGCTAAAGTGTTATAAACCCTAAACTGTAAATTGTAAACTCGAAACCGTATACACTAAAACCTATAACCATTTTAAAAATAAGTTTGTAACTTTTATTTAAGTGTTTATTAAAAGCATTTACTAAAGTGTTAGAAACCCTAAACCTTAAACACTAAGCATTTTATAACATTTTATCAATTGTTTTGTAATATTTTTTAAGTGTTTATTAAAAGCACTTACCAAAGTGTTATAAACTCTAAACACTAAACCCTAAACCCTAATCCCTTAAGCCTAAAAACTCATCATTTTATAACATTTTAAACCCTAAACCCTGAACACTAAGTATTTTATAACATTTTAATAAGTGTTTTGAAACTTTTTTGAAGTATCTATTAAAATTACTTGCTAAAGTGTTTTAAACCATAAACACTAAACCCTAAATCCTAAGCATCTTATAAAATTTAAAAATGTGTTTTGTAACTTTCCTTTTAAGTGTTTATTAAAATAATTTACTAAAGTGTTATAAACCGTAAACCATAAAACCTAAACCCTAAACACTAAACCCTAAACTCTAAGCATTTTACAACATTTCAAAAATGGTTTGGTAGCTTTTATTTAAGTTCTTATTAAAATAATTTACTAAGGTGTTATAAACCTTAAACCCTAAAGCCTAAACCCCAAACCTCAAACCCTAAAATCTAAGAATTTTATAACATTTTAAAAAGTGTTTTGTCACATTTACTTAATTTCGTATTAAGAGAATTTAGTAAATGTTATAAACCCTAAACCCTAAACTCTAAACCTTAAACCTTAAACACTAAACCCTAAACCCTAAACTCTAAAGCCTAAATCCTAAACCCTACACATATTATAACATTTTAGAAAACATTTTGTTACTTTTTATTTAGGTTTTTATTAAAAGCATTTACTAAAGTATTATAAACCATAAACCATAAACCATAAATGCCAAAGACTCAACCACAAACCCTAAACCCTAAACCCCAAATTGTAAACCCTAAACCCTAAGCATGTTATAACATTTTAAAAAGAATTTTTTATCTTTTATTTAAGTGTTGATTAAAATCACTTACTAAAGTGTTACAAGCCCTAAACCCTAAACACTAAACGCTAACCCCAAACCATAAATACTAAACCCTAAGATTTTCATAACATTTTAAAAAGTGTTTTATAGCTTTTATTTAAGTGTTTAACCAAAGAATTTCCTAATGTGTTATAAACCTTAAACTTTAAACCGTAAATCGTAAACCCTAAGAATTCTATAATGTTTTAAAAATCATTCATAACTTTCATTTAAGTGTTTATTTAAAGAGTTTACTAAATTGTTATAAATCCTAAACCCTAAAGCCTAAAGCATAAAGCCTAAAGCCTAAACCTGAAACCCTAAACCCTAAGAATTTTATAACATTTTAAAAACATTTTTTTACTAATGTGTTATAAACCCTAAACCCTAAAAACTCAGAATTTTATAATAATTTAAAGATAATTTGATAACTTTCATTTAACTATTTATTGAAAGCATTTACTAAATTTTTATAAACCCTAAACCCAAAACCCTGAACCGCAAACCCTAAACCCAAAACCCTAAACCCTGAACCATAAGAATTTTATAAGATTTTAAAAATCATTTTCTATCTTTTATTGAAGTGTGTATTAAAAGCATTTACTTAAGTGTTATAAATCCAAAACCCAAAACCCTAAACCCTAAATATTTCATAACATTTTAAAATGTGTTTTGTAACTTTTATTGGAGCGTTTATTCAAGGAATTTACTAAAGTGTCATAAACTCTAAACCTTAAATGTAAACCCTAAACCCTAAGAATTTAATAATGTTTTAAAAAGAATTTTATAAATTTTAGTTAAGCTTT
Organism: Pinus tabuliformis; assembly: GCA_031772625.1. Classification (NCBI taxonomy): domain Eukaryota; kingdom Viridiplantae; phylum Streptophyta; class Pinopsida; order Pinales; family Pinaceae; genus Pinus; species Pinus tabuliformis. Next base: position 649,420,711 of record CM062819.1, on the reverse strand, counting down.
TAATAAAACCATTTACTAAATTGTTATAAATCCTAAACCCTAAACCCTGCGCATTTTATAACATTTTAAAAGGTGTTTTGTATCTTTTAATTAAGTGTTTATTAAAAGAATTTAATAAAGTGTTATAAACCCTAAACCCTAAACCTTAACCATTTTATAAAATTTTAAAAGGTGTAGTATAAATCTTATTTAAGTATTTATTGAAAGCATTTAGTAAAGTGATATAAACCCTAAACGTTAAACGCTAATAATTTTATAACATTTTAAGTAAAATTTTGTAAATTTTTGTGAAGTGCTTATTAAAATCATTTACTAAAGTGTTATAAACACTAAACCCTAATCATTTTAGAATATTGTAAACCAAGAACACTAAACCCTAAATCATAAACCCTAAACCCTAAACCCAAAATATTTTATAACATTTTAAGAATTATTTTGTATCTTTTATTTAAGTGTTTATTAAAATCACTTAATAAAGTGTTATAAACCCTAAAACCTAAATCCCAAATCCTATACCCTAAATAGTAAAGCCTAAGAATTTTATAGCATTATAAAAAGTGTTTTGTAACTTTTATTTAAGTTTTTATTAAAAGAATTTACTAAAGTGTTACAAACCCTAAACCTTAAACCCTAAACACTAAACCCTAAATTTCAAACTCTAAACCATAAACCCTATGTATTTTAAAACATTTTTAAAAGTTTTTTGTTACTTTTATTTAAGTTCTTATTGAAAGAATTTAATAAAGTGTTATAAAAACTAAACTCTAAACCCTAAAACAGAAACCATAAACCCTAAACCCTAAACCATAAACCATAAACCATAAAACATAAGTATTTTATAAGATTTTAAAATGTCTTATGTAACATTTATTTAAATGTTTATTGAAAGCATTTACTAAAGTCTTATAAACCCTCAATCCTGAAACCTAAACTGTAAACCCAAGACCCAAAATCCTCAGCATTTTATAACATTTTAAAAATCTTTTTGCAACTTTTATTAAGTGTTTATTACAATCATTTACTAAAGTGTTATAAACCCTAAATCGTAAATGCAAACCCCAAACCGAGAATCCTAAACCCTAAACCCTAAATGCTAAGCATTTGCTAACATTTTAAAAATCATTTTTAACTTTTATTTAAGCATTTATTAAAAGCATTTACTAAATCCTTATACACCTAAACCCTAAACCCTAAGAATTTTACAACATTTTAAAAAGCATTTTGTAACTTTTATTCAAGTTTTTATTATAATAATTTACCAAAGTTTTATAAGTATTAAACCCTAAACCCGAAACCTGAAACCCTAAACCCCCAAAACCTAAACCCTAAGCATTTTATAACATTAAAAAATATATATAACTTTTATTTAGGTGTTTATTAAAGGAAATTACTAAAGTGTAATAAACCCTAAAACCTGAACCCCAAAACATAAACCATAAAGCCTAAATGCTAAACATTTTATAACATTTCAAACTGTGTTGTTTCTCTCTCACCATATCTCTCTCTCACCCTCCTTAGGGTTTAGGGTTTCGGGTTTTGGGTTTAGGGTTTGATGTTTAGGGTTTAGAGTTTAGGGTTGAGAGTTTAGGGTTGAGAGTTTATAACATTTTAGAAAATTCTTTCTATAAACACTGAAATAAAAGTTACAAAATGCTTTTTAAAATATTTTAAAATACATGGGGTTTAGGCATTATGCTTTAAAGTTTATGGTTTATGGTTTTGGCTTTAGGGTTTAGGGTTTAGTTTTTATAACACTTTAAAAACTTCTTTCAATAAAAACTTAAATAAAAGTTACAAAATGATTTTTAATATTTTCTAAAATACTCAGGATTTAGGGTTTAGCGTTTAGGGTTTGTAACACTTTAGTAAATGCTTTTAATAAACAATTAAATGAAAGTTGCAAAACAAATTTTAAAATGTTATAAAATTCTTAAGGTTTAGGGTTTAGGGTTTAGGGTTTACAATTTACAATAATTTGGTAAATTCTTTTAATAAACACTTAAGTAAAATTTAAGAAATGATTCTTAAGATGTTATAAAATGCTTACGGATTAGGGTTTGGGGTTTGGGGTTTAGAGTTTAATGTTATGGATTTATAACACTTTACTAAATGTTTTTAATAAACACTTAAATAAAAGTTACAAAACGCATTTAAAATGTTATATAATGCTTAGGGTTTGACGATTTATGTTTTGGGGTTTCGGGTTTAGGATATTGGGTTTAAGGTTTATAACACTTTAATAAATAATGTAATAAAAGTTACAAAAAACTTTTTAAATGTTATAAAACGCTTAGGGTTTATGGTTTAGGGATTGGGGTTTATGGTTTATGGTTTTAGAATTTACGGTTTATAACACTTTAGAAAATGATTTCAATAATAACTTAAATTAAAGTTACAAAACAAATTTTAAATTGTTATAAAATGCTTAGGGATTCAGGTGTAGGGTTTTGGGTTTAGGTTTTACGGTTTATGGATTATAAGACATTAATAATTATTTTAATAAACATTGAAACAAAAGTTTCAATTTTTTTTTAAATTGTTATAAAATGCATAGGGTTTAGGGATTTGGATTTAGGGTTTAAGGTTTAGGGTTTAGTGTTTCAAACACTACAGTAAATGTCTTTAATAAACAGTTAAGTAAAAGTTGTCTAAAACTTCTTAAAATGTTATAAAAGGCTTAGAGTTTAGGGTCTAGGGTTTAGGGTTTAGGGTTTGGGATTTGTACTTTAGGGTTTATGGTTTATAACGCTTTCATAAATTCTTTTAAAAAACACTTGAGTAAAAGTTACACAATGGTTTTTTAAATGTTATAAAATGCTTAGGTTTTAAGGTTTAGGGTTTATATCACTTTAGTAAATACTTTTAATAAACACTTAAATAAGACTTACAAAATTCTTTTTGAAATGTTATAAAATACTTAGGGTTTAGTTTTTATGGTATATGCTTTGGGATTTAGGGTTCATGGTTTATAACACTTTAGTAAATGCTTTTAATAAAAACTTAAATAAAAGTTAGAGAACGATTTTTAAAATCTTATAAAATTATCTCGGTTTAGGGTTTAGGGTTTGACGTTTAGAATATTATAAAATTATTATGTTGTAGGGTTTATAAAAATTTAGTAAATTATTTTAATAAACACTTAAAAAAGGTTACAAAATGCTTGTTAAAATGTTACAAAATGCTTAGGGTTTATAACACTTTAGTAAATAATTTTAACAAAAAGTTTAAAAAAAGTTTAAAAACACATTTTATTATGTTATAAAATGATTATTTTTTAGGGTTTAGGGTTTATGGTTTAAAACAATATAGTAGATTCTTTTAATAAATACTTTAAAAAAAGTTATAAAGAACTTTTTCGAATGTTATAAAATGCTTAGGGTTTAGCGTTTATGTTTTAAAATGTTATAAAATACTTAGCGTTTAGGGTTTAGGGTTTAAAATGTTATAAAATTCTTAGGGTGTATGGTTTAGCATTTAGATTTTATAACACTTTAATAAATGCTTCTAATAAACGCTAAAATGAAGGTTACATAAAAAAAAAAAAAAAAATGTTACAAAATTCTAAGGGTTTATTGTTTAGGGTATATGCGATGGGATTTAGGTTTTAGGGTTTATATCTCTTTACAAAATTACTTTAATAAACACTTACATAAAATTTACAAAACACTTTTTAAAATGTTATAAAATGGTTAGGGTTTAGGGTAGAGCATTTAGGTTTTGGGGTTTAAAATGTTATAAAATGATTAGGGTTTAAGGTTTAGTGTTTATAAGACTTTAGCAAATTCTTCTAATAAACACTTAAAAAAAGCTACAAAATGCTTGTTTAATATAAAATGCTAATGGTTTAGCCTTTAGGGTTTAAAATGTTATAAAATGCTCAGGGTTTAGGTTTTAGGGTTTATAGCACTTTCGCAAATGATTTTAAAAAACACTTAAATAAAGCTACAAAATGGTTGTTAAAATTTTATAAAATGGTTAGCGTTTAGGGTTTAAAATGCTATAAAATTCTTTGGATTTATAACACTTTAGTAAATTATTTTAATAAAGACTTAAAAAAAAAAGTTACAAAACACTTTTTATTATGTTATAAAATTCTTAGGGTTTGGGGTTTAGAGCTTAAAATATTATAAAATACTTAGGGTTTAGAATGTTATAAAATACTTAGGGCTTAGGATTTAGTTTTTAGGGTTTAAAATTTTTTAGTAAAATATTTTAAAAAATACTTAAAAATGTTACAAAACACTTATTAAATTGTTATAAAATGCTTAGGTTTTAGGGTTTAAAACTTTATAAAGTACTTAGGGTTTAGGGTTGAGGGTTTAGAATGTGATAAAATTCTTAGGGGTTGGTGTTTAGGTTTTGGGGATTATGCTTTATGTTTTATCACACTTTAGTAAATTCTTTTAATCAACACTTACAAAAAAGTTAAAAAACACTTGTTAAAATTTTATAAAATTCTTAAGGGTTTGTGATTTTTTTGTTTGCTAATGCAAGAGTCAGACCTTCCCATTCATTAATCAGGAAATATAGTACATAGAGTTACAACACAACCCTCAAGGTCATTGACTAAGGAAAAAAACTAGAGCAAAACTTTTCCTTGCTTCCAACCATCAAACTAAACCTTTCTAAAGAAGAAAAATAAATGAGTTTAGACATGGATTCATAAAAACTCAAAGCGGTCGATAAGAAAAGGTGGCTCCAATGCCCGAGATCTCAAACTATGATTCAACCTCTCGAGTTAGACAATATAGTCCAAAAACGTACTAAAGAGCTACTTGCTTGTGCACTCGGGACCACAAACCTACACAGGTGATCTGAACCGTTGAAACCCCAAGAGCTAGCCGATGGTGTATATTAAAATCCGACCGGCCAACAAGCATGGAAGATAACTCGCAATGAGGGTGGTTTTCTTCCTGACCCCATTGCCACGTGGAGCTCAACGATTGTGATCACTTCCAAACAGGGAAAACCACTTCCCGCCTGTTGGGGCCGTGAAAACCACTTCCGCACCACAAAACTGCTCAATCCCTCTGAACCGTCGGATGGCTTACAAAAAAAGGACGGTTGTGCTTGATATTGCAAGCCATAAGGCACCAAACTTTAAGGTGCAATGAGGGTGGTTTTCGAATCCATCCCACCACCACGTGTCACTCTTTATATGAAATCGCTGCCCATGCTCTGAAACCACTTTCTGATGGAAAGCATGCGAACTCCTAAATACTGCTCCACCTGCTGAATATTCATCCGACCATAGGAATTAGGATGTGGAAGCCCCCAGCTCCACTGCCGATGATTATTCACTAAAGCATTTTCTTGGATTGGGGAAAACTTGTGCCAAACACTAAGGATTATAGAAGAAGAGATAAAGCAACCACCATTATCCATCAGGGCCATTCTTTTACCTATTTTGCCCAAAAGAATGAAACCAGTCAGGCTCTCCACACAAAACCAACAGGGAAAACTGATCCGATAATTGAAGGAACAGTTCTCCCGCCACTTCCACTCTAACGAAGGACCCATAACCAGAGAATGATTTGAAGAGGCGAAAATAATTGTCTCAAAACCATCCGCTAATCAACGGTGCCCAAAGGGAAAATCAAGAGGCCGAGGAATCAATGGCTGGGGACACTTCACCTCTACAAGAAACCCTCCCACTACAACGTACCACCTGAATTTCCTCTGCTACTTGGTTATAGCAAAGAACTTTTAAATGATTCTGGGGGAAATCCTGTCACTTCTTCACCATCCTGCAATCTTCATTGTTCACCCCTTGGTTGGCTGGAATGTCCGCAAGCTTGTTAGCATTTCTGCACACATGATTGAAAATAACGGATCCAAAACCTTGAATGTGAGCTTGAATCCTTTGATAAACCTAGATTAGTCTCCAATGATTTGAGACTTGCTCTGATTTGGATCCACAGCTGATTCTTTTAACAGAGTTGATGGTGATTTCAGAGTCTGCCTCTATAATGACATTTGAGCTACGATTTTTTATCAGAATCTCTAGGCCCTACTCAATCGCCATTAGTTCCACCATGGTATTGGTTGCTTTACCTCAATGGTTGTGGAAGATTAGTATGATCCTTCCCTCTTCATTCTTTAAAACTCCTCCAAACCCAGCTACTTCAGGATTACCTTTGGAGGCTCCATCAATATTGAATTTCAGGTAGGTTTTCGGAGGAGGCTGCCAGCAATATTTCTCTGTATTCATTGTCATTTTATTTTTTCCAAGCTCTTGTGGAATGATCTTGTGTAATCCCAGCAGTCTGAGTGTTCTCAACTCCATTTTTCAGGGAGGAGTCTCTAGTATATTGCGCACTGTGGCACTGACTGTTTCCCTTATCTGCTTTAGAATCAAATCATATAGCTTCGAGGGTTGGCTTTTTCATCCTTAAAGATTCTCTTATTTCTTTTTTTCCACACATTCCAGATAATGAATCCTGGTGTCAAAGCCCATGCCCGATTAATCGCCTCATTCTCCAAAAAGCTCATCCTCCAATTATTTAGGGTGTTTGTGATGCTCTCTCTATTCCCTATGTGATTGTTGGAAAATGTTAGAGAAGGAATTCCACAACCAGGTGCTATAAGAGAAGTAGTTGAGGATGTGCTCCATAGTCTCCTCTTGCTCTTCACAAAGCTAACATTTAGAAGGCCCCAAGACACCACTTTTTCTAATATTGTCCCAAGTCAAAATTTTCTTATGGTGCACCAGCCACATAAAGAGCTTGATTTTCATCCATCCTTGGTGAGACCAGAGTTGCCTCCAAGATTTTTCTGGAACACAGGACTCTAGCCCCAGGAGAATATACTTTTCCTCTTTGAGATTGAAGGTGCCTTTGTTTTTGTTACCCCATCTCAATTGATCCCACCCCTCTGTGACCATGATCATCCTCTGTTATGAAATGCTTCTCAGTGCTTCTGCTTTTGTTGTTATGGAGCTGTTATTTCTACAATCAATGTTACTCCAGTTTCTCCACTTGTCCTGCCCCTGAGGGATGTTCCAGAAATCTCTAACTTTGTTCAATCCTTGGGAATCTGTTTCCTGTTTGAGACTTATGAAGTCCTCCTTTAACAACGCGAGTTCCTGCTGCCATTTGTCCTCCCAAAAGAGTGCTTGCTCACCATCTCTGATTTCCAAAAAACTGTGTTGTTGCACTATATTTCTATTCACCCAAGCCCTATTCCAGATGAGAGAGCCCTTTATATCTCCTGACATTCTGATGAGATCATTAGTGTGCCAAGAGCTGGCATATTTTTCTTTCCAGACCCTTGCCCAAAGGGCTCTTGGCTCTTGCACCAATCACCACCAAAGCTTGGCTCCTAGTACTTTATTTAGAATCTCATAATAATCTAAGCCTAGAACCCCATGGATTTTGGGTTTGCATAATTTTTCCCAGGAAACCAGGGCCTATTTCTTCCTTGTTTCCTCCTTACCCCACAGAAAATCTCTTTGAATATTTCTGATTTTTTCTAAGACTCCTTTGGGAGCTATAAGGGCTAATAACATGAAAACTAGGATGGATTGAAGAATTGCCTTCTTCAAAACCAATCTGCTCGCCAAGTTCAAGGCTCCAAAGGTCCATGTTTTAACTTTATCCTGCAACTTAATTAGCACAGGTTCCCAAATATTTTTAAGCATTGGTTTGTCTCTGAGAGGTACTCCCAAATATTTTGAGGGGAGGGAGTCTCTTTGGAAGACAAGGATTCTTGAGATATTCCTTTGAATAGCAATGTTAGTATTAAAGAAGAATATTTTTGATTTTGTGAGATTAACTTCCATACCTGAAGCCTTTGCAAAAGCATTGAGGATTTGCTTGTAGGCAGCCTCTTCTTTGACTGTGGGAATACCTTGCACCATGGTATCATCTACAAATTGTTGGTGAGTAAGAGTTTGTCCATTCTTCGATACTTGAAGACCCTTGATTTTGCCCATGTTTTCAGCCTGCTTGATAGCCTTGCCCAGTCCTTCCATCATGAGGATGAAGAGAAAGGGAGAGAGTCGGTCTCCCTGTCTCAAGCCTCTAGAGGGAAAGAAGATAACTGAGGGAGAGTTGTTAACCAAGATAGAAAAGATGGAAGTAGTTACCAGAGCCATTACCCATCTTATATAGTTGTGATCAAACCCGAAGGCTGTGAGTATCTTCTTGATATACCCCCAATTGACCTTATCATATCCTTTAGCAATATCCACTTTCATTATCATCCCGGCTTGATTTTTTCTTTTCAGAGAGTGAACCACCTCATGAGATTGAATAATGTTATCCAAAATTTTTCGGCCCTCCACATAACCAGATTGCTCCTCAGACAACAGTTTAGGAAGGAGGGGTTTGAGTCTATTAGCCACTACTTTTGATATAATCTTGTAAACAACATTGCATAAGGCTATGGTTCTATACTTATCTGCTGTTTGAGCCGAGTCCTGTTTGGGAATCAGGGACATGAAGGAGGTATTGAGGGCTTTTAGGATAGTTTTATTGACCCTGGAATCCTCCAAAACATTTAAAATATCCAGTTTAACTATATCCCAACTAGCTTTGAAGAAATCCACATTAAAACCATCTGGGCCTAGTGCTTTGCCATTCTGCATATCTTTGATAACTTCACTAACCTCCTCTTCAGAAACTAGTCTGTTTAGGTTGATATTGTCCTCTCTAGACACTAACTTAGGGATATATCTTGTAATTTCCTTTACGGAATCTTACCTGTCTAGATTGTTTTCTCATGCAACGTCTTGAAAATGCTGAACAAGCACTTTCTCAATTTCCTTATGAGTGTTCTGCATCTCTCCCTTTTTATCCCTTATTGCCAAGATTCTGTTGAATTCCCTATTGGCCATGGTGGATCTATGAAAAAAGCTCGTATTGCCCTCTCCTTCATTGAGCCATTGCACTCTGGATTTTTGTGTCTAGAATATTTCCTCTTGTTTACATAGGTTTTCCCACTCATGGTGCAGTTTGTCAAATTGTTCATTTATGTCATAGTTAAATCCTTCTTGGAACAGCTTCTGGTTGAGTTCCTGAATTTTACTTTCCATAGATTTCTTATTCACAAAAATGTTTCTGAAATCCTCCCTATTCCAGTCTTTGAGTTTTCTCTTAATATTCTTTAGTCTTTTGTGAAGGAGAAACATTTTAGATCCTTAGATCTATAAGTCCTCACTCCACCATTCTTTGATATAACTTAAGAAGTCCGGGTGGGCAAGCCAAATGTTTTCGAATCTGAAGGGTTTGTTCCTTGGAGAATCCAAACCCTTAATTTCCAATTGTATCGGCTAGTGATCCGAGCCACCAAAGGGAATAATTATTTCTTTAATTTCATTATTTATAAGCATAAGCTCTTATGATACCAAGAACCTATCTAACTTGGCAGCCACCTGGGCTTCACCTCCTCTCTTGTTGTTCCAAGTAAATATGCCATTCTCTGAGTCTGAGTCAACCAATTTCAAGTTCTTCGTGAATGCTTGAAATGCTGATGAATCTTTTTTTAGCACTTTGGTTCCTCCTTTCATTTCTGAAAGAGATTTTATCATATTAAAATCCCCTCCCAAGATCCAAGGGATGCCATTTTGTTTTTTCCTGAGATCAGTGAGGGATTATAGCAATCTGAGTTTATCCTCTACTCTTTGAGGACCATAAACATTAGTGACTAGGAAGGTTTCAGCCATCCCTTCTGGCTGAATGACTATTGATAAGTAGTCTCTCGATGCCTCTGCATCTAAAACTCTAACTTTTTGAGGGTTCCATAGAGTGAGAATGCCCCCCGCTGTGTTATCTACTTTAACTTCTAAAAACTCAAATATTTGAAGCCATTTTCTATGGATTGCTTTTATTTTCTAAATGGAACTCTTCATTTCCTGAATGAAGATTATATCCAGCATATCTTGTTTCATTCTCAAACTTAGCATTCTTTGCTTTCTTTTACTACCCAGACCTCTTATATTCCAAGATGTAAACTTCATAATTAAAGATTTGTGAAGGAGTAACTAGTCAGGTCTTTCATCTTACCTGAATCTATCATCAGCTTCCCACACTCCATTAAAAGCTCCTTCTGCTTCTTTCTTCCTTGTTTCTTACCTGTACTTCTGGTTGCTAAACCTGGATTAGATTTCATCATTTTCACACCTCTGTATTCCTGCTCGTCATTGTTTCTTCCTATAACTGCCCCCTTTTCCTGGGTTTTCCATAGAAACAACTACTGTATTCTATTGCATTCATCTGGAGGTAATGAATCTATCCATGCCCTGGTTCCCTATTGTAGAAATCCTTCTAGATCTAAGTTTTCCTTATCTAGTATTTCCTGTAGTTCATGATACTCCAGATCTATTTCGCTCTGGGCCATTTCCTAGTCCATTTCTAGCTCTGCTTCAGTCATCTTGGTTTCTTCCTCCTCATTGATATTTTATACTAGAGTGTTGTTTTCCTCGTTCTCCTTCTCCTGAGGGTCTTTCTCCATAGACTAGTTTTCGAATGGCATGTCTTCCATCTCAACCAGTGCTTGGAGTTTATTTTGACTGGCCTTTTGTCCCTCTTTATTTTGTTTCTTTGGTTATTTTTTGATTCCTTTTCCTCTTCTTAAAACTTTCTGAAAGTTTTCAGTGTCCTTCTTTGCTTTTAGTTTACTTTTGTCTTCTTCTTTACTAAGAGGGCAGTCTCTAATCAAGTGTCCATGTTCATGGAATTTACGGCATCTAAACAGAATATGCTCATAGTCTACTGTTTGCACCCATTCCTCATCAAATACTTCGAAGATAACTTCATCTGGAAGAGCTCCTGAAAGGTCCATCTCCACACAAATCCTTGCATAGGAAGTATATTTACCCCTTCTGGTGGCTTTCGAGGCTTTGATAAAACGACCTAGCTTGTTTCCTATAGCCACAAGTGATTCATTTTGCCAATAATCCAGGGGAAGCGAAAAAATCCTTACCCAAACAGGAACTGAGGTGAAGGTCTCCCTCTCTGGAACAAAGTTCACTTTTGTAAGTGCTTATAAAATAATTTATAACGGTTACAAAAAAAAATAAAATTAATGTTATAAAATGCTTAGGGTTTACGGCTTAGGGTTTATAAAACCTTAGTAAATGCTTTTAATAAACACTTTAATAAAAGTTACAAAACATTTTCTAAAATGTTATAAACTGCTTAGGGTTTAGGGTTTATAACACTTTAGTAAATTCTTTTAATAAACACTTAAATAAAAGTTAGAAAATCATTTTTGAAATGCTATAAAATGCTTAGGGTTTTGGGTTTTGAGTCTAAGGTTTAGTGTTTAGGGTTTATATTTTATAACACTTTAATAAATTATTTTAATAAATATTTAAATAAAATTTAAAAAATGATTTCTAAAATGTTATAAAATGCTTAGGGTTTAGGGTTTCTAGTTTATGGTTTACAGTTTATAACACTTTAGTAAATGATCTTAATAAACACTTAAATAAAAGTTACAAAACTCTTTTTAAAATGTTATAAAATTCTTCGAGTTTAGGGTTTAGGGTTTGTAGTTTTGGGTTTAGGGTATAGGGTTTAGAGTTTATAAGACTTCAGTAAATGATTTTAATAAGAACTTAATAAAAAGTTAGAAAATCGTTTTTAAATGGTCTAAAATGCTTAGGGTTTAGGGATTAGGGTTTATAGCACTTTAGTAATGCTTTTAATAAACACTTAAATAATAGTTACAAAACTCTTTTTAAAATGTTATAAAATGATTAGGGTTAAGCGTTTGGGATTTGGGGTTTGGATTCTAGAGTATACGGTTTACAGTTTATAAAAATTTAGTAAATGATTTTCTTCTAATAAGCACTTAAATAAAAGTTAGAAAATAGTTTTCAAAATGTTATAAAATGCTTAGGGTCTATGGTTTATGATGCGGGAGCATCAAGACCATGAAAATGGGGGCATAATAATTTTAGTATTTTATTATTTTAATAAAACAGATTATGTAAATATTCTTTTTCTAAAAGGATATGAGGGAAATAGGATAGAATTTTTATGTTTTCAGCTAAAATTAGGATAGAGGGAGAATAAAGCTTTATGCTTTAAATCATCATGGGAAAAAGGGAAAAGCTGGCTTTTGTAAAAGATAAGGATAAAATGCCTATTTTGATCCTAAACCAAAAGGCAGAAAATCTAAGGAAAAGCGCCTTGATCATATTTTTAAAGGAGACAACTATGCACTCCAGATCATTGAGTTCTGTCCTATGTAATGTAAATATTCATAGAAACTGTGGAATAAAGTGGATGGGTGTTCAAATGATTCATTTTGTTTCTCATGCGCCATCATGATGCGCAATTAATTGAATTAGTTTCTTTCATGGTGATTGACGGTTTAATTTATGGCTGGGGTATGCGCCTGTGGTTCCCCAAGAATATCATCACCGTTTTATAATTGAAATTTCTGTCTGAACGATTCTTTATCACTGGTTGAAACTGTGTCGGCGCAGGGACTGGGGACTGGTTGCATGTTCATAGTAAACGGACCATGGGTTAGCATTTAGAGGTAGAGAAACGATGATAGCCTCTGCGTTCAATCAAATGTTGAAGCCCATGCCAAGCTGGATGGCATAAAACTGTTATTATGTGCTCAACTTATAAATCGTGGCTGTGATAACTATAATTTCAATGGCGTAGGAGGCTGTGGGAACCCGTGGTTGAACACTCTGTGGCGAAGGCAGCGGAAGCGTAATAACAAATGCGAGTTCCAATTTGGAATCGAAACAATATATATTGTGCATATGTAATTCAGTGAATCCGACATCGCATGGACCACAAAGTTACCAGCTGCATCGAATGCGAGAAGGGGGAATTAACGAAGTATTAGATATACGTCATGAATGTATTGGGTCCGATTGCGAATTGTATGTGTGATGAACTAAGCATAAAGGGCTGAGATAAAAATTGTTGTGTATTCGACTTTAGCTGCGGTAAACGGATATCTACATAAAATTGGCTTTGATCCATGATATAAGAGCCTTCGACATAACTAAAGCCAGTGCATCTCTAGTATACGGTGGTGATACTCCTTTTCTGCGGTAAGGTCGTTTCGAATATATATATTCGAGCTTCGTTGATGATAACCGTGCGTGGATACATAGATATTAAGTGAATATATGTATGTGTTGTGCGCATTACCTCCAACGGCATCTCTTTTGAAACTCCTTAAAATCCATGGGTTGCCATAAGGCTCGACGGTGAAGTTTGAAATGAATACATAAGTTTGATGACTGAAGCGCTCAGTTCTGAAGAACAGGAAATTGACCAAGCCATAGAAGAGATATCTGGATTATTAGGGAGACTGTCATTGAAGCCTGCTTCCCCACCATCATTAGTGGTATCAGAGCCATCAACTGGCATTGAACTGAATCTCAGGAGAAGAAGAAAGATGGCTTTCAGAGTTGGAAGAGGACGAGGACGAGGACGAGGACGTGGTGGAAGAGGACGACATGCTGCAAATGCTGAATTATTTGAATCAATGGAGGAGCTACGAGCTAGAGTGGATGCTTTAACTACAGGTCGAAATATAGATGATGGAAATGTCAGTGAGCCTGAAGTTGACGCTGCTGAAGAAGAGGAAACTGTAGAGCTTACTCCTGAGATGAAGTTCTTTCAGTCAGTGTTGAAGTCCACAGCCAGGCCATGGAACCAGTTAGTACCGATATACCAAGGAGGATTGAATCCAGAAGAGTTGATCGACTCGATTAACAGCATGGAGAAATTCTTTGATTACGAAGAAATAGAAGATGAGAAGAAAGTCAAGTTTGCTGTCACCAAGTTAAAGGGCCATGCAGCACTTTGGTGGGATGGCGTGTAGGCGGAAAGGAAGAGGCTTGGTAAGCAGCCAATCAAGAACTGGAGCCGGATGGTAGCAAAGTTAAAAGGTAAGTTCTTGCCCAGTAATTATTAGCAAACGTTGTTTAGGCAAATGCAAAATCTTAGACAGAGAACTTTAACAGTGAAAGAGTATACAGAAGAGTTTTATAAAATAAGCATAAGAGCTGGTGAAGCCCAAGACACAGATGAGAAGGTGGCTAGATATGTGAATGGCCTCAGAATGGACATTCAGGATGAGATCAGTTTGTTGTCTCCTAAAACAGTAGAGGAAGCTTATCAGCTGGTGCTGAAAGCTGAGGAAAAACTCATAAGGAAGCAGTCTGCCAGAGGCAAAGAGACTTTCAGAGGGAAAGGAAGTCAAGGTGGTAGAGGAGGATCTACAACACCTAAAGAAGGAGCTAGCAGTAGCTCAACCCCGCATGCACCCAGAGAAGGTGATGCAAGAGTCAGAGGAAGTTTTTCCAGAGGAAGAGGAGGCAGAGGAGCAGGCAGAGAGATAATATGTTACAGATGTAACAAGCCAGGACACAGAGCTTTTGAGTGCCCAGAGAATGCAGACATAAAGCAGAGGAATGCAATTGTTGCTCCAGCTGAAGAAGAAGCACCAGCGATAGTGGTAACAGAAGAAGAAGATGCACCAGAAAGAGGAGAATCTCTAGTGGTTAATAAAGTTTTACTTAAGCCAATGAAGGAGGTGGCTGCTGAACCGCCACAAAGGAAAGCTTTATTCAGGACAATATGCAAAGTCCAAGGGAAATGTTGCCAGATGGTTGTTGATAGTGGCAACACTGACAATATGGTCTCTACAGATGTAGTGGAGAAATTGAAGCTGAAGACAACGAAGCATCCAATACCGTACAAGGTGTCATGGTTACAGAAGGGACATCAACTGTTGGTAAGTGAATAGTGTGAGGTAGAATTTGAAGTGGGAAAATACAAAGACAAAATTGTTTGTGACGTGATGCCTATGGACGTGTGTCACATACTGCTTGGAAGGCCTTGGCAATATGACAGAGGAGCCATGCATGATGGGAAGAGAAACACCTACAAGTTTGGGAAGGATGGTATCAATCATACATTGTTGCCTCTGCAAGAAGAATATGAGCATGGACAGAAGACTAATTCAAGAACTCTGTTACATGGAAAAAAGGAATACCTGGAGCAGACAATAAGTACACCGTTGAGTCAAGAAGAGGAGATCATTGATGAATTTTTGAGTTATTGGGTAAAGCCAGACTAGCTGGATAATGGAGCTGATACTGTTGATGTGGTTACAGGGGCTGAGGAGGATATGCAATCTCGTGAAGCTGCTACAGCACAAGAAGAAGATCTTATAGATGCAGTAGATCAGTCTGTAGCATGGATCAGTGAACCAACAGTTGAGACTGTTGAACTGAGTGATTTTCAAACTGACAGTGTGTGTGTGAATGCAGGGACTATAAATGATGATGAAATGCTACAACAATGCTATAGAGAAATTGCATTGATAGAGCACTGGTGGGAAAATCCAAGATATGGCAGAGAAATTGCAAGTGAAAAAGTTCAGTACAAGGGACAAGAGAAAGAAGACATCATGGATAGTGGCATGAATTTTTCTAAGAATTCAGATCAGCATGCTGATATGGTGGCAGAAGAGAAGGACCAAACAGAACAATCACTTGAATCAATGACAAAAGGAGATAAGGCCGAGGAGCCTTATGTTTTTAACATGTGTTTTGTGAATGCAGGTATTGGCATCGGTACTGAGAAACAATTGAACCAGTTGAACAGTCAAATGAAAAGAAAAGAAGTTCTCTGTTCCAGAAGACAAGAGGGGGTGGATGATCGGGTGGAAGTCAGAACAGAGACCACCATAGAAGTAAGGAATCAACAACTGGGAGATTTATTGGACCAAGAGATTGAAAGCATCAGAAAGCTGATGATTCCAATATCTTGGAAGAGGCCAACACCAGCAAAACAAAAGAGAAGCAGCAAGAACACGACAGAAGAAGATTGCAGAAGTGCAGCTAGCGGAGCGAGGCAGCATAAGATATGGGAATGTGGAGAAAGACAGCAAGCAATAACACATGATGACTTGCAGCACAAGATATGGGATCCAAACACATCATGAGGAGATCATGATTAATTTTAAGGTTGGGTGTCTCATGCGGGAGCATCAAGACCATGAAAAGGGTGGCGTAATAATTTTAGTATTTTATTATTTTAATAAAACAGATTATGTAAATATTCTTTTTCTAAAAGGATAGGAGGGAAATAGGATAGAATTTTTATGTTTTTAGCTGGGAAATAGGATAGAATTTTTATGTTTTCAGCTAAAATTAGGATAGAGGGAGAATAAAGCTTTATGCTTTAAATCATCATGGGAAAAAGGAAAAGCTGGATTTTGTAAAAGATAAGGATAAAATGCCTATTTTCATCCTAAACCAAAACGCAGAAAATCTAAGGAAAAGCGCCTTGATCATATTTTTAAAGGAGACAACTATGCGCTCCATATCATTCAGTTTTGTCCTCTGTAATGTAAATATTCATAGAAACTGTGGAATAAAGTGGATGGGTGTTCAAATGATTCGTTTTGTTTCTCATGCGCCATCATGATGCGCAATTAATTGAATTCGTTTCTTTCATGGTGATTGACAGTTTAATTTATGGCTGCGTATGCGCCTATGGTTCCCCAAGAATATCATCACCGTTTTATAATTGAAATTTCTGTCTGAACGATTCTTTATCACTGGTTGAAACTGTGCCGGCGCAGGGACTGGGGACTGGTTGCATGTTCGTAGTAAAAGGACCATGGGTTAGCGTTTAGAGCTAGAGAAACGATGGTAGCCTCTGCGTTCAATCAAATGTTGAAGCCCATGCCAAGCTCGATGGCATAAAACTGTTATTATGTGCTCAATTTATAAATCGTGGCTGTGATAACTATAATTTCAACGGCGTAGGAGGCTGTGGGAACCCGTGGTTGAACACTCTGTGGCGAAGGCAGCGGAAGCGTAATAACAAATGCGAGTTCCAATTTGGAACCGAAACAATATATATTGTGCATATGTAATTCAGTGAATCCGGCATCGCATGGACCACAAAGTTACCAGCTGCATCGAATGCGAGAAGGCGGAATTAACGAAGTATTAGATATACGCCATGAATGTATCGGGTCCGATTGCGAATTGTATGTGTGATGAACTAAGCATAAAGGGCTGAGATAAAAATTGCTGTGTATTCGACTTTAGCTGCAGTAAACGGATATCTACATAAAATTGGCTTTGATCCATGATATAAGAGCCTTCGACATAACTAAAGCCAACGCATCTCTAGTATACGGTGGTGATACTCGTTGTCGGTCGTTTCGAATATATATATTCGAGCTTCGTTGATGATAACCGTGCGTGGATACATAGATATTAAGTGAATATATGTATGTGTTGTGCGCATTACCTCCAACGACATCTCTTTTGAAACTCCTTAAAAGCCATGGGTTGCCGTAAGGCTCGACGGTGAAGTTTGAAATGAATACATAAGTTTGATGACTGAGGCGCTCAGTTCTGAAGAACAGGAAATTGACCAAGCCATAGAAGAGATATCTGGATTATTAGGGAAACTGTCATTGAAGCCTGCTTCGCCACCAGTTTAGGTTTTAGTGTTTAGGGTTTATAATACTTTAGTAAATGCTTTTAAGACTTTATTTCATTAAAAATAAAATGGCAATGATTTGTCTATAGAGGAATAAATAGTCCATATATTTACACTTAAAATGACATATTTTATTAAAAATAAAAATTTAACAAAGATGAGAAAGAAATTAGGTTTTTCTCTTTTTAGGGATATAATCACCCAATTTCAAATTTTTAATATATTTATGTTCAATTATGGATATACTCACACAATTTCAAATTTTTAATATGTTTATGTTCAATTAATAGAATGTTATCTTGGAATCAGCGAGAAGATTTATTGGATGAATTGTCATTCTGAATGTAAATATTTCACTGTCCATATGAACAGATAACTAGGGTTTGGCGCTTGAATGACTTTTTGATTCCGAACTTTGAACATAGATCTTTTAAGAGCATATTGAACGGTGATGGGACAATAATCGCCATATGGAAGACACAATTTCTGAAAGTACTCAATGGTTGTCCTTTAACCCTAGCTTTCAATGGTTATTGAACGGTTGTACTTTAATGGTAATTTTCAATGGTTAGGTCCCCTAACCTAGCTATCACTGGACCATGGTATTTTAGTTCACTAAACCATGGTATTTTGTCAAAACGTAATACATTTTGGGCCACACTCTCAAAATGTGCTTTCCACTGTAATGTGTTGTAGACAACCCATCCAACTATTAAGGTTGAATTTTTTGAAATGGTGTTTCTCCTCACTTCAACTATTGCATACTATATTGATGATTTAAACTAATAAACTATCTAAAAAAAATCTTTGCAAAGCACATAAATGAGTAGGTGCACTAATTATAACATATCTTTTAAAGGAATGCTTCCAAAGGGTACAAACTAGTAGGTTCAATTAACATTCTTTTTAATATTAGGAACGTAACTATGATAGGATGAAGTTGTTTCTCCTCACTTCTGTCGTTGCATACTTATGGAGGATTTATACTAATAAAGTTTTTTAAAAAATGCTTTCAAAATCACACAAACAAGTAGGAGCACTAATTCTAACATAACATTTAAAAGAATTCTTTACAAAGTAGACAAATGAGTAGGTGCACTAAACATACTTTTTAATATACATAATGTAACTATGACAGGATGGTTTTACATTTGTTCAACTTTGCATCATTTATTTCTCTTTGGAGTTATATAACCTTTTTTTAAGAGGTATACTGTAAATAGATAAAATTTCCCTCAATATTGATAATATAAATGATGGATTATAATTCATTAAAAAAAAAAAATCCCAATAGTCAAATAAATAAACTAATAAAAAAAATCAAGAAATTTCAATACTCCATGTATATTTAGCAACATCCTTTTTATAAATCTATTCAAAATTTTATGAGCAATTACTGTGTATTTCCCTAATAATTCTTATATTATTAAATTTATGTAAAAATTAAAACTTTATTTTCCAAACAATAATATGTTAAAGAGATTATCTAAATTTTCATATTCTATTTTCTAAATAAACATTATATTACTCATGTTTAAGCAATTGTAGCTTAATTTTCAAAAATAATATTAATGTTGTTTGTGTTCTTTCATGCTTGAGAAACCATCCTACCAGCCTTTGGCCACACCAACCCTAAGTTGAGGTTTGATCTTAGGTAGCCTTGCTAACTAGCCTCATTCTCACCTAGTTGTACTAGCTTGTGAGACGTTAATTTTTTTTATAGATAAAATAAACAATATTTAAATATTAAAAAAGTGTAAAAAAATATTTAAAATTAAAATTAATATATTAAAATACTAACATGTAAACCAATTTTATATATAAAATTAAAATTAATATATTAAAAATGTCTAAATATAATATACTATAAAAAACATTAAACACCATAGTAGCATCTCTCAGACATCAACTTGAGGCTTCTCGATGCAGCATTTTTAGAAAGAGGAACTGGAAAAGGCACACCCAAGGGATTCACGGGATAGGAAAAGATAGTTCTATTAACCCAAATATGTGTAAAATTTATTAAAATGGATATGTATAGATTTAAAATCAATATATTAAAAATATTATTTAAAAAAAAATCGTGAATTTAAATCTGTATGTAAAAAGTTAAAAAAATCATATAAAATTAAAAATAATATATTTTATTTTTATAAAAAGTTTAGTAAAAATAAAACAAATATAGTAAAAAAATTTATAAAATTAATAGAAAAGTTAAAAAAATATTCATAGAAAAATTATTACAATAAGATTTTTCGAGCTACTCTTACTCACTTTTAGATAGCTCTAGATTGTTTTGTGATGAACAAAATATAATATTAACTTATAAAATTGATATTAAAATAAATTTGAATTAATGTATTAAAATATTTACATAAATATTAATATATCAAATTGCATTTGTCAATAATGCGACTTATTGGAAGCCTTTCCACTAGGTTTTTCCAGTCAAAATCCGCCAGCAATTTATTGGAATGGCAAGTTTGATAGCTAGTTTCTGCACAATCAAAGCATCCCAGGGTTTTCCAGGGTGAAACCAAATATGCAGTTAAAAAAACCATTTTAACTTCAACAAATCAAGATTTAACCTCAATTTATTCCACCGAATTCCGTCTCCAAAAAATAGCATTATAGACAACTCCTATAAAATTATATAAAATGAAAATTAATATATTAAATATTTATTTGAAAAATTATATAAAATTAAATTTAAAATCTCATTCATAAGAACCACTACTAAATGGGTCTAATGTACATTTACCCACTTTTAATTAGCTATACATTGTTGCCCAACTGAAAAGAAATATCATTAACCTTACCCACTTTTAATTAGTTATATATTGTTTTCCAAGTGAGAAGAAATAACATTAACCTTACCCACTTCCCAAGAGAGAAGAAATAACTTTAAGCTATAAAATTGATATCAAAATTTATAAAAATTAAATTAAATTATTTCAAAATAGATAGATGGAGAATAAATAATATTATATTATAAAATTAATATTATATACTATGAACCACAATTAAGAGTTCAAACCATTAATTCCAAAAAAATATATGTGAATAATTCGAAAAAGCTTTCCTCAAAAATATATTAGATCTTTAAATTTTTAAAATTATTTTATAGTTAATAGGTTATTTAAATAATATTTTTAAATCTTATTTTACGATATCGACACTTAACTAACTCCAAGTGCAAACCAATTCTTAGGATTCTTAAGATAGGTATGAGTTTATGTCTATGGAAAAAAATCAACTTTATTTACACAATTTATATGGAAAATTTCATAAAGGCCAAATTTCTTCTTTGGAAGAACAAATTAGAAGGAAAGACTAAATAGTGCAAACCAATTCTTAGGATTCTTAAGATAGGTATGAGTTTATGTCTATTGGAAAAAAATCAACTCTATTTACACAATTTATATGAAAAATTTCATAAAGGCCAAATTTCTTCTTTGGAAGAACAAATTAGAAGGAAAGACTAAATATTTCGAAATTATACTTGAACCAAAAAACACTTCGATGGGGTGAGTTCATTTTCTAGTAAGAAATAAATATGCTAATTATTAATTAAATTCCGATGGACTTGTTTTTGTTTTGATGTTAGTTTCGTAACCTCCACAACATGATTTAGTATTTATCTGCATTAATTTAAAAATTTAACTCCTCTACATAAAACATAGATGACTTAGTATTTATGTGCATTAATTTAAAAATTTAACTCCTCTCCATAGAACATAGATGTGTGAATGTGGTGAATAAAATAATTAGTAATCATGCATGTTTGAAACACGAATTAAAACAATATACAGGAAACATTATCATTCTTTAAAATTTAATAGTATTTAGGTATGGTAATTTTTTTTTTGTGTAAGTTAGAAGATTATATTATAGAACAAGTGTAATACAAAAAAACTGCCGAAGCAGTTCAAGGAGAGATGTACAATAAACGAAAGCTAATCACCTGCTTAGAAGTTGTGACACAAAACAACCAAAAATAAGCCCACCGCGCAGGGTGGCTCGAAACAGAACAAAACAAAACTCTGTCACTAGTACTGCCAACACAATACAGAAGAAACAACAACACAGATAAGCTTATGCCGAGACAGAAGTATGAAACAACAACACAGACATATAAAGCCGAGACAGAAAGAGGTCAGAGGAGAACTGCACAGGTGTCTCCTTAGATGTATTTTCCCATCTGGCCGATGGTGTCCAGGCCTATCTCCCGCACATGGCGATCAACCTTCGCCTGCATTGCTTCAAGGGATTCGGGCTGGTCCGCAGCAGTGGTGGCCGGCTGTGCAGCAGGAGCCGTGTTAATAGAGTCTCTCAGTAACCTGATGAGCAGCGTTAGCATCCGATTGAGAGTTTTGACTGCCTCATGCACAGTGGAGATTTTGCTGTCCAGCACGCTGTTGTAATCAATGATTTTAGCCATTTGTGCCTCTGTAAGATTCACCTCTGTGACAATGTGTTGCTTCTCCTTTTCAATTGAATCCAGAGCCTTGGCTATAAGGGTCTTGGTGCGCCAGCTTTCCGCCTTGGTCCTGACAAATTGAGTTGCCCTTTTCGAGGGGGTTCCCGGGTCTTTCAACCAGTCGACCTCCGCTGCAATATCCTCCTCCGTTCTTCCTTCCTCCTCCTGCTTGGCTTGAGCTTCGAGTTCAGCAATCTTGCGTTTAATTCTTGTTACAGTCCGAGTTTCATAGCCTCCCTTGGCTTCCTGGAGGTCCCGGTTTGCTGCTGCGCAGCGACTTCCTCCCGCATCCATCACCAACGCTTCGTGTCTTTCCCGACTCAAGCCAATTCCGTTTACAGAATCAATCTCAATACAAACTCGAAGAACTGTGAGGAAAACAGGGCAGTTGCCCGCTGCTTTATAGCAAATTCCTTTGTGCATCCTCATGAGGATGGAGTTACTGCCTTTGAAGGTGGTAGTACTTTGGTGATAAGTGTGATTGAGGATCGCACAAGCGAGGCTGACGCAGGTCGAATAGGAGTGCAGAAGGCTGCTTCCAGTATGACGAGCCTTACGCCAAGTGTTTGGTACTTTCCATCGGATGGGGTGGTGGCGGGTGAAGTTTGAGATGCCCCGTATGCTGGCATGCTCGATTCTGATCCGCGGAGCCTTGTTCCACCTCTTCTCACACAGAATTGCCATTAATGGCATTGAAAACTTACAATACGGACCCTCTCCATGCGTGATGATTGCGCTGTTGCTGAGGTTGTGCATCCCGTTTCTCGAATTGTAATGATCGCCCTTCTGAGAAACCTGCCGCCACCAGGAGCTCCACCGTTCCAAATGTCCAATCATCCCGTTGAAAGGTTTGGGCTTATAACCACCACCGGTATCCTTATAAATCCGATACCGAGGCCGAGTGCCATCCCCTATTAAGGTTGGGTGGCCTGGATTAAGTCTTTTTCCGCGAGCTGTTCGCATGTTACTTTAATGATTGGGCTATCGATCTCATGCCAACACCTGTTCATGACGATGTTCGGGTTGTCTGCTCCAAAGTTTGCCAGATGGTCAGCCAGACCATTAGCCTTTCTCCTCACTGTCTGGAAGGTTAAGCCTCTCATCTCCGTGATGAGTTCTGCTATACTTTCCGTCGCTTTGGCTAACCTCCAATGCCTAGTAGCCTTGCTGATGCTCGTTCGTGCTTGTAGGCATTTAGCCCCCATTAGGTATGGTAATTTAAAAACTCTAACTCTTCTCTATAAAATGAAAATGTGTGAATGAAATAAAAATTGAAATTTAATAGTATTTAGGCATAGTAATTTAAAACTTATAACTTTTCTCTATAAAACACAAATGTGTGAATAAGTTAAAAAGATTATTGGTAAGCATGTATGCAACATAGTAATTTAAAAATTCTAACTCTTCTCTATAAAAACACAAATGTGTGAATAAGCTATAAAGATTATTAATAAATATGGATGTTTGACACCTGAATTATCTCTCAATATTCGAAAACATTTTCATTTCTTCAAATTTAATATTACAAAATCATATAACAAATTTTGTTGATCAATTTCTCAATTTAATATGGCATATTTCTTGAGAGCAAAACCAAAATCAATTTTAACACCAAACGAGAAGGATGGCAATGGTCATGCGATGATCATGCATTCGAAACCAATCAATATACGAAAATAAGAAAAAAAATGAAAAACAAAATTCGGTGCACCGCAAAAATACAGCTACGCAATCATAGTTGTGCGAAACAATAGTAAGAGATCACAGAACGGAAATAACAAAAGGAAGCATGAAGAAAGGATGGAAAAAACGAAATGGAATCAAAACAAAAATAAATGCTGCAGCCAAGAAAGAACATGAAAATGAATGCGAGATCGGTGTCAATGGTAGAATAATCAATTGAAGCCTGCTTTTAAATTCATCGAGCTGAATGACCGTTGAACCATAGGAAAGGTTGCTTTTTGCTTTCTTGTAAATTGAAATGGATGTTTGCTTTTTGCTTTCTCGGAATGCCTCTCATAGTGGCAGGTGCGCTTGAGTCGAATGTTGTGCTGGTTTTTTTTTATTCACAGCGAGATAAGCGTTTTCCTCTACATCATTATCATCTCATTTTGAATGAATCATCAGTATCATTGCCAATACGTGCTTACCCTATTTGAATTTAATTATAATGATACTAGGAGGAATCAAAATCGCATGTGTATTTATTTTTTATGAATTTAAATTTGTGAAAGTGATTTTAATTACATGAATGAATGGTCAGTATCATTGCCCATACGTGCTTACCCTATTTGAATTTAATTATGATGTTATCAGGAGGAATCAAAATTGAATCCGTGTATTTTTTTTTATAAATTTAAATTTGTGAAAGTAATTTTAATTTAAAAAAAAAAAAAATTCAAAGAATTTATTTTATTTTTTGAATTTATCTTTTATTTATTAAAAATATAAATATTGTAAAATTTTGAAAAGGTTTTACTTTCAATAATTTAATATATATAAATTAGAAAGAGATGATTAGATTCTAAATTTTTTGAGGTTGAAACATCATTATAATTTGAATACTAAATCAAGATGAATATGAATGGATGTTTTGGAATAAAATAGTTTGTATTTTTATTTGTTCTTATTTATGTTTTAATGTAATATACCTTTTATAATATTAAATAGTTTACTTTCACAAAAATATTATCATTAGGTTGTTTTGTCCACTATTTTAGGTTCTACTTAACTAATGTTTTGTTTTAATGTAATACACTTTTTATAATATTAAATAGTTTACTTTCACAAAATATTATCATTAGGTTGGTTTGTCAACTATTTTAGGCTCTATTTAACTAATGTTTTCGAAGAAGCTTCAAAAATTTATCTTTCTAAATTTTCTTTGAATCCACTCTCTCCATAATGCCATTTTATTTGTTGCTTCCATTTTTTCTTTGGAAAGCACTAAAACAATTAGTGATCGGTTATGTGTAAATTATAAGGGGATAAAAAACTTACAAGTTCTTTGAGTTGTAAATATGTTACTTTATGATAGTTTTCAAGAGAAAAGAATAGACATCAAGTGAACTTAAGGAAATGAGGTCATATTTCTTTATTTATGTTTTTATGTTTTATCTCTCTAGTTATATATAACCTCTTAGTTCATAGTGTTATAACCTCTTACTTCATAGTGTTTTTTTTGCACTCGTCATGTTATGTGTCTTATTATTATTAATGATGATGTGGTTATAATGTTGTGGTTGAATATATGTTTATCATTTGAGCATTTTGGATGTTGGTCTTTCAAACACTCGGTGTATAATTCATGCCACCCTCACTACTATAACACATAGTTAATGGTAACTACATATAATGAATAATTTGAATGTAAATCTTTGAACAACCTATATATCTTTTACACATTTGCAAGCTTGTAAAGATAATTCATCATTTTTTGTTGTCTAAAAAATAAGCGTGTTAATGATTTTATTTGGGATAAAGTAATTTGTTAACCTTGGCAAAATTTTCCAATTTGAATGTTCTTAATTATGTTTGGGTATGAACCTACACATGATGAACCTTTTAAACATCACAAAAACTAAAATTAGGATTACAACACTGAGAACTATGATTTTGTTCATTGATTTTCTAAGTCATTAAAACCTCATGTAACATACCCAATCGCTTAAAATTGCTACATAAAAATAATTTTTATCAATACAATTGTCTTAGGACCACATATAATATTTTTACCCTTGATCAATGTATTAATTATTGTGTAACTAACAACATTCATTTATTTATTCCATGATCAAATCAATTAAGGTGACATATCATGATGGAACATATATAACTACTAAGTAATTAGACAAGCCTGACATGTACATATGTCCATGGGTTTTTCTTTATTAATGGTTATGTCCTATATTGATCGAATATATATATATATATATATATATATATATATATATATATATATATATATATATATATATATATATATATATAGATATAGATATATATATAGATATATATAGATATATATATATATATATATATATATATATATATATATATATATATATATATATATATATATATTGTGCTAGGAAATTTTTGTAAGTGCTGCTATAATCACTTACAATCACCATTAATTACCTATACATATATATTTAGCTAGTAACCATTCTAGGCACATATTGACATCAACATTCCTCGGTTACCATACATATTGATATGTAATCTATGTTTAATGTTCTTATGACATTTGTGAACATCGTATGAAGGTTTTGACTCCATACCATAATAAATTTTTGTTGTACAGAAACTTTATTAGTTATAATGCAATGCTATGGCTTAAATTATAACCCTCTTTTGAAGTTAAACACAATCCAGCTACTAGTTGTAGAAACCACAAGATTTTACCTCTCTTTGGAGTTACCAATAATACATTTTCACGGGTCCATTATATTTATAAATTTCTATGTATCATAGAGGATTGATGACTAACTAGGCTTCATTCAGGCCTTGATCTACCTCAAGGGAAGAAATCAAAATCTCCTTTGGATTATAAGGGGGTATTCTAATATGCTTTCCACATTGGCATAAATAAGGGTGGATTGGGATGAATAGATAGAGACTAAGATATTTAAGAGTTTCATTGAGGAGGAAATTTTGACAAGTATGGAAACAAGTAATGCAATTTTACGTGGAGTAATAAATGAATAGGGGAGCATCAAGTATCCTCTAGATTAGAAAAAATCCTAATTTTTGAGGATATTCTACTACAATGGTTTCACATAGAGGAAACTATTCTCCGTTGTAGGGAGTCTGATCATTGGATGGTGGTGTTAATAGTTGAAATCTTAGGAAATCCTAAAAATATTCCATTAAAATTCGAGGTCTTTTGGATAAATCACCCTTTATTCACGGAGAACATAAATAAATGGTGGAAGGATCCTCTCCCAATCTGGGGCAACAAGATGTTTAAAATGAAGGTTAGGCTGCTATATATGAAAACCCAACTAAGACATTGGAATAAAACATAGTTCAGTAACATCTTCCAAGCAAAAAAGCAATTGGAGTTTAAGATGAAAGCACTACAGAAATCGATGATGGAAGAGGGGTATATACAGGTGAGAAGGAAGGAGGAATTGGATTTTTCGAATAAATGGGAGCAAGAGTTCTTACAAGAGGAGATATTATGGAAACATAAAGTGAGAATATTGTGGCTCCAAGAAGTAGAAAAGAATACCAAATTCTTTCACAGGTATACACTCAATCACAAAAATTCAAATAGAAATCTCAGAATTAGGGATGTATCCAGATAATGTTAAGAAGCTCACTAGGACATCGAGGAGGTGTTGGTGCAACACTTCTAGAAGATAACAGAGGAGCCCCTAATTGATAGATCAAAATCTATCGAAAATATTGTTAGTCATATTCCAAGACTGATTACAAAGGAGCATAATCGAAATGTATATAAACCTATCTCCATGGAGGAATTTTCTTAGGATGTCCAAGAGATTCCTAATTGTAAGGTACCTAGCAAAAATGTATTTACCACTAATTTTTTAAAATCATTTTGGGAAGTGGTCAAATAATTTGTTTTTGAAGTTGTGGCAGACTATTGTGATTCAACCATTATCCTTAAATCTCTGAGTTTCACGTTTATCACTCTAATACAAAAGGAGGAAAGATCTAGTACTCTAGAGAAGTTACGACCGATAGACCTATCTAATGTTGTATATAATATTATATCAAAAGTTGTAGCCAACCACATTAAAATGGTTCTTCCTATCATGATCTCAAAATAATAGTCTCACTATATTGAAGGTTGGAAAATATTGGATAATGTTATCCATGCACATGAGATAGCCCATTCACTTAAAATTATGGGGAAGGAAGGAATGGTAATACAACTAAACCTATCTAAGGCATATGATAAGGTCAGTTGGGAGTATATGGAAGCAATTTTAAATGCGTTTGGTTTTGATAATTGGTGGATCAGTTCGATCATGTACTTGGTCACCTCCCCTAGCTTCTCAATTTTAGTAAATGGAGCTCCTACTAAACCCTTTCTTCCTTCTCAAGGATTTTGTTAAGCGGACCATATGTCCCCTCTTTTATCTCTTATAATAATGGAAGGTCTAGGGAGAGTGATGAAGGTTGTTGCTAGGGAAGGGGATATCAAGGGACTATAACCACACGAAGGGTGCCTAGTAAAAATGAACCAACAGTTTCTAGACGATACCATGTTACATGGTATTCCTATAGTGAAGGAGGCTAGAAATTCAAGACTATCCTAGGCACTTTTATTGAATCCTCAACTATGGAGATAAACCAGACTAAATTCATTATTTTCTTTTTTTTAATATGCATATTCCTATACAGAGGAATTTTACAACCATTTAGGGTTCCAAATGAAGAGTCTTGCTTCAAAATATATGGGAATCCCTCTCCTAATCAGGACTTGGAAGAAATCCAGTTGGGAGAATATTGTGTCAAATCTGGAAGATAACATTAAATGTTGGACCTATAGAGCATTAAACTTAGTTGGAAGGCTAGTTTTGATTAAAAGGTATTGCAAGCGATTCGAAGTTATATGTTATTAATACTTCTCGCTCTAAAAGGTGTTTTGCAAAACATAAGGGTGATCCAAAAGAATTTCATAACTAGAGGAGACAAATACAAGAGGAAATGGTTGTTAGTAGCCTGGGACAAGGTATGCAAACAAAAAATTTAGGTGGCTTAGATTTATAGGACCCAAATATTGCCAAGAGGGTATGTGGAGCTAAAATTTGGTGGCACTAGTTAAAGGAAGGTGCACCACCTTGGGCCCTGCTATGGAAGGTGAAATACACACATAGTTGACACTTGCAAGACCTTGTCCATATGTCAGGAATAATTAAAGGATTGGGGATTTAGAATTTGGCTTGGAGAAACATGGAAATCATACAAAAACATTGTTTTTAGGATATTAGAAACGGAATATCAATGTTCTTCTGATAGGACGCCTAGCAACAACAACCAAGGCTAAGGAAGGAAGAGGTGCGCCCAAATTCAGATGGAAAATGAGAGCTAAAACAAGTTTGTTTTAGGATAATCACGTACATACGTGGATCCATATTTCTAGGGTCATATATATAATGTGAAATAATTTCAATATGTGCATATATATACATGAGTGTTATGTATGGTAAGCACATACATAAGTGGGTTTGCTTCAGGGAAGTGTCATAAACATTCTAGGGTTTTGTAGTATGCCCTAATGATGATTTATTTGATCAGTTATGTTTTGATAGTTGTTGTCTCTCGATGATGTCTCTATTATAGTGACTTGTATCTAACAATATTGACCAGGGTTAAATGATGAATGGTATATGAATTTGTAATGATGTTATAGTACGTTGATCTTTTTTTTATTCGTTCAAATGTTATGTGGCTCCTCGAATGATATAAGTATAGTTTAGTGATTGATGATTCAATGCTCTCTATTTTGAGATCTGTATGCAGATGTGACACAAAGAATGCTTGTATATATGCGAGTCTTATTTAGAAAATATGCGTACATAATTAGATATTTGTTATTTTTGGTTATGTTCTACATTGAGTGATTTGATGCTTAATATTTTAGTTGATTTACAATGTGAAAGTGTGTCAGATTCAGTGCTTCATTTTTTTGGGTTTATGGTTTGTATGCGTCCAATTTTAAAGGTGATATACAAGTTGTGTTATGATTGTTTGACACATGAATCTATTCTGAAATATTATGAAAAGTGGTTCACAAGGAGATGAGGGTAGTAGCCTTTAGAAAAGGGGTAGGAGCTCCTTTCAGTACGAGCTGGTAAATGACTTGAAGGGGGTTATAACTCCCTTCTAGTGGGTGTTGGAAAATGAGAGAGATTGTAGTTTTCTATAGGTGGGTGCCTGCATACTGACAAGAGTCTGCATCAGTACAAATGTCCATTGATTAAGGATAATCATATGATATAATTCATAAAATTTCAGTATACTATATATACATTGGTTTCCTTCTCTGAAGTAGTGAATATTTTGTAGAATATAAAATTAACAGTTTGAATTTAAAATATTGATTCACCTCCCCCAGCCTCCCCCCTGTATTTTTCCCAACAAGATACGACATCGAAACTAACCAAAATGTTATTTTCTTTAAGGCATATAATAACCAACATATAACCAATATAAATATCAAGCATATAATAACCATATAGGAAATTATATTTAACCATAAAATACCAAGGAGAAATAGCCATTATTCATGATTACATAGGTCAACCAAGTATGAGACTTCCATGAACCACCCGACCATAGATTGGACTGAACCAAATCTCTCTTTCAGCCAATCATCCCCTATGCCATATTCCAAGCATGAATGAAACAAATCAATCAAAACAAAACTAGAGCTTCCATAGGCTAAAACACATAAATCCTCAACTAGTGAGTCCACCTCACGATCATACATCACTCACTATCACTAGATTGGTCTCTACCCAAGTTTTCAAGGTCTCTAAAGCATTTTTCCCAACTACGGCTTCCAGGACTAGTAAATCAACGCACAGTTGTCACCGAGCTTCCAGAGTGTTTTTCCATCTAGGGCTTCGAGGACTAGTAACTGAACCCATCAAGGGTTTCTATCTAGGATATGGCAAGGCTAGGCAAAACCACTATCAATCTAGGCAAAACTCCATGTCAATGACGGATCATGACCAAATAACCACACGCATATGCCATGCATGCAAAAACTAGTAAGGAAATCATACATGCAACTTAGTATCTGGAAGAAAAACCTATTGTAGTTGTTGATCTCAATTCCTCCAAGAGTTCTCCAAGAAAAACTCTAAGTTTCTAAGAGTATGAGAGGGAGAGAGAAAATGAGAGCTCCAAAACCGAACAAATAAAAATCCATGAGCTCATTCTCATAAGCCTTTTTATTAATGAGGCCTCTATTTTCATCAAATTTTTATTATTTTCTTTCATTTTCCTCCTCATGTGCAACCAATTACCTGTCACCTCCCTTTTATCCTATTTTCTATTATTTCCATAAATAAAATGCCAATTAATGCCACTTTGCCTTCCCAAAGGAATTTCCTTTGCCAATTTCCATAGCCATTAATAAACTGAATGAACACCCACTAGGATGCTTTTCCCAACATTCAACTTGGAATACATGTCCCATGACCAAGTTATTATTTTACCTTTATGAAATTTTACATGGATTTTTTACCACGACTATTATAATATTATTTTGGTGATTTTTGATTTGATCAAAGGTTGTCAATTGTACAGATGAATTTGATCCAATATAACATTATTGAACATAATAATACATTCAACTCATATTTTTTCCTTAGAATATGCACTATTGGATGAGAAGTTGATTTGAGAATGATTTTATAGTTAATTTTTGTGTATCTTTGAGATTTTTCATGCATATATAGTACATGGTTCCTAAAAAATATACTAACTTGGATTAACAATAAACATATCAAATTACTATTGTATAATTTTCCTGGAATTTTTTTCGTCTATCACAATGTCCTCGCATACCACTATCTCGACCTTGTTTGGCTCACCTCACATGCACTTTCGTCATTTTATTCACTTTCCTTCACTGCTTCTAGGATGAGCCTGAAAGGAAACTAGTTCCTTTGATGACATCACATGTGATACTGGAGCTTAATGGAATATAGGAGAGGAGTCGTTTGTCAAAGAGATAGTTAGGGAGAAACCATCATGAGTGGAATGAGAAATAAAATATGCATTAATCACAACATTTACGATCGAGAGATTTATAACTGTGTTCACATTAGGACCATTAAATGCATTTCCTTCCTCGGTAGAGCCAAAATTCTAAGGTCCATAATGGACATTTCTAACATAGAACTCCTTCTGCACCCGGAAAGTCCAACCTTTATGAGGACCATGTCATAATAATGAGCTTGAAATTTGAATCCTTCATCACCACATGCTACCCTTTTTAGGGTAGGAAAAGGCATCCCCTGAAAAAATCCTTTTTAAAAAGAACCGAGCTTAAATCATAGAAGAAAAACCAAAATTATGCTCTTATTGTCCTTTAATCATGTTATATCTATTAATGCATGATTTATTACATTTATAAAAATAAATTGTATTAATATAATATTTATTACTATGTGGAGTGGTACTCTACAACTTATAATAGCCACAATGTTGTTAAACCAACATAGATCCATCTTAATTACCGATCTAACATGATTCTAAAGGGATCAAATTTCTTCACGTGCAAGCTTATTTAGAGTGAAAAATACAATGTGTAATTTTTCATTATTTAAATTGTATTTTTGAATAGGACCAAATAAACATTTTAACAAAAAAAAAGTATTTTTGATATATATATATATATATATATATATATATATATATATATATATATATATATATATATAGATAATTTCTTTTAAATGATATACAATGTATACATAATTTGAATTAAAATATTTTACATAAGGTATACAAAGAGATAGTTTATTAGAATATGTTTGAAAAGTATAACGTTTAAACATCTTACTCAAATTATTTTAGCATATTGTTATGAAACCAGCTCAAGAAAAGATAGAAAAGATAGATCAACGCCTTAGAATTTAGCCTCTTCGAGGGGGCAACCTCCTTTATATTACATAAATGAACAATTCTTCGATGATAAAAATGACAAAACCTCCTTTCTATATATAGGAGTCTAAGGAGTCACAATATAATCCAGCCGACCTAACAATAATAATATAAAGCCACAAAAATAACAATAGAGGGATTCTGTGGGGCACAGAAATAATAATATGGGGGTAATAGGGGCACAACAATATAAATAAGGGGTATAACTACAATAGTAATGGGGTAATCACTAGTATTATAGGGACCCAACATGCCCCTCTCCTTCAAAAAAGTGTTGTCCTCAACGCTTGAGTAGTTCTGGATACTTCTGCATAAAATTCTCATCCTCCCATGTGGAATCTTCAGCGGATAAGTTCTTCCACTTGATAAGATACTCTGAAATTGATCGATTTCGTAGCTGTCGAGTTCTTGTTTCTGTGACTGCTTCCGGTTCCAATATAATTTTTCCTTCCTCGTCAAGTTCTGGCAATATTTTTTGAACTGGAAGCTTGTCGCCTATAACCTTCTTTAAACATGAAACATGGAAAACTGGGTGCAATCGAGAAGCTGCAGGAAGCTCCAATTTGTATGCCATAGTACCAATCTTTTCCAACACCTTGTATGGACCATAATACTTTGGTGATAATTTATTATCCTTCTTAGCTTGCTTTAGGGACATTTGCTTATATGGTTGTAGCCGTAGGAATACCCAATCACCTACATCAAAACTTCTTTCACTGCGATGTTGATCTGCCTGTTGTTTCATTCTATTTTGTGCCAACACGAGGTTATCCTTTAAGAGTTGGAGGACTTGTTGTTGATGTTTGATGTGATGTTCCACTGCTTGAACCTTAGAATTTTCTCTTAAATATGATGTGATTGATGGTGGTTGGTACCCATAAAGTGCCATAAATGGGGTCATTTTTGTTGTTGTATGGAAGGAAGTGTTATACCACCATTCAGCCAGAAGCAACCATTTGACCCATTGTGTCTGTTTATCAAATACAAAGCAACGAAGATATCCTTCCAAACATTTGTTTACTATCTCAGTTTTCCCATCAGATTGAGGATGATAAGATGAGCTATGAGCTAACTGAGTACCCAGACAAGAAAATAATTCTGTCCAAAAATTTCCAGTGAAAATGGGATCTCTGTCACTTACAATAATCTTTGGGTTTCCATGTAGCTTTTGAACTGTTTCCATAAATGCAGTAGAAACTGTACTGGCTTTAAATGGATGTGATAATGCACAAAAGTGTGCATACTTGGTAAGTCTGTCAACTACCACCATGATGACACTCTTTCCCTCAGACTTGGGTAAACCTGTGATAAAATCCATTGAAACCTCCTCCCAATGTTGGCTTGGAATGGATAAAGGTTGTAATAGACCCGATGTCTTAATTGTTTCAACTTTATTTTGTTGGCAAACCAAACATTCCGCCACAAACTTTTGAATATCTGATTTAAGGCCATCCCAAAAAAATTCCTTCTTAACCCTGTGGTAAGTTTTTAAAAATCCTGAGTGCCCTCCTAAGGGAGAAGTGTGCAATTCCATAAGAATCTTTTGTTTTAGCTGGGAATTCTTACAGAGGTATAAGCGATCTTTGTACCATAACAAATCATTTTGCCAGCTAAATGTATCAGAAGTACTGGAATCTTGTTGTAGCTTTTGAATAAGTGCCCACACTTCTTCGTCATTCTTCCATTCCTCCTTTGCTTCGTTTATCCAATCTGGTTGGATAATAGAAATGGCACACAACAATGCTTCCATATCCTCATCCTTTCTTGAGAGTGCATCTGCCACCACATTTTGCTTCCCTTTTTTGTAGATGATTTCAAAGTCATAACCCAACATCTTTGTGACCCACTTTTGTTGCTCTTCAGAGGATAATCTTTGTTCTAAAAAGTATTTAAGGCTATCATGATCCGTTTTTACCTTGAAGTGTCTTCCCATTAGGTAGGGTCGCCATTTCTTAAGTGCATGGAGTATTGCCAACATTTCCTTCTCATAAATAGCTTTGCTTAAAAACTTTCCCTTGATTGGACGACTTTCAAAAGCAATGGGTCTTTCATCTTGCATTAGAACAGCACCAATTCCATTTCCTGAAGCATCACATTCCACAATAAAGGTTTTTGTGAAGTCCGGTGTAGCTAAGACCGGTGCTTGGCACATTGCCTCTTTAAGATGTTTAAAGGCCTTTGTTGCTTCCGGAGTCCATGAAAATGAATCTTTCTTCAATAATGTTGTTAGAGGTGCTGCTATTCTCCCATAATTCTTAACAAATTGCGATAATACCCTGTCAACCCAAGAAATCCTCGCAGATGCTTTATGGATGTGGGGATTTTCCATTCCTTAATGGCTTTAATTTTGCTAGGGTCTACCTTAACTCCTTCATGAGATACAATATGACCCAAATATTCCACCTCCTGGACTCCAAAGAAACATTTGGATCTTTTTGCATATAATTGTTTCTCCTCCAATAGTTGTAGCACCTTGTCAACATGTTCAACATGATCCTTCCAAGACTTGCTGTAGATTAGTATATCATCAAAAAATACTAACACAAATTTTCTAAGGAATGGTTTGAAAATTGAATTCATCAAACCTTGAAATGTTGAAGGTGCATTGGTAAGGCCAAAAGGCATGACCAAAAATTCATAATGACCCTCATGAGTTCTAAATGCCGTTTTCGAAATGTCTTCAATCTTCATTCTGATTTGATGATATCCCGAACGAAGATCCAACTTGGTGAAGTAAATTGATCCATGCAATTCATCCAGTAATTCATCAATGACAGGAATGGGAAACTTATCTTTAATAGTGAGCTTGTTGAGCTCCCTATAATCTGGACACATGCGCCATGATCCATCCTTCTTGTGCACCAATACTACTGGAGCTGAGAAAGAACTTTGACTCGGTTGAATTATACCAGCCTCTAGCATTTCTGCAACCATACGTTCAATTTCACTTTTTTGGACATATGGATATCTGTACGGCCTGATGTTTGGAGGAACACTTCCTGGAATCAGATGAATAGCATGATCATGATCACGCATAGGTGGGAGACCTTTGGGAGTCTCAAATACCTTGGAATGATTGTCCAGGACTTTTTGGAGATCTGGAGAAATAGATGATTCCAATGTGGAAACATCTAGCGAACATAATTGTGCAATTACACCTCTTTGCTCCTTTTTTAGAAGCTTTGTCATGCCATTAGAGCTGATTATCTTTCCTGGTTTCCCTGCAATACCCCTTAATTCAACTTCCTTCCCTTCCACAGAAAATTTCATGAAAAGTTCTTGAAAATTAAAAGCTATTGTACCCAAGGATTGTAGCCATTGGACTCCTAGTACAACATCAACACCTCCCATTGGAATGGAAAGCATTGGGCTAGTCAATACATATTCTCCCATGGATAGCTTGATATTATGGCACTTTCCAGAACAATTTATTGTTCCTCCATTTGCAATCATCACTTGACACTCTGGTGCTGGATATAGGAAGCAATTCAATTCTTTTGCTACCCTACAATGAATAAAATTGTGGGTGCTTCCTGAATCAATCAACACTATTACCTTTTTCTTCTTGATTTGTCCTTCTATCTTGATGGTTTGAGGAGTGGTAATTCCCGCCAATGCATTACAAGATATGGTCGGATTTATTTGTTCTTCATCTAGGCTTTGTTCCTGGAATATATTCTCTTCTTTTGACCTTTCTTGCTCCTTTTCTTCTTCCTCTTCACAATCTATGTAGAATAATTTCTTCTCAGCACACTTATGACCTTTTGTGTATTTGCTATCACAATTGTAACAAAGCCCTTTTGCTCCTTTTTCTTCCAATTGTTGTGGTGTCAACCTTGTAGGTTGTGGAAGACTATGGGCAACAACACTTCCGTCTTTATAGTTGTGAATGGTATGCTTCCTAGTTGCCATAATTTTGCTTTCCATTTTTCTTGCTAACCTGAATGCCTTCTCTAATGAATCAGGTTCCCAAAGGCGCACATCATGTTGGATATTATCCTTAAAAGACCCTATGAACACATCAATCCTATGCTCCTCTAGAATATCTTTTACCCTTATGTTCAATTTTTGGAACTCCTCAATGTGCTCCATTATTGAACCCTTTTGTTTGAGACTTATCAATTGGCTAAAAAAAGTGTTGCTTTTTGTATCCTCATAATGTGCTATCAATTCTTTCGTAAAAATTGCCCAAGTGATAAATTGTTTACGAGAACAAAGCCATTGATACCATACAAACTGATTTGGTTCCAAATATAAAGTTGCCATACGTACCTTTTGTGTGTTTTGCACATTATTGAGATCGAAGAATTGCTCCATCTGTAATATCCATGTGGTGGGATCCTTGCCATCAAACTTCCTCATATCGATTTTTGGAATGTGGTGATTCTTCGATCCAACATTAGCGTCTATGGAATCATGATTAACATTTCTTTTGTTCTCATCATGAGTTTCCTTTACTACCTTTTCACCATTAGTAAGTATTTCTTGTAGAAAATTAGTCAAATCTGTCTTCAAATCTGCCATGCCTGTCTTCAAATTTGTGTTCAAATCTATCTTCAAATTGTCCATCTTAGCTTCCATGCCATTTATCTTAGCATCTGTTAACTTTTGTGAGCGTGACATTTGTTGCACTTGTTCTTGTAATTTTGATATATCATGTAGCATTTCTTCCTCTTCTTCATGAGTCATGCTAGAGATTTCAAGTTCCTTACTAGGTGTTTGCATTTTCTTTCCTCGGGACATCAGTTACCGATAATAATGCTCTACTATGCCCTTTGAATTCCTTCAAAATAAATTTTCAAACCAATCTTAAGCAAAAATTTAAAAAAATCTACACACCTTTTTTCACTTTGTAGGAGCTCAATATTGCCTCTGATGTATCTCTGTACTTTCCAGTCATCTAGTTCAAAACATGTGACCTATAGTAGCTCTCTGTGTCCTCTTTCCAATGCCAGAAACCTGACCCAAATTGGATTCTCCAAGGAAGAGTTATGCGAAATCTCCCACAGTGACTTGATTATAGAGTAGTTCAGTAGAGCTAACTTGTACGACGTGCCGCGAGTCACTGTTTCGACCTTTGGGTCTAAACAACACCCACAAGAAACTACAGTACGTCCTATTTCTTTACCTTTTTACGAAATTTCAATCCGATCCTCAGAGAGAAAGTTATGACGATTTTCCCCAGGTCACCTGTTTTGAATGTAATTCAGGAGTCTGCAAAAAGACCAACTTCCTCAGATCATATCTCCGAAAATATCGCGCGAAAAGCTCTGAAATTTGGACCCATGATTCAGTGCCAATTCTTCTCAAATGGATTTTTTTGCGACTTCTGAAACATCACAGAAACAAAGTTATAGCGAAAATTCCACGATGACCTGTTTGGAGTAGTGAAACCCTAGAATCCAAAGCTCTGATACCAAATGTTATGAAACCAGCTCAAGAAAAGATAGAAAAGATAGATCAACACCTTAGAATTCAGCCTCTTCGAGGGGGCACCATCCTTTATATTACATAAATGAACAATTCTTCGATGATACAAATGACAAAACCACCTTTCTATATATAGGAGTCTAAGGAGTCACAATATAATCCAGCCGACCTAACAATAATAATATAAAGCCACAAAAATAACAATAGAGGGATTCTGTGGGGCACAGAAATAATAATATGGGGGTAATAGGGGCACAACAATATAAATAAGGGGTATAACTACAATAGTAATGGGGTAATCACTAGTATTATAGGGACCCAACACATATTTTATTATTACTATTATTATTATAGACTACATTACTTATTTATTCATGATATATATATATATATATATATATATATATATATATATATATATATATATATATATATAACGTGTAAATAATTGATATTAAAATATTATTACATAACATATACAAGGAAACATTTTATGAGCAAAAATTAGATAACATAGATCTATTAAATCTCCTATCGAAATATTTTTTGAAAACTATAATGATTAAAAATCTTACTCACATTTTTTAGCATATTTTATATTATTATTATAGATCACATTATTTTTCTATTTAGGGCACGTGTCAATTCTACAGACAGACGAACAAACTTGCACATCCCCTCATACTGGGCACAGACGAATGAACAAACTTGCACATCCCCTCATACTGGGCTGTAGAATGAGCATCTCAACTCAGTAACTTGAAATAGTATAAATTTAAGTTTTAAATAATAAAGTGCATTAAAAGATAAAAAATAAAATTCAAGTGAAATTAAAAACAAAACATGTTAGCTTTAAATTTTTATTGTTAGAATTGAAAAAAAAAAGATTATTATATGTCACTAATGACACTATCAATATTTACTTTAAAGAAAACATAAGTCTACATTAACATGAAAAAAATGAATTTGGATTTAAAGAAAATACAAATTTAAAGGAAATATCTTAAATGGTAGCTACTAGGTTTAATTCGCCCTCCACCCAGTTCTATTCTTACAAAGAGGTTGAAAATCATGATAAGCCCAAAGGGGAAGAAGTATTTAAAAATCTTGATATTGAAATTATGACAAATGTTGTACTTCGATCTTAATGATTTGTAGTTTTTAATAAGAGAAATAATGAATATTTATCTATGCTCATAATTTAGTATTAAAATTTAAAAAAAAAAAAAGTTAATTAGTTGGTATTGAACAGAAAAAAAAAATTCAAAACCTTGATCGACCTCAGGGGAAGAAAGAAAAATCTCCCTTGGATTATAAGGGGGTATTTTATTATTCTCTCCACATTGGCATAACATAAAGGTGGTTTGAGACTAATAGATAGAGACTCTAAGATATTTAAGATATCTATATACAATGTGTACATAATTGATATTAAAATATTATTACATAACATATACATTATATGAGCAAAAATTAGATAACACAGATCTATTAAATCTCCTATTGAAATATTTTTAAAAAGTATAATATTTAAAAAAACTTACTCACATTTTTTTAAGCATATTTTATATTATTATTATAGACCACATTATTTTTCTATTTATGGCATGTGTTAATTTTACAGACGGACAAACAAACTTACACATCCCCTCACACTGGGTTGTAGAAAGAGAATCTTGGATCAATAACTTGAAATAGTATAAATTTACGTTTTAAATAATAAAGTGCATTAAAAGATAAAAAATAAAATTCAAGTGAAATTAAAAACAAAACATGTTAGCTTTAAATTTTTACTATTAGAATTGAAAAAAAAAATATTATTGTATGTCATTAATGACACTAACAAATTTACTTTAAAGAAAATATAAGTCTACTTTAACATGAAAAAAATGAATTTGGATTTAAAGCAAATATATATTTAAATGAAATATCTTACATGGTAGCTAGTAGGTTTAATTCTCCCTCCGCCAGTTCTATTCTTGCAAAGAAGTTGAAAATCATGATAAGCCCAAAGGGGAAGTAGTATTTAAAAGTCTTGATATTGAAATTATGAAAGCTCTTGTACTTCGATCTTAATGCTTTGTAGTTCGTAATAAGAAAAATAATGAATACTTAACTAGGCTCATAATTTAGTATTAAAATTTAAAAATAAAGTAAAAAGTTAATTAGTTGGTTTTGAACAAAAAAAAATTAAAACCATGTAGAAATTTCCATTATTTTCCAAAAGAAATTGTGGCTTTATGAGACTACATCTTTTTCTAATAATATTTAAAAATAAATATATATTTTTTAAAATGAAATATTATAATTTGGATGGTTTAATAATAAGGTTAAATTTTATTAAAAATAGTTCATTAGACTACATCTTTTTTAATAATATTGAAAAATAAATATTTGTTTTTGAAAGTGAAATATTATAATTTGCCTTGTTCAATAATAAGATTGAATATTATTAAAAATAGATATTTGTTTTTATAAATTAATCATTTCAACTTGTGTTTATCAAAAGATAATTATTATAATTTGTCTTAACAAAGACTAATAACAATTATTAAACTTTCAAATACAATATTGATTTTAGAAAGTTAAAAACAAATATTTTTATTTTATAAAGTGAAAATAGAAAAATGTATAATATATTAAGAAAAATAAATTTATTAATATTTTCTAATTTATTTAAAATTATAATATAATTTTAATTATGTATTATATTATTAAATTTAATATTCAAAATATATTAGTTTTTAATAAAAACTTATTTATTTATGATTTTAATTATTATATTATAGTTAATATGAAAGATATTGATGATAATTTCTTTAAAAAATATTTATTTAAACCATCTTGTATAATCAATTATTATTTAGTGTATATCTTTCATGTCATCCACTTTTCAATCTTGCAATTTATTTGTTATGATTTTTTAGTGTTTTTCTCCCTGTTTTAAACTTCTAAATTTTCCTTTAGAGCTTTTAATTAATTTTTGTTGAATTTTGAGGTATTGTTCTATAACTATATGTTATTAATAGAGAGATTTTGTTATTCAAAGATTTTTTTAAATGTTTAGAATTTTGTTGTTTTGAATTTATATATTTTCTTTTTCATACATAATAAGTCATAATTTCACTACTTAATTTTACTTAATTAAAATGTTAAACATTACATTACAATATTTGAGTTTAATTAAATTAAATTTATATTGTAATATTACATGTTTTTTTTAAATAATATAAAATACATTTTGTTTTTTTAAATAATATAAAATACATTTTTTTATAACATTAATTAATATTCATCACTATGGCTTTTTTTGTAAGTGTAACTTACTTTTTTTTTAAATTATATTCTAAATCAATATTTCTATAATATTTTTTAAAGTGTTATGTAAATGGTATCGAAAGTGATTTTTTGAATTCAAACATCTTTCCATTTACTTGATTTAGAAAACATAAATAATATATTACAATCGAAGAAAGTGCCCCAATTTTCATGAAAGGTGATAATACGATATGCTTCTTATATATTATTTAATAGGTCTGTAATTTTGAATAATGTGACTAGATTTTTAACAAATTTAATTAAAAAATATGCAAAACCTAGTAACAAGAAAACTCCGACAATAGTTTCATTTCAACGGGCACGAACAGAAACATTTTCTCTCTGAATGTCATTGAAATAGAGGAATAAATAGCTATTGTGAAAGATGATAAAGACCAACATGTTAATCTGGTTAAAATATATTACAACAAAAACATAATGCGGAATTCCATATCAGGCTGCTCTGCACGGTTGGGGGATGGCTTTACATGTACATTCCTTCGTTTCATGGGAATAACTACTTCCCTCCCTTTATCCATATTTACTTCCTTCCTTTATGACATTTTAGTGTTTGTCTCCCTGTTTTAAACTTCTACATTTTCCTTTGGTGCTTTTAACTAATTTTTGTGGAATTTTGAGGTGTTGTTATGTAACTATATGTTATTAAGAGAGATTTTGTTATTAATGGATTTTCTTAAATCTTCACAATTTTGTTGTTTTGAATTTATATATTTCCTTTTTAATACATGGTAAGTCATAATTTGGTTATTTAATTTTACTTAATTAAAATGTTAAACATTACATTACAATATTCTAAGTCTAATTAAAGTTTAATTTATATTGTAATATTACATTTTTTTAAATAGTATAAAATACATTTTTTTTAAATAATATAAAATACATTTTTTTATAACATTAATTAATATTCATCATTTATAAATCACTATGGATTCTTTGTAAGTGTAACTTACTTATTTTTTTTAAATTATATTCTAAATCAATATTTCTATAATATTTTTTGAAGTGTTAGGTAAATGGTACCAAAAGTGATTTTTTTGAATTCAAACATTTTTCCACTTACTTGATTGAGAAAACATAAATAATATATTACAATGGATGAAAGTGCCCCAATTTTCATGAAAAGTGATAATACGACATGCTTCTTATATATCATTTAATAGGTCTGTAATTTTGAATAATGTGACTAGATTTTAACAAATTTAATTAAAAAATATGCAAAAACTAGTAACAAGCAAACTCTGACAATAATTTCATTTCAATGGGCACAAACGGAAAATGATGTCTCTCTGAATGTCGTTGAAATAGAGGAATAAATAACTATCGTGAAAGATGACAAAGACCAACATGTTAATCTGGTTAAAATATATTACAACAAAAACATAATGCGGAATTCCATATCAGGCTACTCCGCACGGTTGGTGGATGGCTTTACATGTACATTCCTTCGTTTCATAGGAACAACTACTTCCCTCCCTTTATCCATATTTACTTCCTCCCTAGATCTTCGTTTGAGAGGAAAAGTCACTTCTTTCTTGATCTTCGTTGGGATCTGTGGCATCTTCCATGACTTTCATACCAAACTTGTACAGAGGGCGGGACTGGCAGCTTTTCGTTGCACCCTCCCCGCATCACCATACAAAATTGAAGAGAGAACATCGGCTGACGAGTTATGGTTATAGAAATTAGAATTTTGTTTGGGGTATTTTAAATTCAAACTCAAAATTCAAATACTTATCACTATAAAATATTTATAATTAATTGAAAGAATTAAGAAACCACAATTACTCGAAATTAATCAAGAATTTAAGAAAACACCTATTACTCTCATCAAGAAACCACAATCACTCTCTCTTAAAAGATTGGATAACTTTGTTGAGATTTTTTTTGGGTAAAAGGGAAATTCATATAATGAACATGTTAAAATAGCTATTACAATAGCAACATTTCTTTTTTATCATTTTATTTTTGGATTGCATTTTGGATAATTTAGTTGAGATTTTTTTTTGTGTAAGAAGGGAATTTATCTAATAAACATGTTAAAATAGCTATTGCAATAGCAACATTTTTTTTCCTTTTTGGATTGAATTTTTTTTAGACACTTTTCACGTTTATATATATATAATTTTATTTTTTTCAATATAATTATTTTTATCATATTATGACAAAGTGTAAAGGTAACTGCACTATATTATCACACAGGTTGTCTGCCCATTATACCCTGGTAACCTCACATGTAAAAGAAGGGAGTTAGAATTTTTTATACAAATTACCCACAAGTAATTATCCAAATCACAAATCCACATTCCTCATTAACCATTAGATATAATGTTCATAAACGCATAAAGTAAAATGTAATAGAGGACAGTAAGTTTCATAACCATTGACAACCATTGTTGCAGTATATTAACATAAACTGTCTCATGAACCTTGCATCCATTTCATGATTTCCTTAACCATATTAATAATCACATACTTGGAAATTATGATTATCACATCAAATAAAGAATCATCATCATCAAGGATTCAACATCATCAAACTGACACATAAGGCAATCACACCATGGAACATCGATATACCCTGGAAACCCCGTAGGGTGAAAACCAGCAAATGTTTAATATTATTACTAAACGCTCGTGAGGGTTTTCACCCCTCACTCAATGACTTATAAGGGATTCCATCCCTTAACCATTGTTAT
Organism: Pinus tabuliformis; assembly: GCA_031772625.1. NCBI lineage: Eukaryota > Viridiplantae > Streptophyta > Pinopsida > Pinales > Pinaceae > Pinus > Pinus tabuliformis. The sequence continues at coordinate 649,376,663 of CM062819.1, read as the reverse complement.
AACATTATTACAATGAATTATCATTAACTTGTCACATAACTAGCTAAAAGCTAATACATTTTCCATGAAACCCTTTACATACATACCGCCACATGCAACATTCCTTGTGGCATGATTGTTCTAGAAATGTACATTCCCGCAACTCGTACTCATCCGCATGGACCATTAATCATTTTCCTGCCACAACCTTAAATATAATCTATGCCTTGTGCAAGTAATCCAACTTTACTTTCCCATGTTATCATCAACATTGACATCATGATCACATTTATAAATAATCATATTAACTAGCATTTCCCTTCGCATAAGCACATATACTTAGAGGACAAAACACTAAGGCATTCATTCGAAGGGACTAACTAAAACATCAGTTATAATCTTCTTACATGAAAATTTACATAAACTTTATCAAACGATCTAGTCCTTTAACTATTACTTTTGATGCATGCGAATATATAAAGCTATCTCACACAACCTGTAGTATTTTCCCGCATGCGAATATATATCCTTTCTAATGGAAACTAACACAAATATCGTGTGCATACACATCTCATGCAACAAGAAACTAAGGTAATAGTTATGTTAGCATAAAAGTAATCACATATCATTTTCCTAAAGAAAATGACTCAATAGTTCTTCAATCCATACAAATAATAGAACTCTATAACACATTGACTATACTTTGTGCATCTAATAGCTTATCATAATAGCCCTTCCATTCTCTTCTTTGGAATTCTACCATCATTTCATGTAAACAGTTACATACTTCTTTATTAAAGGAAGTCATTATAACTGCATTTCTCTATCCTCCTCTATGTAATTTTCTCATGCTTCCCTTTCAAGAAATTATTATAGCTACCCATCTTTATGCTTAAAAATCAAGAAATGATATCCAACTTATCTAGCAAGACCATCTTTTCAAGAGATTAATATTTCCAAGGAAGTTACATTGCTACCCTTATGTGCATGCAACATGTGTTTTTCCTAACACAATTACTTTTACTCCAATGCACATAATCTTTTCATGAAACAAGTATGGATTCTTGTTCTTGCATGAACACTATTCATATGTGTCTTTTAATGAAAGAATCTCTATCTTTGTTTTCAAGAAATCTCGCATAAAGTCATTATTTTCATGCATGAAGAATGCACTCTTTTTCTAAATAGAAACTATATTTATGTGTATATAAAACATTTTTTTCTTCAACAAAGTTAGAATGATTATCTAGGTGCCTAGAAGCACATCATTAGCAATTTCTATCATGCATGCAATGCATAATTATTTCACAAGAAACTTTGAAATTAACTAGTATCACAAATAATTTAAGCATATATCCCTTTCCAAGAAAATGACAAGTGACTCGGCATTTAACACAAGGAAATATTTCGAAAAGATAACAAAACACACATATATTTTTCCTTCTAGGAAGATAGCTGGCAGTTAAAAATCTATTGACGATAAGCACTGTTGTGCCATTACTGTTTGTTTTGTTAGCCCTCATAAAAGGCTTGGTGTCGCGGCCCTATTTTCCTCCTAGCCACCAACTGTTGTTCTGAGTTCAATTCTTCCCGAGGCTGTCTGGGAGAAAGCATCATCGAACACAATGAACTACGATCACTACTATGAGACAACAACATCATGCCTGGAAAATCTCAGGCGACAGCTTCATCATGCCTGCGACATAGTAGATATTATTTTCTTAACAAAATTCTATTCCCCAAAACTTCTTTCATAATTCTCAGATTTCGACATATTTTCAAGATACAAGGATGAAAATAGTTGACTTCTCTCCCGATAGCCCAACACGTCCATCAGCATTATATGGGGAAGGGCACACTTGTAGCAAAAAAAGTGTAACAGACCTCTGATCCCTAAACTTTGCAGATATTCATGAGATCTCGCCTATACTCATTAGTAGGTAGTTGTTGTACCCTTCGTTTTGTTATGAGCTCGACTCTTACAACCCTGCATTAGCTGCCGATTCACTTTACAATATGCCCCCCACACCCCCCCCCCCCCCCCCCCCCCCCACCCCCCCCCCCCCCCCCCACCCCCCTTTGCATGAAAGGACAAGGATTCATATAAACCAGATTCCCCACATAGACCACTACTCTCCACCATGTCACTGCTGCTATGGTTGAATACATGGCTGATTCAGTTGGGTATGGTTTCAATTGTTCCCTCCTCTAAACGAAATCTAGCTATTAGTTCCTCATTCAGTTTTTACGAATAACAAGAACTAGTTTTTGAAACAATTCGTAACCTTTTAAAAAATTACTATTTCATAAATGATTTTACCTTTAAGTTATTTTAGGGATGTTACAAATCCTATTGATATTTTCTGGTCATGCTATAATCATGCTTTTGAAACTCATCAATATACCAAAAAAACTGGAAAATAAAAAACGGTAAACAGAAAAACACAAAAATAAGTAGTGGAACCATAGTTTTACAAAAAAAAAAACTAGGAGACCACATATTGTAAGAAAAATACAGAAAATAAGCCAAATATTCATGGAAGCAAAAACGATAAAATTGTTGCAGCCACACATGGTGCATGAAAATAAGGAAATCAATGTGATAAAGATCTATCGAAGCATGGTTTTAAATATAGAGGTGAATGACCGTTGGAGCATGGAAAACTGCTTTTTCCTTTCTTGTAAAATCGAAATGGCAGGTAGATTTTTGCTTTCTTGTAAATCAAAATGGCAGATGACCACTTGCGGTGAGATTTAAAATGTGACATGTAGTGGTGGAGCATGACCTTGACTCGAATATGGTGCTGGTTTTTTTTATGTAGTGGGTGATGGTCAAGGGAACCATTTTCTCCACTACATCGCATCCCTATTGCATCCCTAACATCATTTGATTGAAAGAAGGGCATCATTGCTAATAGATACTAGCCGATGTGAATTTAATTTGTTTCTTCAAATTCTTCTTTATATTAATAAAATATATAGTAAATTTGGATAGTATTTTAGTTTTTATGTTATAACATTATATTGTATTTTAGATAAAAAACAAATATAGTACACATTTATTTCTATTTCTATTTTCATTATATAATTTCTACACATATAATTAAGAAAAAACTATTTTACTAGCAAAAATATAAATAAATGACAAATACATAAAATCATATTGTGTTTGGTGTTGTGACAAATGTTATTGTTTTTGTACGTATTAGTATAGGTGTGTGACCATTTATATTTAATGTGTGAGAGTTTATTTTTAGTGAGTTGTGTGTATATTTGTTTCTTGAATAGATCTGGAGTTTCTGTACCTTTGATGATTGGTAGTGGAAAGAGGATCTGTGTAAAGGAAAGACGAAAGATACATCCTGCAATGTATCGATGCTCGAAAAAAATTTGATCTGCTCTTGACTTGTCATGGGTCATCAGGGCATTCAAGGAGAAGGCTCGAGAAGTCTACTCGGCCTACAAAACTGTAGAGTTTAATTGTTGCTCATGACTATGCCGGCAAAGGGTTGTTTGTTTCATTTCACCAAGTCAAGTAGTGAAGAAGTATTTGTTGCATCTATGAACTTTTAGCCAAATCATGCTCCAGAAGGGCATTGTGGCTACATGTAGCATGGAATATTCTAGATCGATGGGCTGCATCACAGTCATTTGGGACAACGATCTACAATTATATTGCCCCATTGAAAGAAATGGGCAGAGCTTTGCAATATACTAAACAACAACCATTGATTTCGCCAATGAGCTATGGTGAACATATCTCATATCAATTATCATAGGCATGAAATGCAGTGTCTAATCCTTGGGTGATTTTTGGTCCAATATCTACTTTGAACATGGTGGCCGGTAAAGCTAATATTCTTCAAAGGGTTGATTTTGCTTTTCAAGCACCCATACAATGTGAGTTTGTTTTTATGGAGAGTAAATTGCATGTGGTTTAAAGGATTTAAAATAATTTTTTAAGTGGTGAAAGGTGAGAGTTGAAATGTGTTTTAATGTGTTATTGTTAAAGTGTAATCATTGTAAAATTGTAAAACATATTAATATATTTTTAAATTGTTGGTTATTGATGTATATGTGACATAAGAATATATCACGAATTTGATTATGTATAATTTTTTATAAGGTGGTGGCAACCTATGGAACCGAGAACATCAACTTACTAGTTAATTTGATTATGTGTTTAAGAGGTTATCTTGTCAAATTGAATTCTGAATTTCAGTAATTAGACTGTATAAACTTAATGGTTAATTTGATTATGTGTTTAAGAGGTCATCTTGTCAAATTGACTTCTGAATACATTCAGTACTCAGACTGCATTCCTAAATAACTGGGGAATACAGTGGAAGACCATGTGTCTAATAGATGGAGGTATGTCAGTAGGATGGATCAGTATGGAGACTGACTCGTTGCACTCAGGGACGTTGAGAAGCATCAATTTGTAAAGTTCATCAATGATGGTCAGAGGCGATTATGTTTTAAATGGAGTTCAAGTGACAACTCGAAGATGTGGTGGTAAAAAAGCAGTGCTTGTAAGATTCTAGAGTGGATGTGGGTGCTGATGAAAACCATATCAGACAAATCTGACAAAGATTTATTTAATGTTATAATATGTGTTTTTAATGTTTTCCATGTAAGCATTAAGGGAGAGTGTTTGAAGTAATGCTTCCATGTCATGTATAGTTGTCATTGTGAATCCTTATGTGTCAGTTGTAGTAGCTATCTAGATGTGTCATTTTCAATGATCTAGATACTATAATTATAAATATGTAATGTCTATGAGATCAATGAAACCATATTGTGTTTGGTATTGTGTTTAATCAATATCTCTCTCTTTCATATTTCCAACAATAATTTTTATCTATGGAAACTCATTCTTAGCGTAGAAAAATTCTCTCTAGAAGCTTGGTGTTTGAAAAGAGGCAAACAAACATAGTGGCAAATCAAGATAACATAAACATTTTGACCATGTCTCACTGGGTTGAGTGGGATGTATTTAGAGAGAATATACGAGAAGTGTGGGAAGTTTGCACTATAGACGGTTGATGCTGTAGTAAAAAACTCTATGGAAGTAGGTTCGAGTCACTGTAGCATTGGGGAAGGCAATGTTTGAATGGTCCTTTGATTTGGAACTCTGAATAGAGATGTTTTGGGAAAGAAATGTTTCAGTGGTCCTTTAATTTGGAACTCTGAGCAAATATGTTTTAAGAGAATATTGATCAATGAAGGCATATTTTTACTATAAAGAAGATAAGACAATTTTTGAAAGTACTAAATCTTGTATAGTTTAATGGTAAATTTCAATGGTTAGGTCAGCTAACCTTTGTTTGGGTTCACTGAGCTATCATTGAACCATGGTATTTTTGGCAAAGTCTTGCCCATTTTGGTCCATGCTTAGAAGGTTCTTTCCACCATCATTTGTGGAGGCTATGTAAGCGACCCGTGCAATCGACCAAACATGGGTTTCTTTATTTTTTATTTACCTAATTTTCTAGGAATGTCTGTTGTTTCTACCACCCAGGGAATCATGAAAATGATCAAGGAACATTAATACTAAAAAAAGCTATTAAAAATAAAAACTCTATAGAGCTAACAAAATTAACGAAGCATTAAAAAAATATTTATCACTCTAAAGTATTGATAATTAATTGAAAGAATCAAGAAACCACAATTGCTAGAATTTAATAAATAATTTAAAAAAAATACCTATTACTCTATAATATTTATAATAGATTGAAAGAATCAAGAAACCACAATCACTCTCATCTAGAATATTGGAATATTGGATATATCTAATGAACATGTTGATATATTTTTTTTTGGTAAGAAGGAAATATATCTAATGAACATGTTAAAATAGCTATTTCAATAGCAAAATTTCTTTTTTATCTTATCATTTTTGGATTACATTTTGGATTACTTTCTTGAGATATTTTTTGGGTAAGAAGGAAATATAGCTAATAAACATGTTAAAATAGCTATTGCAATGGAAACATTTTTATCTTTTTAGATTGCATTTTTTTCACACACTTGCCACGTTTTTAGATAGAATATATGTGGAGCTAATATATGTGGAATTATTCATTCATTAAAGGATGAGAACTATATTAGACAAGGCCCTTGCCCATTAATGAACCAATAGCTCCACATATATTGTTTTCCAAGTGCAAACACCACTACACTATATTACAAAATTAATACAGAACTTACTATCTTTCATTCTCAGCAAATTTTATGTAACTTCTAATTTGACCAAATACATTATCAAATAAGGCCCCTCCCATTAATCAACCAATAGCTCCACATATATTGTTTGCCAAGTGCTAACATCACTGCACTATATTACAAAATTTATGTAAAACTTAATATCTGGCATTCTCAACAAGTATTATGTAATAATTATGATTTCTTAGTGTATATGAAATAAATCATATTTACTAATAATAATATGTAAATCATATTTATTTATAATATTACATAAATCATATTTATTTATAATATTATGTAAATCATATTTACTTGTAATAATACGTAATATTTACTTATTATATTAATATAGAAAAAGTTATAAATAAATATATAAAATTAAATTAAATTAGTATGTTGAGTTTATAGAGTTTTGGTTGGGTGGATGGTGATTAACTGTTCTATAATTTTTGATGTAAAGTTACTAGTCCAATTATGTGCCTTAAATTATTATATTAATATTAAAAAACTTATAAATTAATATGTTAAGTTTATAGAGTTTTGGTTGGGTCGATGGTGATTAAGTGCTCTATATTTTTTGATGTAAAATTACTAATTCAATTCCTTCTCTAAACAAAGTAATATATATATATATATATATATATATATATATATATATATATATATATATATATATATATATATATATATATATATATATATTAGACATGATGTAAATTGTACTAAAAAAAATTAATATGTCAAAATTTTTACTTAAAAAATATTATATATATTCAATTTTTTTCCTAAAAAAATTATACAATATTTAAAACTCACCTGGGCTATTAGTTATCCTTAATATTTAGGATTAAATTAACAATAATTTAAGAAACTCACCTCTATAAGATACCCATGTGGCTACTAATCATCAATATTGACCTATGGAGTAGAAAAACATCTCCAATCCTGCATAGTACGACACACATCAGTTAATTGTCGAATAAAACCTATATAATTCCAATGACTTTGAAATTCCAGCATGATTCCCATCACTACAAAATATAAAGCTCATTTTTCACTAACCTGCAGTCCTAGGTACATCAAAATCTATGCGACAAATTAGTTGAAACTACACATAGCAAGAGAATGATTTATCTTACAGTGAACATGATGTCAATTTAGTAAAATCCCATTGATATTTTCTGATCATCTTATAATCGAAATAAAAACACTGAAAAGCACATAAATAAATAACGGAACCATAATTTGACAAACCAAAATTAAAAAATCACACATTGTAAACAAAAACTTGGAAAATGAAGAAAGGATGAAAATAACCAATATTCATGGAAGCAAAAAAATAAAATTGTTGTACCAGCCATGGTGCACGAAAATAACGAAATCAACGCGATAAAGATCTATCGAAGCATGGTTTTAAATATGGAGATGAATGAACGTTGGAGCACGGAGAGGCTGCTTTTGCTTTCTGGTAAAATCGAAATGGCAGGTGGCTTTCTTTCTTGTAAATGGAAATGGCGGGTGGCTTTTTGCGGTAAGTTTTTTTGGCAGGTGGCTTTTTGTGGTGAGTTTTAAAAAGTGACACGTAGAGGTGGAGCGTGGCCTTGACTCGAATGTTGCGCTGGGTTTGGTTTTATTTAGTGGGTGATCGCGAAGGGAAACTGTTTTTTTCGCTACATCGCATTTGAAATTTGGATTTCTCTTTATCCATTATATAATTTTTTTTTTAACGTTTTGGTTCTTATTCTCCCTATCAAGAAACGTTATGTTTAAAATTTTGCCCTTCAAGGGTAATGTTCTTACAATAAATTAACCCTTCACCAATAAATGTTTGATTATAAAATTACTTTTCAATAACATAATTATGTTAAATTTTCACATATTTATCATAAGGAAAAAAACAAAATGACCATAACACACAAATGACTTATTAAATCTTGAATCTTAGTTTGAAATTGCATGGAACCTTCACAATAAAGTCTTTGGAACTTGAAATCAATTTTCCTTGCCCCAGACATGCCATAGCGTTTCTATATATGAGATATAACTAAGGATATATTATAGGACATATATGATGACCAACCTAGTAAAACTATTGAATGTTATAATAACTCAAAAGTAGATTAATTAATATGGTTTATGTTATTATTTAACATCGTTTTGGATAATGAGATATACACTAATGTTAACAACAATGAATGTATAGTATTTGAACCTTTTAAAAATTAGAAGACAAAAATTATAATAAATGGACATTGTAGATCTCTTAACATCATGTTATAGGATTATGTTATGATTTATTCCACTATTAAATTCTTAAAGAAAAAACAATTATAAATTTAAGTGTGGTAAAAGCATGCTCTCATCAAATCCTTCCTTCTATTTATCGTCAAATTGTAGTAAAATCAATATATATAAACAAAAATCCATTGTGTATTAAAGTAACATTAAATAAAATCATAAAAAGCTCACTTTAACTAACTAGTTAGTTTAATTTTTAGATAAAATAATCTATTTGAATATTCAAAATAATTTTCATCTTGGTGTATTATTTAGAGACTATACTCTTTAATATAACTTACAGACATATCAACTAAAAATTAAATATATCTAAATTATAATCCTTTGACAACTACAATTGTGGAGAATTCAACAAAAAAATATTGAACATTTGAAACATGTTTGTTTTTCTTATTGAAAGTATATAATAAATCCTAGGTAGAGTACTTGATGGTTATCCATTGCATATTTTTCAAGTGTAATTTAAAAACAACAATTTATATTATACCATCAGAAAGTTTTGATTCCCAATAAGACTAAGTTCCATGCAAATTAGGAGATAATTTTTTACATTATCTAATATAAGATTTGATACAAAACATAAATATATGACACCCTAAAAGGGCACAAGAACTTACCACCAATGTCTAGTTTTCATATCCATCTAATAAGGGAAATTCATTTTACAACAAATTATTATTTGTTTCAAAGTGATGTTACAACTTACAAGTTTCCAAATTTCATTGCTCCAATGATATTGTAAGCAAAGAAATGAATCAAGTTGCATGGAAGCTATTCATTAAATCCAAATATAGATGGAGATTGGATATATGTGCAAAAGAATCTCCTCATATTTAAATGCTTCTTGAGAAACATAAAGGGAAAGATGCTATGCCATAGTAGATAATTGCTCCAATCTAAATGTCTAACATCTTTTACTTCATTTTTAAAAACGTTGGTAAGATGCGGGACACCTAGGTATATGAAATGCAAATAGACAAGAAAAATAATAAACATCTCATGCTCCAATATGTAGTGTAGTGGGGCCTTCGATATTATAGACCTTTATTCTTTTAAGATTAATTTGACATACAAATGCAATACTTTGACCTTAATTATACGGGATAGAAATATATCATGTTGGAGTTCAATTTGTTTTTTCATAAACATGTTTATGCTTTGGATTCATTATATTTTTAATTCTTATCTATGTTTAATAGGTTTGGTATTAAAATAAATATTTACTTTAAAACTAAATATATTGAAATAATAAGTAATTATTGGTTTTATAATTGAATGATCTTCCTTTCAAATATTTTAGTAAGGGATTTTTAAGATTTGATCTTTACGGCGACTTGGTAGATCCACATTTAAGATGGATCTAAGTTGGTTTAATTATTGATTATACTTATAATTATAATTATTAACTTTGTTTTTTGATTTTTGATTTTTGATTTTTAATTTAATTTATTTATTTTTCTAACTTTATTTTGATTGAGTCAAATGTTATAAAAGAAATTACACATCTCTACCATATTCGAGAGCGTTTTGCTCACAAATATTTTAGAAAAGAAGGAAATCCTCATTGTCTTAAAATATACATTGTAACAAAAAAATAGTATTTACATCAAAACAAATTTATTAAATGAAAAAATCATTATTCAAATACAATATTAAAAAATTATCTCATTTCATTGATGTATGTTTTTTATTGACTATTGAATTTAGGGAAGTATATCTAAATATGTCAGGATGATTATGATTACTAATTGAATTATTTCTTATCCATGAAATGACTTTTTTTATGGCTTTTGGGTTAATTTTAATCAATATGTGGCATGGATTTTTAATTTTTAGATTGTTAAATCTACTAATGCATTCAAAATTTATTTTAAATAACAAAAAATCATAATCTTGCATGATATTGTATGACATGGTGGAAAACATTATTTTGTATATAAATTAAAATGTTTTTTTTATCCACAGTTTTAAAAAAAACAAAATTCTCTTATATTAAATTCAATTAAAATCATAATTTTTTTAATATAAATATTAAAATTTTCAAATTAAAGCAAATAAACCTTATAATATTAATTAAAAAAAAACTGATTCTCATCATTATTTCTATAAATATTTTAGTTTAAATATATTAAAAATTAACTTAAATTCCAAATATTTTAGTTTAAATGTTTTAAAAATTGACCTTATGTTCCAAATTTTCCCAAGCATGAAAAACTTGATTAAGATGCATCTCCATACAATCAATTATTCATTACTACTTGCAATATATATATTTATATATATATAATATATATATATATATATATATATATATATATATATATATAATATATATATATATATATATATATATATATATATATATATCTATATATATATATATATATATATGATATATATATATATATATATATATATATATATATATATATATATATATATATATATGGTATATATATATATATATATATATATATATATATATATATATATATATATATATATATATATATATATATATATATATATATATATATAATTTTAATTTTTGAGTCTTCCCGTTTACGCATGACATTTTTTAAGCCACTAACGCTTATTGTAATTAATCACAGGGATGTTAACTCTGACCATAACCTTTTTTATCTAGTCAGAGTTACTCTTACCTTTTTCCCTTGAGTTTTTGTCATTGGCCTTCCAATGGATGTAACTGGTTCTATTCCCACGACTTGAAAAAGTTTGACCACTCTAGTAAAGGACGACACATGCCTGAGATGTAATGACTTTGGCATTACTCTCCTTCCTCCTCTGAACCTGAATGCATTTTGCAATGACCTCCTGAAAATTATCCTTGGGTATCCTAAAGCAGTGCTCCTCGGAAGCCCCCATTCATTATAACAGAGGAAAGATTTCTTCAAACCCGTCACTGGTGCTATTGTTGGTAGTGCATTGCCTCTTGGAATTCACTTCCCATAAAGTTGAAGATGAATCCAGAGGGTGGTTACTTCTGGCTGTCTCACAAAACAGACCAATATAATCCCTTTAAATTTGCAAGTGATCCACTAAATTAACCGACTGCGGAAAATCATTTATTTGTTTCAACTCGGACTTTACACCCTCAAAAATAGCAGAGAATATACAACCAAACATCCACCAAAAGTCTGTCCTACGATTTGGTTAACAAAATAATGCGTAGAATCAAAGATAAAAGCAAGGCTAGATTTACTCTAGGCTTTCCTGAATGCCTTTCCCAAGATTTTAAATTTCATTGTTGTGAACTTAATTTGAAGCATGGGGTGGATGTCAAATTATCCACACATAAGAATTATCACTTACAACAGTACTATGACAAAAGCATACCAACGTTCCTAGAGACAGGATGGCTTGATGGAGGCCGGAAAAGTGGCCATATCATGGAGAACAAGCGCCTGGCAACTTAGTTTACTACCTTCGCTTTTGCTCTCTTCAATGGGTATTAATGAAGTTTTCAACAAAATATTAATCGTCAAAAATACGTTTTGAACGGTTCCAAACACGTCTTAAGAAACGCTCTTGAAAATTTTCTAACCATCATACGTTCAAAAGGCCTTGTGACGGGAAAAATGCCCATTAAATTCCATCCCTGATCCCTATCGTCATTGGATTGACTGAAGGCATCATCATTGTTAATAACATAGTATTTTAGTTTTGGTATTATAACATTATATTGTATTTTAGATAAAAAAAAAATATATTATATATTTATTTTAATTTTTTATTATTCATTATATAGTTTCTATATTTACAGTTAAGAAAACAATTATTTTATTAACAGAAATATAAAAAAAAAATAACAGAGTGTTTTTTCACATGATTTATTTACAAATTTTCATATTTTTTTTACATTTTCTTCAAAATATGATAGTTCTTCAAAAAATAATCTTCTATGAGTACTTAATGGTGTTAGTGTTGATCATGACTCTTTGTTCATATGTAGAGAAGTAAAACTTACATATATCTTTGTCAATTCTTCTCTTTGATAATAAATTTGTTGTTTAGTTATTCTCCCTATAAATGTGATCGAAATTGATATGATGAAAGGTAATTATAAACATCCTCATGTGGTTCATCAAGTTCTTTAGAATGGGTAGATTGAAACTGTTGAAACCCTTCACTCAATCTATGATTCCCTTTGCATCTCCATATACCTTAATATTTTCCATTCCTAGCCATTTTGTTGCAATCAAGATTCCCTGCAGGGTTATGACCTCTGCTTTATTGTTTGTGCCCTATCCCCCTTCCCATCAAAAGTGGAAAAAAAAATTCTGATTCAATGGCAATAAAGGCTTAGCACCCACATTTTCTCACGGAGCATGTACCATCGAAAAATCCTACTGAAAATACTTATCATATGTCTCTAAGTTTGAAAACCTTGTATCTGTTGCTCTTCATGGGTGGTCCTAATTCATTGAAAGATGTAATTGCCTTAATGGCATCCTCAGAAACCACCAGTCCTTTATGTTTAAAAACGAGTGCCTTGTGGTTGTGCCAAATGGACAATATTAAGTATAATGGGACAAATTTGTAGCGTTTATGGGATTTGAACTAGTAATGCAATGAGAAAATGAATGATTGACAATGACAAAGTGGTGCAAAAATTAAATATTCCATGACCCCATCCGAAAGAGCCCTCGTAAATGGATAATGGAGAAACAAATGAACATTGTCTTTTGTACATCTCTTGAACAGAAGAAAAATGCCTAGACCTGAGTATCCTTGTCATTGAAGGTTGTTCCACGTTAATATTCTATCATGAATTGACAACCAACTAAAACATTTAATTTTATTAGGTATATTCTACTTCCATATGACCTCAGACTAGCTTGAAAAATGTTTTCTCTTCTCTTTCCTAGGAAGACTATAGTATATGTATTTGACCATCTAGAGACCCTTCTTGAGAATTCCCCCTATGTCATGTTGTCCTCCTGATCATTCTGGGTGATAGTTTTGATTTATAGTTTTCCAATTCACAAATAAACGTATTCGTTTGGCATTTGTAATTCCCCTGCTCTCATCCATGCTTGATGGTCAATGCAATGAACATTTTGTTGGAACATATGTTTAAGGAAGAGTATATCTTTTCCATGAAGGAAACTAAGGATATGAATACATAATGAGTGGTTCCCCACCATTCCTTTGATAACATCTAAACCAATCTTGATCTTTGATCCATCCCCAACCTCCCATCGTACAAACCCTAGGAGCCATTATATAATGATCATCATACTCTTCCAGATGCATGATGCATTTGATTTCTTCTTTGCCCCAATACTTACCCATGTCTCTTCTCCATCACTTTTCCAAATCTATTAATCTCTTTAGTGATCTCCATTGCATTCTATTACATTACAATTTTGCAAAAAGAATTGTAGTGTACCTTAGCTAAATTCTCATAACAAACTTAAAAAAGAACCATATGGAAGAGCACAAGACCATTGTTACATGTAGTCAAAAACATATTAAACTTTATTTTATTAATATTTTTTAAAATTTATTTTATTAATAATAGAAATAATAGTTTTATAAACTTTATTTAAAATTTATTATGGTTTTAATATTTGTCTCTGTAATTAAAAATACATTAATATTAATAATAGTATAGGGTAGGGTAGGCTAGCATAGGCTAGGTTGGGTTAGGCTAGTGTAAGCTATGTAGGGTAGGGTAGTGTAGGGTAGGTTAGAGTAGGAAAGGGTAGGGTAGGCCATGGTAGAGTAGGAAAGGCTAGGGTATGCTAGTTAGGATAAGCTTGGGTAGGGTAAGACAGGCGAGGCTAGGTTAGGCTAGGTTAGCATATGCTAGGCTAGGATAGGTTAGGCTAGGTTATGCTAGGCTATGTTAAGGTAGAGTAGATTAGGCTAGCATTAAGTTAAGGTAGAGTAGGTTAGGTGAGCCTTAAGTTAAAGTAATTCTTTCAACAAAATATATATTGTGACAATATAAAATTTTACATACATTATAAACATGAAATCAATTTATAATATTAATAAAAGAATGACAATCCATTATGCCTTTTAGAGTGCAATTTTAAAAACTAAACATAAAGACGTAAATTCTACCAATTTTTATTAAAAATACATTGTAACATTATTATTTTTATGAAGTAATAATAACTCTGCAATATTTAAATGCATGTTAAGTAAATATACATTTTCATATTTAAAAAGAGAAATATTTACATGAAAATAATAACAAATATAAAATAAATAATAAATTCATATTACCTTACATAAATATATATATATATATATATATATATATATATATATATATATATATATATATATATATATATATATATGATCATAAACACAACTAAATGCAATTTTATAATGAAGAAAAAATAAACAAACATATGATTTAAAAAAATATAAATTTATAATATATATTCAAAAACAATTAAAATGAAAAATATATACACTGACAAGTAAATGCATTTTTTTATAAATATAAAAGAGGCCATACGAGAATTGTCAATTTTTTTTCGTTAAATTTTTTCATATTAAAAACAATAATAATAGTAATGACCCGAGCATCTCGCTATAATAAAATAGATGGGGTTAAAAAAATGAAACTAAAAAAAAAAAACATAATAATAATTTAGTGGGAAAAACAAAATGAATAGATAATCTCGATATAATAAAATAAAAATTAATAATGGAGAAACTATTAATATAGTTTGCAATAAATGTGAATGAGAATATTACTTCAGATAGTGAATACATGCTAAATGTGTATGAATATATTGTGAAAGAAAGTTGAAGGGTTAAATAGGCTCTATATGACTGTCTATCTCTCTCTCAGAGTTTCTCTCAATCATTCTCTCTGTGACTCTTACTCTGTGTCTCTCTCACTCTCTCTATATTGTATCATTCTCTATCTCTCTCTCTCTGTGTCAATCTCTCGCAGTCTCATTATTTGTCTTACTCTCTCTTCCCCCATCTCCCTCTCTCTTCCTTCCCTCTCTCTCTCTCTCTCCCTCTCTCTTCCTTTCCCCCTCTCTTCATCTCTCTTTCCCTCCATCTCTTCCTCTATCTCTCGATTTATTTCTATCACTTTCTCTCCCTCTCTCAGTGTATCCCAATATTTATCCTTCTCACTCTGAGAATGTCTCTCTCACACAATCTCTCTGACATTATATCCTTCTCTCCCTCCCTCTCCTCTCACATTCATTCTCATTCTCACTGCCTCTCTCTCCCTCCCTCCATCTCCTCTCACCTTCACTCTCATTATCGCTGCCTCTCTCTCTCCCCCTCTCTCACTTTCAATCTTTCTTTCCCCCTCTCTCATATCCCTCTCTATCTCCCTCCTCCTAGCTCTCTCTCCCTATCTCTCGTGATCTCTTCCCCTCTACATCTCACTCTTCGTCTCTCTCATTCTCCATGTCCCACTCTCTCTCTTAATATCACCACACTCACCACCCTCCATCTCTCTCCCCCTTTCTCTATGTCTCTTGAACTCCTTCCCTCTCTCCCTTTCTTACTCTTTCTCTCTTAATCCCTCTCTCTCTTCTTATCTCTCATCCTTTCTCTCATTCTTTCTCCCCATTCCTCTCCCTCTACTCTCTCTCCCTTAACATCTATTTCAGTCTCCCAGAGTCTCTCTCAATTATCTCTCGCACATTCATCCCTCTCCCTCTATATCCCTCTATATCACCATCCCTATGTATCACCATCACTGCCTCCCTCTCTCCCTCCCAAGCCTAAAATTTTTATCTTTCATCTAATTTTGAAACCTGACTTCACTTAGCATTACTTAGCATTAAGTGAAAGTAATTCTTTCAACAAAAATATATGGTGACAATATACAATTTTATATACATCATAAACATGAAATTGATTTTACATTATTAATAAAAAAATCACAACCCATTATGTCATTTAATGTGCAACTTAAAAAATTAAAAATAAAAACATACATTCTAGCAATTTTTATAAAAAATACACACTTCACTTAACATTACATAGCGTTAAGTGAAACTAATTCTTTTAACAAAAATATATGGTGAGAACATACAATTTTATATTATAAACATGAAATTGATTTTATAATATTAATAAAAGAATCACAACCCATTATGCTATTTAGAGTGCAATTTTAAGAACTAAAAATAAAGACATAAATTATAGTAATTTTTATAAAAAAGTACATTGTAACATTAGTATTTTTGATGAAGTAATAATAACCCTACAATATTTAAATGCATGTTAAATAAATATACATTTCTATACTTAATAAAAAGAGATTTACATAAAAATAATAATTGATGGAAGGAATGAGGTTTTGGAAAGCATCGAAGTAAGTTCTTGAACGACCAAGTATGACTTTTTCATTTATTCTTGTTGTGATATAATAGGGTGAGATTAGAACAAAACAAAATCCTTGGCCAAATGCTAAAGAAATTAACCCTAATGAAATGTTGTAGAAATGAAAGGACTAGGATTTTGATGGATTGAATGAGTGGAGCAGAACAAGGAGTGAGTAATAATAAAATTTATCTCGAACTAAATGGGTTTCATCATGAAAAAGGTGTGTTAAAATATAATAACATAGATAAATACTAAGCTCAAATCAAGAATGATTGGATGAAATATAATCAACATAGATTAAAATAAATTGAAATCAAGAAAGTTTAAAATTAGAAATCTAGATATCACAGAGATGCGAGTTAAACAACTCCGGAGTCTCAATATAATAAAATTAGATAGTGTTAAACAAAACTACACTAAAAATAATAATGTACAAACTATATTAAATTGCATTTAATTAACTATATTAAATTGCTTTTAATTTTGTAAAAACAATTTTCCTACCTTTGACTAGATAACACAACAACCTTAAATTTGAACAACAGAACCTCAATTTTGCGCAATAAGATGGTGGAAGGAATTTAGAGTCACAATTTGAAAATCCATCAAAATCGTTTGGCAGTTTTTATGAATTCGCTTGGCCATGTTTTTGAAATGGTAGATTTCTTGAAGGAGCAATTTCTGGTTGAGCAACAACCACTTTGAAATGGTAGATTTCTTGAAGGAGCAATTTCTGGTTGAGCAACAACCACCTATTGAAACATAGTAGACCCAGATCATCGAAACAGATCAAGGAATTTAATCATCAAACCTTTGATTAATTTTGAGTTAACTCAAGGATTTAATCATCAAACCTTTGATTAATTTTGAGTTAACTCAACTCTAAATATTCTATTGGTTGACCAAATAAACACTGCTCCATCGAATAAACACCGCTGCACAGAATGGACGAAGAACGAGCCATGTACTTTGGGTGAATTCCAATAGAATGGCTTCATCACCATCTAAACACACAGATGCATACACGTCAAAACCACTATAATAGATTCATGAATATCAAGAATGCGTTGAACCCATACAACCAATTGTAGTGGTTGTATGAGCTCTTCACAAACTATTGTAATCGAGAGTCTACTGTTGTTTTCACAATCCTTCTTCTCTTTGCTTTTCTCTCAACCTCATTAGCTTTTGTGCTTTCTTGCTTTTTCTGACATTTTTCGGAATCATTTTTTTCTTGCTTTTTGCTTTTGAGATTTTTTTGCTTTTCGATTTTTTTGCTTTTTCTGACATTTTTGGTTTTCCGTGGTTAGAATCATTATTTTTTTTTTTTTTTCTTTTGAGTTTTTTGCTTTATTATAACCAACAAGCTCATAGATTTTTTTGTACTTTCTTGATTTTCGGGTGTTTTTTCCTTGTTTGTTCTATTTATCTACATTTTTTAAACGCTCTTGGTTTGCCTGATTTTTTATTTTTCTTTCAAGAAATTGACCCAAAAAAACTGTAAATTTTATGAAAAATAATATTACTATTTTAAATGATATTTTTTATAAATTTTGAAAATATAATTACAATTATCAATAATAATTACAATATTAATAACCATTAATTTTTATAATCGACATTCCATAAATCAATATTGATGGTTATTTAAATTTTCAATAAAAATAAATTAATTGACTTCCCCGTGAGTGGACCAACCCTTTAATCGTGTATTATCAAATTAAAATGCGTTAACGCACCAGCTGGCATCTGCAGGGCTCTGTAGTTGTGTACATTGAATTGAATTACATGCCTCGAGCTCGCCGCTAATGCGAAGACAATGACAGATGGTGGCTTCCTACGGTAAACAGATCCGATAATGAATATCAACATCCGTATTTGTAGACAGACACGGAAAGGTAAGCCTAGTGGGTCCAAACAACCACGTATGTTATGTTAGGTGAATCTGCAATCGAGATAAGGGTTTCCGGGAGGAGCCATGGAGTAACGATGGTAAGGGGTGAGCCATACTTCCTACGCTATAAAGTATTGAATGCCTTGACAGTGACCATGACAGCGGAGGATTCTGACATTTGCTTTCACCGTAAACCCGTGTACAAAATTTCTCCGGCAAACACACTTTCTGGTCAACGGTTGTGGGATGAGGCATCATCCATGGCTGATGCAATCCCATGGGCATGATGGCCAATAAATGACGCATCATCCATGGCTGATGCAATGATCCCATGGGCATGGTGGTCAATAAATAAGGAGTTGTCTGGGTGGATGGTGAAAAAGAATTGAATTAGGGGCAAAAAAATTCAAAAAATCCTGTAGAGACAGTGCTTGAATCGTGTTTTCAATGGTGGAAATAGATTCAGTACCATCAAAAACATCTAGAACACTTAAGATTTTGAAGTTTAACAACGATAACTTGGATTTAAAAAAATCTTTGCAAGATTTTTTCTAAATATATTCACAATTTCCATTACTTTCCGGGCAATTCCTCCGGTTAATTAGTCTACAACAATAAATAATAATTTCAGTGATACAATACGTAATCCAGTGTGGCAAATTTAATGTTGAAAACCCATTTGAAGTGAATTCAAATTTGAATTTCAAACGGCGCTATTTTATTTATTCCAATATCCAGTGCTTTTAATTAATTAAGCTTTTATGGCGGCTTGGCCCTTTTCATTTTTTGATAACCTCCAGCAGGCACTTTGCGTCTTGCAAGTTTTTCATGGCTTTGGCTATGGATGTTTATATTCCATAATATTATGTTAGAAGACGTTGCAAGTAAAATATATCGATACAAAAACTAGATGGTCTACTCTCTTTCAACGATGTGGAGGCTATTATTATTACACATCCATGTGGTGGCTACTATTATTATGATTGTTTACAATTACAGATCATAGAGTTAGTTTAGAGAATTAAGTTGAAGTTGTCTAGAGGCAGTCTTTGAATCATGTTTTTGATGGTGGAAATGGATTCAACGCCATCAAAAACGTCCAAGACACCTAAAATTTTGAAGTTTAACAACTATAACTTCAATTTACAATGATCCTTGCGGGATTTTCTCTAAATATAACTGGAATTTCTATAACTTTCCGGGCAATTCCTCTGCCTAGTTAGACTAGGGCTTAAGGAAAGCTGCCCTAGAGTTTTTTTTTAATGCATAAAATGTTTTTTGTAATTATAACAAATTTATGTTTAATTTAATTTGTTTTGCTATAATAAAATATAATAAAATTAAAATTAATTAATTAAATTGTGATAAAATATTTTCCAGCATTATATAACAATTTAATGAATAATTATATAATAAATGTTTTTATTTAAACAAGCATTTTTAGTCACATAAATATCTATATTGTTATATAAATATTTCATATAAATTGAAAGAAATACTTTATATATACACTCTACAACGAACCATAACCTGATTTTCTTTATTAATAGATAGTTATAAAGAACCATAAAAACTTTTAAAATGATTTTTTTATTAATAGATAGTTATAAAAAAGTAGATATTTTATTAATACAATATATATTAATAATTTATTTCATATAAATATTTTATATAGATTGAGAGATACTTATATATACACTCCACTACGAACCATTATTAATAGATAGCTATAAGGAAGTAGATATCTTATTGATAAATATATTAATAATTGATTTCTTTTATTTATATAATAATTGATTACTTAATATTTATGAGTTATTTTCATTAATATTTATTAAAAACTATATATATATATATATATATATATATATATATATATATATATATATATATATATATATATATATATATATATTAGTTTTATTATTAATTATATGTATCAATATCATATATAAAATTGTGTAAACTCTCATAATGTATGTTAATTTAAATTATTATTTATCAATTATAATTTTTAATTTATCATTTTGAAAAGTGCGTAAAAGATCACCATGATCATAAAATCTTACAAATTGCATAACTATAACAAAGTCTACAACTCTTCTGTAGGAAACAAATAGATGGTAGCATGTGCACTTTACTTTCCCAATCCTTGCCATTTTAGATACAATATTAAAATAACATAAAGATAAGCTTTTAAGAATATAAATCAAAATATCAAGGCCAACATCTCAAATATTTTTCCAAGTGCAATAAAGACTAGCAATTAAATTGCATTGAACAATCTATGAGTTATTAGACATTCATTTAAACTTGAAGTGGAAGTTCAAATGCTTGGAATTTATTTCCTTATAGCATGAGGTTTTTATTGCAACCATACAAAGGTTAAGATGAAGGCATATAGATATTTGTTTCACTTCAAAAATCAAGTACTAATCAAATATAAAATATGTAAGAAGACCATAGAAGCACCTAGTGGAGTTACTGGAACCTTGTTGAAAGACAAGTACTCTAGTTATATTGCAAAGGTCTCACAAACATCAACTTATATTAATTTTCATGGCTTAAGTTTTGGCTATAAATGAAATTCAAAACTAAGCTTAGAATTTTGGGGTTTAATAAATTGAGAAGATATTTTTTTTTGTTAAGCTTGGTAGATCCTTCTTGTTCATTATAAAATAAGTAAGCAAGTTACGCACACATATCCTAGTTAGGTGGTCTCAACTTGCCCAACTAGAAACCACGTTTGTTGACCACCTAATCATAGTTTAAGTTTTCTAGTAGCAAAAAATACTTATTCTATCTATCCAAGCTATATAAATTTGATAGACATGTCCACAACCATATTCTAGTTGTCTTTACATATATATCATTGTAAACTATAAATTAAAAGCCATCCGCATGAAAACAAATAAAAAAAGGGACTAAGAGTCAACATTCTATTCCTCCTATTTAGTGGAAGCCAAAGCCATCGGGGCCAGTTCTTTCACGTTGGAGCCTGGAATCTCAGTTAGCACGAACAGGCATGGGAAATGTTTCTCTATATGATCCAGTTGGCCATCCTACTTCTGCAATTGAAATTGCAGTTTTTGAAAGTCCTATTTATAATTTGGAAAGTCCTTGACAACAATCATCTATATTTGCTCCATGGCCTTGCCCAGAAGGAATTTCATGAGCCAATATAGATAAATGGATTATTTGTATTTTTTCTCTTGACCTTTGATGTGTCCCGGGTTCGAAATCAGGATCTTCCAATCCTTTGTGTCTATTGGCTCCACACTCGCTTGATAATTTATAATTTCCTCCCATTTGGCTATGAGCCATTTGATTTCCCCTTTGGTGTCCCCTGCATACACAACCACCGCTTCCTGGATCATATTGGCCACAAAATTCCTGCCCCGACATTTGCCCACAGTGCTCGACTCAACCTTGGCCTCGCTCCCTCACAGTATCTTCCTGCAACCCTTGGTAATCGCTGCTCGAACCATAGCCACAATACCCCTGTACCTTCCGGGCACCTTCAAACATTGGTCTGAAATAAACCTCTATGCTTTTCTTGGATAAGGAAAGTTACCTCCCGGCTGACCTGTTGTGGGAGCAAGAAACCATAATTTCTAAAATGTTAATTTCTGAATTGCCTTCATCCCATGGTTCAGAAAATGCAACAAATATGTCACCCAAGATTTATGTGCATAACCCCCTAGCGTAAGGGACCTCCACCCGAGACTCTCGAGACACCCCTGCCTCGCTCGTGCTGTGACCGTGGTCTTCGAGGCGAGCTGCATGGCCACCCACCAAACTTATAACCTAGATGTCAAGCCTAAAGGAACCACACCCCTCATCTCCATTGCCCCTTGTTGATTGTCTCTGCCCCCATTCCCCTTGACTTAGCCTCCACTTAGCATGACTCAGATCCTCCCCGCGACTTGACATCTGAACCCAAACACCCAAAAGGCATCATGCCCCTAGCTTACTCACCACCCGGCTTCCCAGCGACTAGCTTAAGCTAGCCCGAGCAACATTGTCTGCAAGCCAATCCCCCATTAATGAAGACCCCGACTCGCGACAGTCTTCCCTCACCTAACGCTCCTTAGGGGCTTGGCGTTAGAGCATTTTAGGAATTGGAGTGGTCTGACCGCAACGATAATTGCCACTTCCTTACCTTTACCTCCCAGGTTTTCCAGGCATACAATAAACAACAATTCACTCAGGCACACTCCCTCGCATCCTATCCCTATAATCCCCATGCGAGATAACAGAATGCCAAAATTAAGAGACAACCAAGCAGGCCCCCTGGAATTGGGATCTTTTCCAGAGACCACCTCCTCCAAGCTAATTCCCCCGCCCTAGTTACTTGCCCACACAAACCCCATGCCCCCATGAAAGCCCCAATTACTAGACCAAATGTAGGGAAGCATAACAGAATGTACACTGAGCTAGTTAACATACTCGATTATCTATGTTTGAAGACTTCACATCTCATCTCTTTCCTAAAGTCATCACTCCTCTTTCATCGTCGTCACCTCTAGGATTACACCCTCCAAATTATTCTCTCCCTTTGCAATCGGTAAACTCAATTTCATGCAAAGGCCACCTTCCCTCCTCTTACTTGCCTTAAGCCTGCCAATGGCCACCATGCCCTGCGTGTCAAACGTGTGGGAGGTAGTGGAACCATCCCTTCTTGTTCTTTTCATTATGACAACCTTAATGGCTCTGTTCGCCAGCTCACACCCTGATTGAGGGGAGAAGATAATTTTTTAATTTACTCAAATGAATTAAATTACAATACAACTTATATTACAAAGGTTTCACAAACATCAACTTATATTAAATTTCATGGCTTGAGTTTTCATTATAAAGGAAATTCAAAACTAATATTAGAAGTTTGGTTTTTAACAAATTGAGAAGACATAAATTTACTCAAATGAATGAATTACAATAAAAATTAATTTATCCAGTTGTAACAAGCCAATTTAGTTTTTATAAGAATGAATTTATGCTTTCATAGAAATAATGTTATTTGGTAACATAGTATAGTTGAAAGGAAGCCTAGACTTTAAGAAGCATTATTATGTGTGGACAATTTGTGTTTGTGCTCAGAATCACAAACTCAAATTATATTATGAATTATTTAGTTGAAGAAAATCATTCGTATATTGTTATTATTGTGTGCACAAATAGATTGTTCTACATACATTATGGAATGATTGAACCTATGATAGAATAAGAGAAGGAAGATAACTTCCATGGGTAGGACAATCATTGTATAGGGTAACCCCGTTGATTTGTGATGACCTTAATTTAATATGACTCACATATTGTCTATTCATATCTCAACAATATAATATATTTTCACCAAGTGGTTCATGGCCAAATCCCAACAAATATGGGTTGTTATTTCATAATGCCAAGGATTTCAAGGTTTCAAAGCATACACAACGTAACACACCCAATCGGAGGTCATTATCATCTTCTGCTCATCGAGAGCTTTCTCATCTCATTATAAGCTCTAGGAATAATGTTATGGAACTCATAAGATGTACCATTTTATGCCAAATCAACATTCATACAACTGACACATAGTAGTCTTACACCCATGTCTCATCATGATATTGCACCACATTTGTAAGCCAGACACCTTGGCTTGCTAGGTCATATCCAAATCTTGGTTTATATTTTATCCTTCCTGCAGTCATATCCCATTCTTCAAGATTTTTAGGTTTTCTGATGTTAATGATTTCTTATTAGTATGTTAAATATATGTACTTCCATGTCATCTACCATGGAAATTGTAACTCAATCCTCAACATCCACACTGTTGACCTAGATTGGATCATTATATTGTTTTTCATTCATGTCGATGCTTTTAGAGTGGAAAAAGTGGAGAAATCAGCTCACAAGACCATTTCTATCAGTAGGAACCAGTTTGGCAAATCGATGTCTAAAACCTTTTGAGAGAATTTTGAGGCATCAAACGACGTTAACCAAAAACCTTAAATTTATTATGAAAAATAAATAATTTTAAAAAGAATTACAAATTGTAACTAAAAAAATGTAATTTATAAATGAATAATTTTATTCATTATCTACATTATGATTTGAAAATATAAATCGTTGTGTGGAGAAACTCTCTACATCTCATTATGAGGAGATATGTAGGTGGTAGGCCTAACATAAAAAAAATATTAACATTTTTAACTGCCTACTCACTATGTTGAAATGATATATTATTGAATTTATATTAATATGTTGAATTTATAGAACATAAAGGATATATTTTAACACTTTTTCAATCATTCCTAAAATTGAAATGGAGATGGAGATTAATAGTTGCACCATTCCCCCTGGATGCGGGTGCCATGGAAGGGTGTTAATGTGATGGGACAGGGATGGGACGAGGTGGGACGACACCTGTCTGCCCTGTACCACACAGATAATCTCCAAATGAAGGAATAACCTCAGCATTTTGGGATCGCAAGGTTCCCTAGCTTCACCTCAAGTGGCTTTGATCATCCCAGCCTGTCCTCTGATATGTCTATCGCCTCCGCACACTGTGGACTACACTGGAACTTGGCTCTATTTAATGCCATAGTAATGGTGGGTACTATTCGAGGCAGGACTGAGGGAGATAAATTTAGGCTCAGCCATGGGATTACTAAGGAGCCTTTATTGCTTTGTCAGTCTGGTTATGGTCTGTATAGTGCTGACTCTAGTGGATTGAAAGGGGCGACTAAGTTGGAGCTAGGCTCTGGTAATACCGAGGATCTACCTCCGTCTATTCCCTGGTTTCTCTCTAGAGCCTCTGGCCCTCGTTTGGATGACTATTTGATTCACCCATGCTCTGTCATGTGGTTGTTAGGCCTGTTTTCCATAGCGGCACTGCTGTTTTCATTATGCCCCATCTTCGCCATAAAATGAGGTGCCGCAGGGGTACTCCTCGGTGTGGGTCCTCCAGCCCGTCCTCCAATTCTCCCTCCCTCTACAGTGAATTCATAGCAGGTCATTACCCTCACACTCGTAGTGGGAGAGGGCATCTTCATCTACCCAACCATTACCCTGAGCCCCATTCTCCAGACTCCACGTCTTCTCCCTCATTTGGCTCTGCGATTTCCACCTTTGATTGCTCTCTGAATCGTCCAAGGATTACAACTCAAATTTCAGTGTTCTTTCATGAGGAAGCCTAGGTGGGAGAGTCTAGCTCACATCAGGAGGTCCCTGGCTCTGTCTCTGCGCCGAATCTGTTCTCTTTGCAAGCTCCGGAGGTTCAAGCTCACAATACTCTTGACGTGGTGATGGTGCTGACAGATCCTGGTCCTTCTGAAACTGAAGCTGCTTGTTCGAGGGATCTGCCTGATTTCGGTTGGTGCAGAATTGTGGAAGATCCTCCAGATGATTAGCTCGCTCTCTGTTGCTTTTGTTTCATGTCATGCATCCTATAATAGCGGGAAAATTTTTGTTCAAGCTGATTCGTGGGTTCATCTTTGCACTATGGTTCAAAATGCAAGTTTTTGTGAATTTCTATAAGTTTTGTAATATCAATAAGGCCAACACTTGTTCCCCTGCGTGGGATTTGATAACTGGTTCTCAACTAAGTTCTTTGTCATGGGCAGTGTTTCTGATATTATCTGCCTCTCCTTCAGGGCAGTTGTTTTTTACGTCGGACAAGATGTAATTTTACCCCTTTAATGTTAATAGAGTAATATTATTTAGAAAAAAAAATAGTTGCACCATTCCTAAAATTTAAATGGATATGGAGATTAATAGTTGCACAAATAGCGTTGATCCATTGAATACGACGTGTTGGGCGTAGTTATGATCATGATAGGGATCTACGCTCTTTTGTGGGGAAAATTGAAGGATATCAAGGCCTCAATGGATGAAAATTAATTCGAAGGATTTCCCAAATGCGACGAAATACTATCACAAAATGAAAATAAGGTAGACGACTGTTATGAAACCCTCTCAAGAAAAGATAGAAAAGAGAGATCAACGCCTTAGAATTCAGCCTCTTCGAGGGGGCAACCTCCTTTACATTACATAAATGAACAATTCTTGGATGATACAAATGACAAAACCTCCTTTCTATATATAGGAGTCTAAGGAGTCATAATATAATCCAGCCGACCTAACAATAATAATATAAAGCCACAAAAATAACAATAGAGGGATTCTATGGGGCACAGAAATAACAATATGGGGGTAATAGGGGCACAACAATATAAATAAGGGGTATAACTACAATAGTAATGGGGTAATTACTAGTATTATAGGGACCGAACATGCCCCTCTCCTTCAAAAAAGTGTTGTCCTCAACGCTTGAGCAGCTCTTGGTACTTCTGCATAAAATTCTCATCCTCCCATGTGGAATCTTCAGCGGATAAGTTCTTCCACTTGATAAGATACTCTGAAATTGATCGATTTCGTAGCTGTCGAGTTCTTGTTTCTGTGATTTCTTCCGGTTCCAATATAATTTTTCCTTCCTCGTCAAGTTATGGCAATATTGTTTGAACTGGGAGCTTGTCGCCTATGACCTTCTTTAAACATGAAACATGGAAAACGGGGTGCAATCGAGAAGCTACAGGAAGCTCCAATTTGTATGCCATAGTACCAATCTTTTCCAACACCTTGTACGGACCATAATACTTTGGTGATAATTTATTATCCTTCTTAGCTTGCTTTAGGGACATTTGCTTATATGGTTGTAGCCGTAGGAATACCCAATCACCTACATCAAAACTTCTTTCACTGCGATGTTGATCTACCTGTTGTTTCATTCTATTTTGTGCCAACACGAGGTTATCCTTTAAGAGTTGGAGGACTTGTTGTTGATGTTCGATGTGATGTTCCACTGCCTGAACCTTAGAATTTTCTCTTAAATATGATGTGATTGATGGTGGTTGGTACCCATAAAGTGCCATAAATGGGGTCATTTTTGTTATTGTATGGAAGGAAGTGTTATACCACCATGCAGCTAGAGGCAACCATTTGACCCATTGTGTCTGTTTATCAGATACAAAGAAACGAAGATATCCTTCCAAACATTTGTTTACTATCTCAGTTTGCCCATCAGATTGAGGATGATAAGATGAGATATGAGCTAACTGAGTACCAAGAAAAGAAAATAATTTTGTCCAAAAATTTCCAGTGAAAATGGGATCTCTGTCACTTACAATAATCTTTGGGTTTCCATGTAGCTTTTGAACTGTTTCCATAAATGCAGTAGAAACTGTACTGGCTCTAAATGGATGTGATAATGCACAAAAGTGTGCATACTTGGTAAGTCTGTCAACTACCACCATGATGACACTCTTTCCCACAGACTTGGGTAAACCTGTGATAAAATCCATTGAAACCTCCTCCCAACGTTGGCTTGGAATGGATAAAGGTTGTAATAGACCCGGTGTCTTAATTGTTTCAACTTTATTTTGTTGGCAAACCAAACATTCTGCCACAAACTTTTGAATATCTGATTTAAGGCCATCCCAAAAAAATTCCTTCTTAACCCTGTGGTAAGTTTTTAAAAATACTGAGTGCCCTCCTAAGGGAGAAGTGTGCAATTGCATAAGAATCTTTTGTTTTAGCTAGGAATTCTTACAGAGGTATAAGCGATCTTTGTACCATAACGAATCATTTTTCCAGCTAAATGTATCAGAAGTACTAGAATCTTGTTGTAGCTTTCAAATAAGTGCCCACACTTCTTCGTTATTCTTCCATTCCTCATTTGCTTCGTTTATCGAATCTGGTTGGATAATAGAAATGGCACACAACAATGCTTCCATATCCTCATCCTTTCTTGAGAGTGCATCTGCCACCACATTTTGCTTCCCTTTTTTGTAGATGATTTCAAAGTCATAACCCAACATCTTTGTGACCCACTTTTGTTGCTCTTCAGAGGATAATCTTTGTTCTAAAAAGTATTTAAGGCTATCATGATCCGTTTTTACCTTGAAGTGTCTTCCCATTAAGTAGGGTCGCCATTTCTTAAGTGCATGGAGTATTTCCAACATTTCCTTCTCATAAATAGCTTTGTTTAAAAAATTTCCCTTGATTAGACGACTTTCAAAAGAAATGGGTCTTTCATCTTGCATTAGAACAGCACCAATTCCATTTCCTGAAGCATCACATTCCACAATAAAGGTTTTTGTGAAGTCCGGTGCAGCTAAGACCGGTGCTTGGAACATTGCCTCTTTAAGATGTTTAAAGGCCTTTGTTGCTTCCGGAGTCCATGAAAATGAATCTTTCTTCAATAATGTTGTTAGAGGTGCTGCTATTCTCCCATAATTCTTAACGAACTTGCGATAATACCCTGTCAAACCCAAGAAATCCTCGCAGATGCTTTATGGATGTGGGGATTTTCCATTCCTTAATGGCTTTAATTTTTCTAGGGTCTACCTTAACTCCTTCATGAGATACAATATGACCCAAATATTCCACCTCCTGGACTCCAAAGAAACATTTGGATCTTTTTGCATATAATTGTTTCTCCTCCAATAGTTGTAGCACCTTGTCAACATGTTCAACATGATCCTTCCAAGACTTGCTGTAGATTAGTATATCATCAAAAAATACCAACACAAATTTTCTAAGGAATGGTTTGAAAATTGAATTCATCAAACCTTGAAATGTTGAAGGTGCATTGGTAAGGCCAAAAGGCATGACCAAAAATTCATAATGACCCTCATGAGTTCTAAATGCCGTTTTTGGAATGTCTTCAATCTTCATTCTGATTTGATGATATCCCGAACGAAGATCTAACATAGAACTCCTTCTGCACCCGGAAAGTCCAACCTTTATGAGGACCATGTCATAATAATGAGCTTGAAATTTGAATCCTTCATCACCACATGCTACCCTTTTTAGGGTAGGAAAAGGCATCCCCTGAAAAAATCCTTTTTAAAAAGAACCGAGCTTAAATCATAGAAGAAAAACCAAAATTATGCTCTTATTTTCCTTTAATCATGTTATATCTATTAATGCATGATTTATTACATTTATAAAAATAAATTGTATTAATATAATATTTATTACTATGTGGAGTGGTACTCTACAACTTATAATAGCAACAATGTTGTTAAACCAACATAGATCCATCTTAATTACCGATCTAACATGATTCTAAAGGGATCAAATTTCTTCACGTGCAAGCTTATTTAGAGTGAAAAATACAATGTGTAATTTTTCATTATTTAAATTGTATTTTTGAATAGGACCAAATAAACATTTTATATATATATAATAATATATATATATATTATATATATATATATATATATATATATATAATTTCTTTTAAATGATATACAATGTATACATAATTTGAATTAAAATATTTTACATAAGGTATACAAAGAGACAGTTTATTAGAATATTTTTGAAAAGTATAACGTTTAAACATCTTACTCAAAATATTTTAGCATATTGTTATGAAACCAGCTCAAGAAAAGATATAAAAGATAGATCAACGCCTTAGAATTCAGCCTCTTCGAGGGGGAAACCTCCTTTATATTACATAAATGAACAATTCTTCGATGATAAAAATGACAAAACCTCCTTTCTATATATAGGAGTCTAAGTGGTCACAATATAATCCAGCCGACCTAACAATAATAATATAAAGCCACAAAAATAACAATAGAGGGATTTTGTGGGGCACAGAAATAATAATATGGGGGTAATATGGGCACAACAATATAAATAAGGGGTATAACTACAATAGTAATGGGGTAATCACTAGTATTATAGGGACCCAACATGCCCCTCTCCTTCAAAAAAGTGTTGTCCTCAACGCTTGAGTAGTTCTGGATACTTCTGCATAAAATTCTCATCCTCCCATGTGGAATCTTCAGCGGATAAGTTCTTCCACTTGATAAGATACTCTGAAATTGATCGATTTCGTAGCTGTCGAGTTCTTGTTTCTGTGACTGCTTCCGGTTCCAATATAATTTTTCCTTCCTCGTCAAGTTCTGGCAATATTTTTTGAACTGGGAGCTTGTCGCCTATAACCTTCTTTAAACATGAAACATGGAAAACTGGGTGCAATCGAGAAGCTGCAGGAAGCTCCAATTTGTATGCCATAGTACCAATCTTTTCCAACACCTTGTATGGACCATAATACTTTGGTGATAATTTATTATCCTTCTTAGCTTGCTTTAGGGACATTTGCTTATATGGTTGTAGCCGTAGGAATACCCAATCACCTACATCAAAACTTCTTTCACTGCGATGTTGATCTGCCTGTTGTTTCATTCTATTTTGTGCCAACACGAGGTTATCCTTTAAGAGTTGGAGGACTTGTTGTTGATGTTCGATGTGATGTTCCACTGCTTGAACCTTAGAATTTTCTCTTAAATATGATGTGATTGATGGTGGTTGATACCCATAAAGTGCCATAAATGGGGTCATTTTTGTTGTTGTATGGAAGGAAGTGTTATACCACCATTCAGCCAGAGGCAACCATTTGACCCATTGTGTCTGTTTATCAGATACAAAGCAACGAAGATATCCTTCCAAACATTTGTTTACTATCTCAGTTTGCCCATCAGATTGAGGATGATAAGATGAGCTATGAGCTAACTGAGTACCCAGACAAGAAAATAATTCTGTCCAAAAATTTCCAGTGAAAATGGGATCTCTGTCACTTACAATAATCTTTGGGTTTCCATGTAGCTTTTGAACTGTTTCCATAAATGCAGTAGAAACTGTACTGGCTTTAAATGGATGTGATAATGCACAAAAGTGTGCATACTTGGTAAGTCTGTCAACTACCACCATGATGACACTCTT
Source organism: Pinus tabuliformis (assembly GCA_031772625.1). NCBI lineage: Eukaryota > Viridiplantae > Streptophyta > Pinopsida > Pinales > Pinaceae > Pinus > Pinus tabuliformis. The sequence goes on along the minus strand of CM062819.1, from coordinate 649,345,159 downwards.
TCCCTCAGACTTGGGTAAACCTGTGATAAAATCCATTGAAACCTCCTCCCAACGTTGGCTTGGAATGGATAAAGGTTGTAATAGACCCGGTGTCTTAATTGTTTCAACTTTATTTTGTTGGCAAACCAAACATTCCGCCACAAACTTTTGAATATCTGATTTAAGGCCATCCCAAAAAAATTCCTTCTTAACCCTGTGGTAAGTTTTTAAAAATCCTGAGTGCCCTCCTAAGGGAGAAGTGTGCAATTCCATAAGAATCTTTTGTTTTAGCTGGGAATTCTTACAGAGGTATAAGCGATCTTTGTACCATAACGAATCATTTTGCCAGCTAAATGTATCAGAAGTACTGGAATCTTGTTGTAGCTTTTGAATAAGTGCCCACACTTCTTCGTCATTCTTCCATTCCTCCTTTGCTTCGTTTATCCAATCTGGTTGGATAATAGAAATGGCACACAACAATGCTTCCACATCCTCATCCTTTCTTGAGAGTGCATCTGCCACCACATTTTGCTTCCCTTTTTTGTAGATGATTTCAAAGTCATAACCCAACATCTTTGTGACCCACTTTTGTTGCTCTTCAGAGGATAATCTTTGTTCTAAAAAGTATTTAAGGCTATCATGATCCGTTTTTACCTTGAAGTGTCTTCCCATTAGGTAGGGTCGCCATTTCTTAAGTGCATGGAGTATTGCCAACATTTCCTTCTCATAAATAGCTTTGCTTAAAAACTTTCCCTTGATTGGACGACTTTCAAAAGCAATGGGTCTTTCATCTTGCATTAGAACAGCACCAATTCCATTTCCTGAAGCATCACATTCCACAATAAAGGTTTTTGTGAAGTCCGGTGTAGCTAAGACCGGTGCTTGGCACATTGCCTCTTTAAGATGTTTAAAGGCCTTTGTTGCTTCCGGAGTCCATGAAAATGAATCTTTCTTCAATAATGTTGTTAGAGGTGCTGCTATTCTCCCATAATTCTTAACAAACTTGCGATAATACCCTGTCAACCCAAGAAATCCTCGCAGATGCTTTATGGATGTGGGGATTTTCCATTCCTTAATGGCTTTAATTTTGCTAGGGTCTACCTTAACTCCTTCATGAGATACAATATGACCCAAATATTCCACCTCCTGGACTCCAAAGAAACATTTGGATCTTTTTGCATATAATTGTTTCTCCTCCAATAGTTGTAGCACCTTGTCAACATGTTCAACATGATCCTTCCAAGACTTGTTGTAGATTAGTATATCATCAAAAAATACTAACACAAATTTTCTAAGGAATGGTTTGAAAATTGAATTCATCAAACCTTGAAATGTTGAAGGTGCATTGGTAAGGCCAAAAGGCATGACCAAAAATTCATAATGACCCTCATGAGTTCTAAATGCCGTTTTCGAAATGTCTTCAATCTTCATTCTGATTTGATGATATCCCGAACGAAGATCCAACTTGGTGAAGTAAATTGATCCATGCAATTCATCCAGTAATTCATCAATGACAGGAATGGGAAACTTATCTTTAATAGTGAGCTTGTTGAGCTCCCTATAATCTGGACACATGCGCCATGATCCATCCTTCTTGTGCACCAATACTACTGGAGCTGAGAAAGAACTTTGACTCGGTTGAATTATACCAGCCTCTAGCATTTCTGCAACCATACGTTCAATTTCACTTTTTTGGACATATGGATATCTGTACGGCCTGATGTTTGGAGGAACACTTCCTGGAATCAGATGAATAGCATGATCATGATCACGCATAGGTGGGAGACCTTTGGGAGTCTCAAATACCTTGGAATGATTGTCCAGGACTTTTTGGAGATCTGGAGAAATAGATGATTCCAATGTGGAAACATCTAGCGAACATAATTGTGCAATTACACCTCTTTGCTCCCTTTTTAGAAGCTTTGTCATGCCATTAGAGCTGATTATCTTTCCTGGTTTCCCTGCAATACCCCTTAATTCAACTTCCTTTCCTTCCACAGAAAATTTCATGAAAAGTTCTTGAAAATTAAAAGCTATTGTACCCAAGGATTGTAGCCATTGGACTCCTAGTACAACATCAACACCTCCCATTGGAATGGAAAGCATTGGGCTAGTCAATACATATTCTCCCATGGATAGCTTGATATTATGGCACTTTCCAGAACAATTTATTGTTCCTCCATTTGCAATCATCACTTGACACTCTGGTGCTGGATATAGGAAGCAATTCAATTCTTTTGCTACCCTACAATGAATAAAATTGTGGGTGCTTCCTGAATCAATCAACACTATTACCTTTTTCTTCTTGATTTGTCCTTCTATCTTGATGGTTTGAGGAGTGGTAATTCCTGCCAATGCATTACAAGATATGGTCGGATTTATTTGTTCTTCATCTAGGCTTTGTTCCTGGAATATATTCTCTTCTTTTGACCTTTCTTGCTCCTTTTCTTCTTCCTCTTCACAATCTATGTAGAATAATTTCTTCTCAGCACACTTATGACCTTTGTGTATTTGCTATCACAATTGTAACAAAGCCCTTTTGCTCTTTTTTCTTCCAATTGTTGTGGTGTCAACCTTGTAGGTTGTGGAAGACTATGGGCAACAACACTTCCGTCTTTATAGTTGTGAATGGTATGCTTCCTAGTTGCCATAATTTTGCTTTCCATTTTTCTTGCTAACCTGAATGCCTTCTCTAATGAATCAGGTTCCCAAAGGCGCACATCATGTTGGATATTATCCTTAAAAGACCCTATGAACACATCAATCCTATGCTCCTCTGGAATATCTTTTACCCTTATGTTCAATTTTTGGAACTCCTCAATGTGCTCCATTATTGAACCCTTTTGTTTGAGACTTATCAATTGGCTAAAAAAAGTGTTGCTTTTTGTATCCTCATAATGTGCTATCAATTCTTCCGTAAAAATTGCCCAAGTGATAAATTGTTTACGAGAACAAAGCCATTGATACCATACAAACTGATTTGGTTCCAAATATAAAGTTGCCATACGTACCTTTTGTGTGTTTTGCACATTATTGAGATCGAAGAATTGCTCCATCTGTAATATCCATGTGGTGGGATCCTTGCCATCAAACTTCCTCATATCGATTTTTGGAATGTGGTGATTCTTCGATCCAACATTAGCGTCTATGGAATCATGATTAACATTTCTTTTGTTCTCATCATGAGTTTCCTTTACTACCTTTTCACCATTAGTAAGTATTTCTTGTAGAAAATTAGTCAAATCTGTCTTCAAATCTGCCATTCCTGTCTTCAAATTTGTGTTCAAATCTATCTTCAAATTGTCCATCTTAGCTTCCATGCCATTCATCTTAGCTTCCATGCCATTTATCTTAGCATCTGTTAACTTTTGTGAGCGTGACATTTGTTGCACTTGTTCTTGTAATTTTGATATATCATGTAGCATTTCTTCCTCTTCTTCATGAGTCATGCTAGAGATTTCAAGTTCCTTACTAGGTGTTTGCATTTTCTTTCCTCGGGGCATCAGTTACCGATAATAATGCTCTACTATGCCCTTTGAATTCCTTCAAAATAAATTTTCAAACCAAGCTTAAGCAAAAATTTAAAAAAATCTACACACCTTTTTTCACTTTGTAGGAGCTCAATATTGCCTCTGATGTATCTCTGTACTTTCCAGTCATCTAGTTCTAAACATGTGACCTATAGTAGCTCTTTGTGTCCTCTTTCCAATGCCAAATTGGATTCTCCAAGGAAGAGTTATGCGAAATCTCCCACAGTGACTTGATTATAGACTAGTTCAGTAGAGCTAACTTGTACGACGTGCCACGAGTCACTGTTTCGACCTTTGGATCTAAAAAACACCCACAAGAAACTACAGTACGTCCTATTTCTGTACCTTTTTACGAAATTTCAATCCGATCCTCAGAGAGAAAGTTATGACGATTTTCCCCAGGTCACCTGTTTTGAATGTAATTCAGGAGTCTGCAAAAAGACCAACTTCCTCAGATCATATCTCCGAAACTATCGCGTGAAAAGCTCTGAAATTTGGACCCATGATTCAGCGCCAATTCTTCTCAAATGGGTTTTTTTGTGACTTCTGAAACATCACAGAAACAAAGTTATAGCGAAAATTCCACGATGACCTGTTTGGAGTAGTGAAACCCTAGAATCCAAAGCTCTGATACCAAATGTTATGAAACCAGCTAAAGAAAAGATAGAAAAGATAGATCAACACCTTAGAATTCAGCCTCTTCGAGGGGGCAACCTCCTTTATATTACATAAATGAACAATTCTTCGATGATACAAATGACAAAACCACCTTTCTATATATAGGAGTCTAAGGAGTCACAATATAATCCAGCCGACCCAACAATAATAATATAAAGCCACAAAAATAACAATAGAGGGATTCTGTGGGGCACAGAAATAATAATATGGGGGTAATAGGGGCACAACAATATAAATAAGGGGTATAACTACAATAGTAATGGGGTAATCACTAGTATTATAGGGACCCCAACATTATATTATTATTATTACATTATTATTATATATATATATATATATATATATTATTTATATATATATATATATATATATATATAATGTGTAAATAATTGATATTAAAATATTATTACATAACATATCCAAGGAAACATTTTATGAGCAAAAATTAGATAACATAGATCTATTAAATCTCCTATCGAAATATTTTTGAAAACTATAATGATTAAAAATCTTACTCACATTTTTTAGCATATTTTATATTATTATTATAGATCACATTATTTTTCTATTTAGGGCACGTGTCAATTCTACAGACAGACGAACAAACTTGCACATCCCCTCATACTGCGCACAGACGGATGAACAAACTTGCACATCCCCTCATACTGGGCTGTAGAATGAGCATCTCAACTCAGTAACTTGAAATAGTATAAATTTAAGTTTTAAATAATAAAGTGCATTAAAAGATAAAAAATAAAATTCAAGTGAAATTAAATACAAAACATGTTAGCTTTAAATTTGTATTGTTAGAATTGAAAAAAAAAAGATTATTATATGTCACTAATGACACTAACAATATTTACTTTAAAGAAAACATAAGTCTACATTAACATGAAAAAAATGAATTTGGATTTAAAGAAAATATAAATTTAAAGGAAATATCTTAAATGGTAGCTACTAGGTTTAATTCTCCCTCCACCCAGTTCTATTCTTGCAAAGAGGTTGAAAATCATGATAAGCCCAAAGGGGAAGAAGTATTTAAAAATCTTGATATTGAAATTATGACAAATGTTGTACTTCTATCTTAATGCTTTGTAGTTTTTAATAAGAGAAATAATGAATATTTATCTATGCTCATAATTTAGTATTAAAATTTAAAAAAAAAAAAAAGTTAATTAGTTGGTATTGAACAGAAAAAAAAAATTCAAAACCTTGATCGACCTCAGGGGAAGAAAGAAAAATCTCCCTTGGATTATAAGGGGGTATTTTATTATTCTCTCCACATTGGCATAACATAAAGGTGGTTTGAGACTAATAGATAGAGACTCTAAGATATTTAAGATATCTATATACAATGTGTACATAATTGATATTAAAATATTATTACATAACATATACATTATATGAGCAAAAATTAGATAACACAGATCTATTAAATCTCCTATTGAAATATTTTTAAAAAGTATAATATTTAAAAAATCTTACTCACATTTTTTTAAGCATATTTTATATTATTATTATAGACCACATTATTTTTCTATTTATGGCATGTGTCAATTTTACAGACGGACAAACAAACTTACACATCCCCTCACACTGGGTTGTAGAAAGAGAATCTTGGATCAATAACTTGAAATAGTATAAATTTAAGTTTTAAATAATAAAGTGCATTAAAAGATAAAAAATAAAATTCAAGTGAAATTAAAAACAAAACATGTTAGCTTTAAATTTTTACTATTAGAATTGAAAAAAAAAATATTATTGTATGTCATTAATGACACTAACAAATTTACTTTAAAGAAAATATAAGTCTACTTTAACATGAAAAAAATGAATTTGGATTTAAAGCAAATATATATTTAAATGAAATATCTTACATGGTAGCTAGTAGGTTTAATTCTCCCTCCGCCCAGTTCTATTCTTGCAAAGAAGTTGAAAATCATGATAAGCCCAAAGGGGGAGTAGTATTTAAAAGTCTTGATATTGAAATTATGAAAGCTCTTGTACTTCGATCTTAATGCTTTGTAGTTCGTAATAAGAAAAATAATGAATACTTAACTAGGCTCATAATTTAGTATTAAAATTTAAAAATAAAGTAAAAAGTTAATTAGTTGGTTTTGAAGAAAAAAAATTAAAACCATGTAGAAATTTCCATTATTTTCCAAAAGAAATTGTGGCTTTATGAGACTACATCTTTTTCTAATAATATTGAAAAATAAATATATATTTTTTAAAATGAAATATTATAATTTGGATGGTTTAATAATAAGGTTAAATTTTATTAAAAATAGTTCATTAGACTACATCTTTTTTAATAATATTGAAAAATAAATATTTGTTTTTGAAAATGAAATATTATAATTTGCCTTGTTCAATAATAAGATTGAATATTATTAAAAATAGATATTTGTTTTTATAAATTAATCATTTCAACTTGTGTTTATCAAAAGATAATTATTATAATTTGTCTTAACAAAGACTAATAACAATTATTAAACTTTCAAATAAAATATTAATTTTAGAAAGTTAAAAATAAATATTTTTATTTTATAAAGTAAAATAGAAAAATGTATAATATATTAAGAAAAATAAATTTATTAATATTTTTTAATTTATTTAAAATTATAATATAATTTTAATTATGTATTATATTATTAAATTTGATATTCAAAATATATTATTTTTTAATAAAAATTCATTTATTTATGATTTTTTAATTATTATATTATAGTTAATATGAAAAATATTGATGATAATTTCTTTAAAAAATATTTATTTAAACCATCTTGTATAATCAATTATCATTTAATGTATATCTTTCATGTCATCCACTTTTCAATCTTGCAATTTATTTGTTATGATTTTTTAGTGTTTTTCTCCCTGTTTTAAACTTCTAAATTTTCCTTTGGTGCTTTTAATTAATTTTTGTGGAATTTTGAGGTATTGTTATATAACTATATGTTATTAATAGAGATTTTGTTATTAATAGATTTTTTTAAATGTTTAGAATTTTGTTGTTTTGAATTTATATATTTTCTTTTTCATACATGATAAGTCATAATTTCACTACTTAATTTTACTTAATTAAAATGTTAAACATTACATTACAATATTTGAGTATAATTAAATTTAATTTATATTGTAATATTACATGGGTTTTTTTTTTTTTTAAATAATATAAAATACATTTTGTTTTTTTAAATAATATAAAATACATTTTTTTTATAACATTAATTAATATTCATCACTATGGCTTTTTTTGTAAGTGTAACTTACTTTTTTTTTTAAATTATATTCTAAATCAATATTTCTATAATATTTTTTAAAGTGTTATGTAAATGGTATCGAAAGTGATTTTTTGAATTCAAACATCTTTCCATTTACTTGATTTAGAAAACATAAATAATACATTACAATCGAAGAAAGTGCCCCAATTTTCATGAAAGGTGATAATATGATATGCTTCTTATATATTATTTAATAGGTCTGTAATTTTGAATAATGTGACTAGATTTTTAACAAATTTAATTAAAAAATATGCAAAAACTAGTAACAAGAAAACTCCGACAATAATTTCATTTCAACGGGCACGAACAGAAACATTTTCTCTCTGAATGTCATTGAAATAGAGGAATAAATAGCTATCGTGAAAGATGATAAAGACCAACATGTTAATCTGGTTAAAATATATTACAACAAAAACATAATGCGGAATTCCATATCAGGCTACTCTGCACGATTGGGGGATGGCTTTACATGTACATTCCTTCGTTTCATGGGAATAACTACTTCCCTCCCTTTATTCATATTTACTTCCTTCCTTTATGACATTTTAGTGTTTGTCTCCCTGTTTTAAACTTCTACATTTTCCTTTGGTGCTTTTAACTAATTTTTGTGGAATTTTGAGGTGTTGTTATGTAACTATATGTTATTAAGAGAGATTTTATTATTAATGGATTTTCTTAAATCTTCACAATTTTGTTGTTTTGAATTTATATATTTCCTTTTTAATACATGGTAAGTCATAATTTGGTTATTTAATTTTACTTAATTAAAATGTTAAACATTACATTACAATATTCTAAGTCTAATTAAAGTTTAATTTATATTGTAATATTACATTTTTTTAAATAGTATAAAATACATTTTTTTTTAAATAATATAAAAAACATTTTTTTATAACATTAATTAATATTCATCATTTATAAATCACTATGGCTTCTTTGTAAGTGTAACTTACTTATTTTTTTAAAATTATATTCTAAATCAATATTTCTATAATATTTTTTGAAGTGTTAGGTAAATGGTACCAAAAGTGATTTTTTTGAATTCAAACATTTTTCCATTTACTTGATTGAGAAAACATAAATAATATATTACAATGGATGAAAGTGCCCCAATTTTCATGAAAAGTGATAATACGACATGCTTCTTATATATCATTTAATAGGTCTGTAATTTTGAATAATGTGACTAGATTTTAACAAATTTAATTAAAAAATATGCAAAAACTAGTAACAAGCAAACTCTGACAATAATTTCATTTCAATGGGCACAAACGGAAAATGATGTCTCTCTGAATGTCGTTGAAATAGAGGAATAAATAACTATCGTGAAAGACGACAAAGACCAACATGTTAATCTGGTTAAAATATATTACAACAAAAACATAATGCGGAATTCCATATCAGGCTACTCCGCACGGTTGGTGGATGGCTTTACATGTACATTCCTTCGTTTCATAGGAACAACTACTTCCCTCCCTTTATCCATATTTACTTCCTCCCTAGATCTTCATTTGACAGGAAAAGTCACTTCTTTCTTGATCTTCGTTGGGATCTGTGGCATCTTCCATGACTTTCATACCAAACTTGTACAGAGGGCGGGATTGGCAGCTTTTCGTTGCACCCTCCCCGCATCACCATACAAAATTGAAGAGAGAACATCGGCTGACGAGTTATGGTTATAGAAATTAGAATTTTGTTTGAGGTATTTTAAATTCAAACTCAAAATTGAAATACTTATCACTATAAAATATTTATAATTAATTGAAAGAATTAAGAAACCACAATTACTCGAAATTAATCAAGAATTTAAGAAAACACCTATTACTCTCATCAAGAAACCACAATCACTCTCTCTTAAAAGATTGGATAACTTTGTTGATATTTTTTTTGGGTAAAAGGGAAATTCATATAATGAACATGTTAAAATAGCTATTACAATAGCAACATTTCTTTTTTATCATTTTATTTTTGGATTGCATTTTGGATAATTTAGTTGAGATTTTTTTTTGTGTAAGAAGGGAATTTATCTAATAAACATGTTAAAATAGCTATTGCAATAGCAACATTTTTTTTCCTTTTTGGATTGAATTTTTCTTAGACACTTTTCACGTTTATATATATATATATATATATATATATATATATATATATATATATATATATATATATATATATATATATATATATATATATATATATATTTATAATTATTTTTATCATATTATGACAAAGTGTAAAGGTAACTGCACTATATTATCACACAGGTTGTCTGCCCATTATACCCTGGTAACCTCACATGTAAAAGCAGGGAGTTAGAATTTTTTATACAAATTACCCACAAGTAATTATCCAAATCACAAATCCACATTCCTCATTAACCATTAGATATAATGTTCATAAACGCATAAAGTAAAATGTAATAGAGGACAGTAAGTTTCATAACCATTGACAACCATTGTTGCAGTATATTAACATAAACTGTCTCATGAACCTTGCATCCATTTCATGATTTCCTTAACCATATTAATAATCACATACTTGGACATTATGATTATCACATCAAATAAAGAATCATCATCATCAAGGATTCAACATCATCAAACTGACACATAAGGCAATCACACCATGGAACATCGATATACCCTGGAAACCCCGTAGGGTGAAAACCAGCAAATGTTTAATATTATTACTAAACGCTCGTGAGGGTTTTCACCCCTCACTCAATGACTTATAAGGGATTCCATCCCTTAACCATTGTTATAACATTATTACAATGAATTATCATTAACTTGTCACATAACTAGCTAAAAGCTAATACATTTTCCATGAAACCCTTTACATACATACCGCCACATGCAACATTCCTTGTGGCATGATTGTTCTAGAAATGTACATTCCCGCAACTCGTACTCATCCGCATGGAACATTAATCATTTTCCTGCCACAACCTTAAATATAATCTATGCCTTGTGCAAGTAATCCAACTTTACTTTCCCATGTTATCATCAACATTGACATCATGATCACATTTATAAATAATCATATTAACTAGCATTTCCCTTCGCATAAGCACATATACTTAGAGGACAAAACACTAAGGCATTCATTCGAAGGGACTAACTAAAACATCAGTTATAATCTTCTTACATGAAAATTTACATAAACTTTATCAAACGATCTAGTCCTTTAACTATTAGTTTTGATGCACGCGAATATATAAAGCTATCTCACACAACCTGTAGTATTTTCCCGCATGCGAATATATATCCTTTCTAATGGAAACTAACACAAATATCGTGTGCATACACATCTCATGCAACAAGAAACTAAGATAATAGTTATGTTAGCATAAAAGTAATCACATATCATTTTCCTAAAGAAAATGACTCAATAGTTCTTCAATCCATACAAATAATATAACTCTATAACACATTGACTATACTTTGTGCATCTAATAGCTTATCATAATAGCCCTTCCATTCTCTTCTTTGGAATTCTACCATCATTTCATGTAAACAGTTACATACTTCTTTATTAAAGGAGGTCATTATAACTGCATTTCTCTATCTTCCTCTATGTAATTTTCTCATGCTTCCCTTTCAAGAAATTATTATAGCTACCCATATTTATGCTTAAAAATCAAGAAACGATATCCAACTTATCTAGGAAGACCATCTTTTCAAGAGATTAATATTTCCAAGGAAGTTACATTGCTACCCTTATGTGCATGCAACATGTGTTTTTCCTAACACAATTACTTTTACTTCAATGCACATAATCTTTTCATGAAACAAGTATGGATTCTTGTTCTTGCATGAACACTATTCATATGTGTCTTTTAAGGAAAGAATCTCTATCTTTGTTTTCAAGAAATCTCGCATAAAGTCATTATTTTCATGCATGAAGAATGCACTCTTTTTCTAAAAAGAAACTATATTTATGTGTATATAAAACATATTTTTTTCTTCAAGAAAGTTAGAATGATTATCTATGTGCCTAGAAGCACATCATTAGCAATTTCTATCATGCATGCAATGCATAATTATTTCACAAGAAACTTTGAAATTAACTAGTATCACAAATAATTTAAGCATATATCCCTTTTCAAGAAAATGACAAGTGACTCGGCATTTAACACAAGGAAATATTTCGAAAAGATAACAAAACACACATATATTTTTCCTTCTAGGAAGATAGCTGGCAGTTAAAAATCTGTTGACGATAAGCACTGTTGTGCCATTACTGTTTGTTTTGTTAGCCCTCATAAAAGGCTTGGTGTTGCGGCCCTATTTTCCTCCTAGCCACCAACTGTTGTTCTGAGTTCAATTCTTCCCGAGGCTGTCTGGGAGAAAGCATCATCGAACACAATGAACTACGATCACTACTATGAGACAACAACATCATGCCTGGAAAATCTCAGGCGACAGCTTCATCATGCCTGCGACATAGTAGATATTATTTTCTTAACAAAATTCTATTCCCCAAAACTTCTTTCATAATTCTCAGATTTCGACATATTTTCAAGATACAAGGATGAAAATAGTTGACTTCTCTCCCGATAGCCCGACGCGTCCATCAATATTATATGGGGAAGGGCACACTTGTAGCAGAAAAAGTGTAACAGACCTCTGATCCCTAAATTTTGCAGATATTCATGAGATCTCGCCTATACTCATTAGTAGGTAGTTGGTGTACCCTTCGTTTTGTTATGAGCTCGACTCTTACAACCCTGCATTAGCTGCCAATTCACTTTACAATATGCCCCCCACACCCCCCCCCAACCCCCCCCCCCCCCACCCCCCTTTGCATGAAAGGACAAGGATTCATATAAACCAGATTCCCCACATAGACCACTACTCTCCACCATGTCACTGCTGCTATGGTTGAATAAGTGGTTGATTCAGTTGGGTATGGTTTCAATTGTTCCCTCCTCTAAACGAAATCTAGCTATTAGTTCCTCATTCAGTTTTTACGAATAACAAGAACAAGTTTTTGAAACTAATTCGTAACCTTTTAAAAAATTACTATTTCATAAATGATTTTACCTTTAAGTTATTTTAGGGATGTTACAAATCCTATTGATATTTTCTGGTCATGCTATAATCATGCTTTTGAAACTCATCAATATACCAAAAAAACTGGAAAATAAAAAACGGTAAACAGAAAAACACAAAAATAAGTAGTGGAACCATAGTTTTACAAAAAAAAAAACTAGGAGACCACATATTGTAAGAAAAATACAGAAAAGAAGCCAAATATTCATGGAAGCAAAAACGATAAAATTGTTGCAGCCACACATGGTGCATGAAAATAAGGAAATAAATGTGATAAAGATCTATCGAAGCATGGTTTTAAATATAGAGGTGAATGACCGTTGGAGCATGGAAAACTGCTTTTTCCTTTCTTGTAAAATCGAAATGGCAGGTAGATTTTTGCTTTCTTGTAAATCGAAATGGCAGATGACCTCTTGCGGCGAGATTTAAAATGTGACATGTAGTGGTGGAGCATGACCTTGACTCGAATATGGTGCTGGTTTTTTTTATGTAGTGGGTGATGGTCAAGGGAACCATTTTCTCCACTACATCGCATCCCTATTGCATCCCTAACATCATTTGATTGAAAGAAGGGCATCATTGCTAATAGATACTAGCCGATGTGAATTTAATTTGTTTCTTCAAATTCTTCTTTATATTAATAAAATATATAGTAAATTTGGATAGTATTTTAGTTTTTATGTTATAACATTATATTGTATTTTAGATAAAAAACAAATATAGTACACATTTATTTCTATTTCTATTTTCATTATATAATTTCTACATATATAATTAAGAAAAATCTATTTTACTAGCAAAAATATAAATAAATGACAAATACATAAAATCATATTGTGTTTGGTGTTGTGACAAATGTTATTGTTTTTGTACGTATTAGTATAGGTGTGTGACCATTTATATTTAATGTGTGAGAGTTTATTTTTAGTGAGTTGTGTGTATATTTGTTTCTTGAATAGATCTGGAGTTTCTGTACCTTTGATGATTGGCAGTGGAAAGAGGATCTGTGTAAAGGAAAGACGAAAGATACATCCTGCAATGTATCGATGCTCGAAAAAACTTTGATTTGCTCTTGACTTGTCATGGGTCATCAGGGCATTGAGGAAGAAGGCTCGAGAAGTCTACTCGGCCTACAAAACTGTAGAGTTTAATTGTTGCTCATGACTATGCCTGCAAAGGGTTGTTTGTTTCATTTCACCAAGTCAAGTAGTGAAGAAGTATTTGTTGCATCTATGAACTTTTAGCCAAATCAAGCTCCAGAAGGGCATTGTGGCTACATGTAGCATGGAATATTCTAGATCGATGGGCTGCATCACAGTCATTTGGGACAACGATCTACAATTATATTGCCCCATTGAAAGAAATGGGCAGAGCTCTGCAATATACTAAACAACAACCATTGATTTCGCCAATGAGCTATGGTGAACATATCTCATATCAATTATCATAGGCATGAAATGCAGTGTCTAATCCTTGGGTGATTTTTGGTCCAATATCTACTTTGAACATGGTGGCCGGTAAAGCTAATATTCTTCAAAGGGTTGATTTTGCTTTTCAAGCACCCATACAATGTGAGTTTGTTTTTATGGAGAGTAAATTGCATGTGGTTTAAAGGATTTAAAATAATTTTTTAAGTGGTGAAAGGTGAGAGTTGAAATGTGTTTTAATGTGTTATTGTTAAAGTGTAATCATTGTAAAATTGTAAAACATATTAATATATTTTTAAATTGGTGGTTATTGATGTATATGTGACATAAGAATATATCACGAATTTGATTATGTATAATTTGTTATAAGGTGGTGGCAACCTATGGAACCGAGAACATCAACTTACTAGTTAATTTGAGTATGTGTTTAAGAGGTTATCTTGTCAATTTGAATTCTGAATTTCAGTACTTAGACTGTATAAACTTAATGGTTAATTTGATTATGTGTTTAAGAGGTCATCTTGTCAAATTGACTTCTGAATACATTCAGTACTCAGACTGCATTCCTAAATAACTGGGGAATACAGTGGAAGACCATGTGTCTAATAGATGGAGGTATGTTAGTATGATGGATCAGTATGGAGACTGACTCGTTGCACTCAGGGATGTTGAGAAGCATCAATTTGTAAATTCATCAATGATGGTCAGAGGCGATTATGTTTTAAATGGAGTTCAAGTGACAACTCGAAGATGTGGTGGTAAAAAAGCAGTGCTTGTATGATTCTAGAGTGGATGTGGGTGCTGATGAAAACCATATCAGACAAATTTGACAAAGATTTATTTATTGTTATAATATGTGTTTTTAATGTTTTCCATGTAAGCATTAAGGGAGAGTGTTTGAAGTAATGCTTCCATGTCATGTATAGTTGTCATTGTGAATCCTTATGTGTCAGTTGTAGTAGCTATCTAGATGTGTCATTTTCAATGATCTAGATACTATAAATATAAATATGTAATGTCTATGAGATCAATGAAACCATATTGTGTTTGGTATTGTGTTTAATCGATATCTCTCTCTTTCATATTTTCAACAATAATTTTTATCTATGGAAACTCATTCTTAGCGTAGAAAATTTCTCTCTAGAAGCTTGGTGTTTGAAAAGAGGCAAACAAACATAGTGGCAAATCAAGATAGCATAAACATTTTGACCATGTCTCACTGGGTTGAGTGGGATGTATTTAGAGAGAATATACGAGAAGTGTGGGAAGTTTGCAGTGTAGACGGTTGAAGCTGTAGTAAAAAACTTCATGGAAGTAGGTTCGAGTCACTGTAGCATTGGGGAAGGCAATGTTTGAATGGTCCTTTGATTTGGAACTCTGAATAGAGATGTTTTGGGAAAGAAATGCTTGAGTGGTCCTTGAATTTGGAACTCTGAGCAAAGATGTTTTAAGAGAATATTGATCAATGAAGGAATATTTTTATTATAAAGAAGATAAGACAATTTTTGAAAGTACTAAATCTTGTATAGTTTAATGGTAAATTTCAATGGTTAGGTCAGCTAACCTTCGTTTGGGTTCACTGAGCTATCATTGAACCATGGTATTTTTGGCAAAGTCTTGCCCACTTTGGTCCATGCTTAGAAGGTTCTTTCCACCATCATTTGTGGAGGCTATGTAAGCGACCCGTGCAGTCGACCAAACATGGGTTTCTTTATTTTTTATTTACCTAATTTTCTAGGAATGTCTATTGTTTCTACCACCCAAGGAATCATGAAAATGATCAAGGAACATTAATACTAAAAGAAGCTATTAAAAATAAAAACTCTATAGAGCTAACAAAATTAACGAAGCATTAAAAAAATATTTATCACTCTAAAGTATTTATAATTAATTGAAAGAATCAAGAAACCACAATTGCTAGAATTTAATAAATAATTTTAAAAAAATACCTATTACTCTATAATATTTATAATAGATTGAAAGAATCAAGAAACCACAATCACTCTCATCTAGAATATTGGATAACTTTCTTGATATATTTTTTTTGGTAAGAAGGAAATATATCTAATGAACATGTTAAAATATATACATATTTTTTTGGTAAGAAGGAAATATATCTAATGAACATGTTAAAATAGCTATTTCAATAGCAAAATTTCTTTTTTATCTTATCATTTTTGGATTACATTTTGGATTACTTTCTTGAGATATTTTTTGGGTAAGAAGGAAATATAGCTAATAAACATGTTAAAATAGCTATTGCAATGGAAACATTTTTATCTTTTTAGATTGCATTTTTTTCACACACTTGCCACGTTTTTAGATAGAATATATATATATATATATATATAATTTTATTTTTATCTTATTATGGCAAAGTGTAAATGTAAAGAATATATGTGGAGCTAATATATGTGGAATTATTCATTCATTAAAGGGTGAGCACTATATTAGACAAGGCCCTTGCCCATTAATGAACCAATAGCTTCCAAGTGCAAACACCACTACACTATATTACAAAATTAATACAGAACTTACTATCTTGCATTCTCAACAAATTTTATGTAACTTCTAATTTGACCAAATACATTATCAAATAAGGCCCCTCCCATTAATCAACCAATAGCTCCACATATATTGTTTGCCAAGTGCTAACATCACTGCACTATATTACAAAATTTATGTAAAACTTAATATCTGGCATTCTCAACAAGTATTATGTAATAATTATGATTTCTTAGTGTATATGAGATAAATCATATTTACTAATAATAATATGTAAATCATATTTATTTATAATATTACATAAAACATATTTATTTATAATATTATGTAAATCATATTTACTTGTAATAATACGTAATATTTACTTATTATATTAATATAGAAAAAGTTATAAATAAATATATAAAATTAAATTAAATTAGTATGTTGAGTTTATAGAGTTTTGGTTGGGTGGATGGTGATTAACTGTTCTATAATTTTTGATGTAAAGTTACTAGTCCAATTACGTGCCTTAAATTATTATATTAATATTAAAAAACTTATAAATTAATATGTTAAGTTTATAGAGTTTTGGTTGGGTCGATGGTGATTAAGTGCTCTATATTTTTTGATGTAAAATTACTAATTCAATTCCTTCTCTAAACAAAGTAATCTCTCTCTCTCTCTCTCTCTCTCTCTCTCTCTCTCTCTATATATATATATATATATATATATATATATATATATATATATATATATATATATATATATTAGACATGATGTAAACTGTACTAAAAAAAATTAATATGTCAAAATTTTTACTTAAAAAATATTATATATATTCAATTTTTTTCCTAAAAAAATTATGCAATATTTAAAACTCACCTGGGCTATTAGTTATCCTTAATATTTAGGATTAAATTAATAATAATTTTAGAAACTCACCTCTATAAGATACCCATGTGGCTACTAATCATCAATATTGACCTATGGAGTAGAAAAACATCTCCAATCCTGCATAGTACGACACACATCAGTTAATTGTCGAATAAAACCTATATAATTCCAATGACTTTGAAATTCCAGCATGATTCCCATCAGTACAAAATATAAAGCTCATTTTTCACTAACCTGCAGTCCTAGGTACATCAAAATCTATGCGACAAATTAGTTGAAACTACACATAGCAGGAGAATGATTTATCTTACAGTGAACATGATGTCAATTTAGTAAAATCCCATTGATATTTTCTGATCATCTTATAATCGAAATAAAAACACTGAAAAGCACATAAATAAATAACGGAACCATAATTTGACAAACCAAAATTAAAAAATCACACATTGTAAACAAAAACTTGGAAAATGAAGAAAGGATGAAAATAACCAATATTCATGGAAGCAAAAAAATAAAATTGTTGTACCAGGCATGGTGCACGAAAATAACGAAATCAACGCGATAAAGATCTATCGAAGCATGGTTTTAAATATGGAGATGAATGAACGTTGGAGCACGGAGAGGCTTCTTTTGCTTTCTGGTAAAATCGAAATGGCAGGTGGCTTTCTTTCTTGTAAATGGAAATGGCGGGTGGCTTTTTGCGGTAAGTTTTTTTGGCAGGTGGCTTTTTGCGGTGAGTTTTAAAAAGTGACACGTAGAGGTGGAGCGTGGCCTTGACTCGAATGTTGCGCTGGGTTTGGTTTTACTTAGTGGGTGATCGCGAAGGGAAACTGTTTTTTCCGCTACATCGCATTTGAAATTTGGATTTCTCTTTATCCATCATATAATGTTTTTTTAACGTTTTGGTTCTTATTCTCCCTATCAAGAAACGTTATGTTTAAAATTTTGCCCTTCAAGGGTAATGTTCTTACAATAAATTAACCCTTCACCAATAAATGTTTGATTATAAAATTACTTTTCAATAACATAATTATGTTAAATTTTCACATATTTATCATAAGGAAAAAAACAAAATGACCATAACACACAAATGACTTATTAAATCTTGAATCTTAGTTTGAAATTGCATGGAACCTTCACAATAAAGTCTTTGGAACTTGAAATCAATTTTCCTTGCCCGAGACATGCCATAGCATTTCTATATATGAGATATAACTAAGGATATCTTATAGGACATATATGATGACCAACCTAGTAAAACTATTGAATGTTATTAATAACTCAAAAGTAGATTAATTAATATGGTTTATGTTATTATTTAACATCGTTTTGGATAATGAGATATACACTAATGTTAAAAAAAATGAATGTATAGTATTTGAACCTTTTAAAAATTAGAAGACAAAAATTATAATAAATGGACATTGTAGATCTCTTAACATCATGTTATAGGATTATGTTATGATTTCTTCCACTATTAAATTCTTAAAGAAAAAACAATTATAAAATTAAGTGTGGTAAAAGCATGCTCTCATCAAATCCTTCCTTCTATTTATCGTCAAATTGTAGTAAAATCAATATATATAAACAAAAATCCATTGTGTATTAAATTAACATTAAATAAAATCATAAAAAACTCACTTTAACTAACTAGTTAGTTTACTTTTTAGATAAAATAATCTATTTGAATATTCAAAATAATTTTCATCTTGGTGCATTATTTAGAGACTATACTCTTTAATATAACTTACAGACATATCAACTAAAAATTAAATATATTTAAATTATAATCCTTTGACAACTACAATTGTGGAGAATTCAACAAAAAAATATTGAACATTTGAAACATGTTTGTTTTTCTTATTGAAAGTTTATAATAAATCCTAGGTAGAGTACTTGATGGTTATCCATTGCATATATTTCAAGTGTCATTTAAAAACAACAATTTATATTATACCATCAGAAAGTTTTGATTCCCAATAAGACTAAGTTCCATGCAAATTAGGAGATAATTTTTTACATTATCTAATATAAGATTTGATACAAAACATAAATATATGACACCCTAAAAGGGCACAAGAACATACCACCAATGTCTAGTTTTCATATCCATCTAATAAGAGAAATTCATTTTACAACAAATTATTAGTTGTTTCAAAGTGATGTTACAACTTACAAGTTTCCAAATTTCATTGCTCCAATGATAATGTAAGCAAAGAAATGAATCAAGTTGCATGGAAGCTATTCATTAAATCCAAATATAGATGGAGATTGGATATATGTGCAAAAGAATCTCCTCATATTTAAATGCATCTTGAGAAACATAAAGGGAAAGATGCTATGCCATAGTAGATAATTGCTCCAATCTAAATGTCTAACATCTTTTACTTCATTTTTAAAAACGTTGGTAAGATGTGGGACACCTAGGTATATGAAATGCAAATAGACAAGAAAAATAATAAACATCTCATGCTCCAATATGTAGTGTAGTGGGGCCTTCGATATTATAGACCTTTATTCTTTTAAGATTAATTTGACATACAAATGCAATACTTTGACCTTAATTATACGGGATAGAAATATATCATGTTGGAGTTCAATTTGTTTTTTCATAAACATGTTTATGCTTTGGATTCATTATATTTTTAATTCTTATCTATGTTTAATAGGTTTGGGATTAAAATAAATATTTACTTTAAAACTAAATATATCGAAATAATAAGTAATTATTGGTTTTATAATTGAATGATCTTCCTTTCAAATATTTTAGTAAGGGATTTTTAAGATTTGATCTTTACGGCGACTTGGTAAATCCACATTTAAGATGGATCTAAGTTGGTTTAATTATTGATTATACTTATAATTATAATTATTAACTTTGTTTTTTGATTTTTGATTTTTGATTTTTAATTTAATTTATTTATTTTTCTAACTTTATTTTGATTGAGTCAAATGTTATAAAAGAAATTACACATCTCTACGATATTCGAGAGCGTTTTGCTCACAAATATTTTAGAAAAGAAGGAAATCCTCATTGTCTTAAAATATACATTGTAACAAAAAAATAGTATTTACATCAAAACAAATTTATTAAATGAAAAAATCATTATTCAAATACAATACTAAAAAATTATCTCATTTCATTGATGTATGTTTTTTTATTGACTATTGAATTTAGGGAAGTATATCTAAATATGTCAGGATGATTATGATTACTAATTGAATTATTTCTTATCCATGAAATGACTTTTTTTATGGCTTTTGGGTTAATTTTAATCAATATGTGGCATGGATTTTTAATTTTTAGATTGTTAAATCTACTAATGCATTCAAAATTTATTTTAAATAACAAAAAATCATAATCTTGCATGATATTGTATGACATGGTGGAAAACATTATTTTGTATATAAATTAAAATGTTTTTTTTATCCACAGTTTTAAAAAAAACAAAATTTTCTTATATTAAATTCAATTAAAATCATAATTTTTTTAATATAAATATTAAAATTTTCAAATTAAAGCAAATAAACCTTATAATATTAATTAAAAAACACTAATTCTCATCATTATTTATATAAATATTTTAGTTTAAATATATTAAAAATTAACTTAAATTCCAAATATTTTAGTTTAAATGTTTTAAAAATTGACCTTATGTTCCAAATTTTCCCAAGCATGAAAAACTTGATTAAGATGCATCTCCATACAATCAATTATTCATTACTACTTGCAAACACCAATGTTCAAATGAATCGCATTCATCTTAAACCCAAGATACGCCCTTAAAAAAAAACCAATTAATTTTTTCTTTCAATGAATTGCTGAGGTGAATTGTTTACATGGTCCAACGTAAAGTTGTATTTATCTGGTGAATATATATATATATATATATATATAATTTTAATGTTTGAGTCTTCCCGTTTACGCATGACATTTTTTAAGCCACTAACACTTATTGTAATTAATCACAGGGATGTTAACTCCGACCATAACCTTTTTTATCTAGTTAGAGTTACTCTTACCTTTTTCCCTTGAGTTTTTGTCGTTGGCCTTCCAATGGATGTAACTGGTTCTATTCCCATGACTTGAAAAAGTTTGACCACTCTAGTAAAGGACGACACATGCCTGAGATGTAATGACTTTGGCATTACTCTCCTTCCTCCTCTGAACCTGAATGCATTTTGCAATGACCTCCTGAAAATTATCCTTGGGTATCCTAAAGCAGTGCTCCTCAGAAGCCCCCATTCATTATAACAGAGGAAAGATTTCTTCAAACCCGTCACTGGTGCTATTGTTGGTAGTGCATTGCCTCTTTTAATTCACTTCCCATAAAGTTGAAGATGAATCCAGAGGGTGGTTACTTCTTGCTGTCTCACAAAATAAACCAATATAATCCCTTTAAATTTGCAAGTGATCCACTAAATTAACCGACTGCGGAAAATCATTTATTTGTTTCAACTCGGACTTTACACCCTCAAAAATAGCAGAGAATATACAACCAAACATCCACCAAAAGTCCGTCCTACGATTTGGCTAACAAAATAATGCGTAGAATCAAAGATAAAAGCAAGGCCGTATTTACTCTAGGCTTTCCTAAATGCCTTTCCCAAGATTTTAAATTTCATTGTTGTGAACTTAATTTGAAGCATGGGGTGGATGTCAAATTATCCACACATAAGAATTATCACTTACAACAGTACTATGACAAAAACATACCAACGTTCCTAGAGACAGGATGGCTTGATGGAGGCCGGAAAAGTGGCCATATCATGGAGAACAAGTGCCTGGCAACTTAGTTTACTACCTTCGCTTCTGCTCTCTTCAATGGGTATTAATGAAGTTTTCAACAAAATATTAATCGTCAAAAATACGTTTTGAACGGTTCCAAACATGTCTTAAGAAACGCTCTTCAAAATTTTCTAACCATCAAATACGTTCAAAAGGCCTTGTGACGGGAAAAATGCCCGTTAAATTCCATCCCTGATCCCTATCGTCATTGGATTGACTGAAGGCATCATTGTTAATAGATACTCGACGATGTGAATTTAATTGGTTTTTTCAGATTTTTCTTTATATTAATAAAATAGATAGTAAATTTGCATAGTATTTTAGTTTTGGTATTATAACATTATATTGTATTTTAGATAAAAAAAATATATTATATATTTATTTTAATTTTTTATTATTCATTATATAGTTTCTATATTTACAGTTAAGAAAACAATTATTTTATTAACATAAATACAAAAAAAAAATAACAGAGTGTTTTTTCACATGATTTATTTACAAATTTTCATATTTTTTTTACATTTTCTTCAAAATATGATAGTTCTTCAAAAAATAATCTTCTATGAGTACTTAATGGTGTTAGTGTTGATCATGACTCTTTGTTCATATGTAGAGAAGTAAAACTTACATATATCTTTGTCAATTCTTCTCTTTCATAGTAAATTTGTTGTTTAGTTATTCTCCCTATAAATGTGATCGAAATTGATATGATTAAAGGTAATTATAAACATCCTCATGTGCTTCATCAAGTTCTTTAGAATGGGTAGATTGAAACTATTGAAACCCTTCACTCAATCTATGATTCCCTTTGCATCTCCATATACCTTAATGTTTTCCATTCCTAGCCATTTTGTTGCAATCAAGATTCCCTGCAGGGTTATGACCTCTGCTTTATTGTTTGTGCCCTATCCCCCTTCCCATCAAAAGTGGAAAAAAAAATTCTGATTCAATGGAAATAAAGGCATAGCACCCACATTTTCTCACGGAGCATGTACCATCAAAACATCCTACTGAAAATACTTATCATATGTCTCTAAGTTTGAAAACCTTGTATCTGTTGCTCTTCATGGGTGGTCCTAATTCATTGAAAGATGTAATTGCCTTAATGGCATCCTCAGAAACCACCAGTCCTTTATGTTTAAAAACAAGTGCCTTGTGGTTGTGCCAAATGGACAATATTAAGTATAATGGGACAAATTTGTAGCATTTATGGGATTTGAACTAGTAATGCAAGGAGAAAATGAATGATTGACAATGACAAAGTGGTGCAAAAATGAAATATTCCATGACCCCATCTGAAAGAGCCCTCGTAAATGGATAATGGAGAAACAAATGAACATTGTCTTTTGTACATCTCTTGAACAGAAGAAAAATGCCTAGACTTGAGTATCCTTGTCATTGAAGGTTGTTCCACGTTAATATTCTATCATGAATTGACAACCAACTAAAACATTTAATTTTATTAGGTATATTCTACTTCCATATGACCTCAGACTAGCTTGAAAAATGTTTTCTCTTCTCTTTCCTAGGAAGACTATAGTAAATGTATTTGACCATCTAGAGACCCTTCTTGAGAATTCCCCCTATGTCATGTTGTCCTCCTGATCATTCTGGGTGATAGTTTTGATTTATAGTTTTCCAATTCACAAATAAACGTATTTGTTTGGCATTTTTAATTCCCCTTCTCTCATCCATTCTTGATGGTCAATGCAATGAACATTTTGTTGGAACATATGTTTAAGGAAGAGTATATCTTTTCCATGAAGGAAACTAAGGATATGAATACATAATGAGTGGTTCCCCACCATTCCTTTGATAACATCTAAACCAATCTTGATCTTTGATCCATCCCCAACCTTCCATCGTACAAACCCTAGGAGCCATTATATAATGATCATCATACTCTTCCAGATGCATGATGCATTTGATTTCTTCTTTGCCCCAATACTTACCCATGTCTCTTCTCCATCACTTTTCCAAATCTATTAATCTCTTTAGTGATCTCCATTGCATTCTATTACATTACAATTTTGCAAAAAGAATTGTAGTGTACATTAGCTAAATTCTCATAACAAACTTAAAAAAGAACCATATGGAAGAGCACAAGACCATTGTTTTTTTTTTTTTCTGGATAAAGGCTAATCTATTAAATAAGAAAAAGAAAATTATTTACAAAGAGGCCTAGGCCTCTGAAGATGCAAGGGAGCATCCTCTGTCAGAGAAGACTGCAGGTGCTCACGGCAACCTGGATTACATATATGGAGAAAATGACAGAGAGCATAACAGTGGCTGTAGCTAATGGCCTTCTGGCTTACAAAAAGAGGACTATGCAAAAGAGCAGCATTTGATTGATATGAGATTGCCTGTAGAGTGTAGCTTGCTGCTGAAAACAAAGTACCAAACTGTGGTAGGGAGTCCAAATTCTTCAAAAGTCTGGAAGATCTGAGAGTTCTTGAGGACTCCCTACTATGAAACCGGTGGCTGGATCCTTCTGAACCCGAAGGTGTTCCTTCAAAATTGCAAAACACTTTCATTAAGCATCAAAGAAAAACATGAACTAAGCCTCTGGCGGCTTACCTTGTTCAGTGCCTGGCTTGTAAGCCTCCTCATTCATCTCCAGACTGTTGGTAGGCTGAGTGTCTATGTTGGCAGTATTCTGAGGCGAGCCATGAGCCAGATGCTGAGGCAAACCATGAATTGGTTGCTGAGGCGAGCTCAAGCCCGGAAGAGGCTTCATCAGAGTAACATCAACAACAATTTCCTTGTCAATATCTTCTCCTACTGCTGGTACCCGAGCATGATTCAATGGCTCCAGCTCCCTATCAGGCTCTTCCTGGCTGGACGAATCATCCTCTTCCTCTGTAGCAATGACTGTTATGAGCAGTGAGAGACGGGTCTGGTTCCTCCGGCAGCGAAAAGTGCAGCGTGAAGTGTGGACTTGGCTGTCCATCTGGTCAGACTCTTCAGAGGGAGACGACGGAGGCTCCAACATGGCAACGGGCTGAATTGCCTGGGCCTCTTGCCTGCCGCGGATTCCCCATACCCCTCCACGTCTTGTGACTCCCCTCTGTCGTGGCGCCATTAACCCTGGAGAGCACACTTTGCAAACAATGGATAGTGACAATTCAGAAATGAAACTTGCTATCAGTTCCTCCCTAATTACAATTACCCAGTTATGGTGCATAACCAAGCATTTTTCCAGCGAATGCCCAGAACACACAGTCGGAACAGAGTGCTCAGAACACGCGGATGGAACGGGAGTTAAGCTGTGGCTTCTGCCCCTACCACCCGCTATCTGCTCAAACTCACACTCAAACGAATTAACTTCGCAATACCTCATATCCCCACTGTGATACCTGCGCAGCATTTTATAGGACCCTGAGCTGAGCATTTCGGCGGCAATGGAGCCAAAACTCCATAGAACGGCGTACATGAACATCAATTCACCTCGCGCGAGGCCATCCTTCTTCTGCAGAGCCATCCGCTCCATCTTAAGCAGCGTTAATGCTTGGCAGGGGCGAGTTAAATGACCGTCCTGCCAGACGATCCTAAGATCATAGCTGCCCCCCATTACGTGTAGTCGGATGAGACCAGGTGTCACCCGCATCCGGGTGTGAAACACCCTGTGGCTGCATATCTTCATTTATTAGTGCCTGAAGATTGGGAAGATGATCCTCCGAGACTGTATCATAAAGAGGTCCAGCTGAGAAGTCTTTCTCATTATCCACCCCTAAATTAGCTAGGAAGTCCGCCGGCTTGTTCCCTTCCCTTTTTGTGTGCTTGAAGGAGACTGCTCTGTTCGCTTGCAACCAATGCTGAACCTGAACCAATCTAGATGCTAATCTCCAACTTCTACTAATCTTGTGAACTGAGGATCCCTGTTGTAGCTTTTGAGCCATGTTTATTAGAATCTGTGAGTCTCCCTCTACTATCAAGGGGAAATATTTGCCTTGCTGTGCCAAAGTGAGACCTTTCCAAAGACCTTCCAGCTCTGCTGCATTGTTTGTATTCCATCCTATGGTGCCTAAGAAAGTTATAAGAGGATTTCCTTGATGGTCTCTTATAACACCTCCATACCATGTCTGGCCCGGATTGCCCTTCGATGCACCATCGAAGTTCAATTGAAATGTGTTGACAGGTGGAGATATCCATTTTACAGTGTGGGTTCGATGTTGCCCTAGATTGGGTCTGGCCAAAACCTTATCTTGTATCTTTATTTGCCAATTATTCCAGATTGCCCATTCCTGAGGTTGCTTCGGAAAATCCTCTTCAGACAAGGATTTTGTTGAGAGAGTTTCGCTGATGTTAATATGAATTCCTTTCCAGACCTGCTCTAGAGTCATTGATTGTTTCTTGAATATCCTCCTGTTTCGTTCCTTCCAGATATTCCACATAAGGAATCCTGGTATGATTTGCCAAAGGATGTTAAGGATTGTGCATTGATAAGGTGCTTGAGGCCATTGGCGGATTGTTTCTCTTATATCCCCTCGAATTCGCCCTTCCTTCTGACAGCGAAAAGCCACTTTCTCCCATATCTTTTTACTTAGTTGGCATTTCTGCATTAAGTGGAGCACGGATTCTTCTTCCTTGTTACAATTTAGACACATAGAGGGTCCTTGGAAGCCCCTTTTCCTGAGGTTATCCCATGTTAGGATTCTATTGTAAGACAGAAGCCACAGGAAGGTGGTAACTTTCGGCCATATAGGGGTTTTCCAAATTTTGCTCCATATTTGGTCCTTGTCCATCCTGTCCCTGATTATGATTCTGTATGCTTCCTTTGTAGTGAAAGTACCCCTCTCCTCATACCCCCACCTTAAAGTATCTTTCCCTGCTTGCTTTAATATCCTGCGTTTTTTTAGTTCTGAGTGGAGAGCGAGTTGGTTGTCATTTGAGCTGTAAGGTAGGATCAAGCTTGTTTGTTTCCACTCTCTCTGCTCTTGATTGTTTGGATCTTTCCAAAATTTGCTTATTTTTTCTTGAGGAGTTATCTCCCTTCCTGGGATGACTTGCAGGCTGTCTAGTAGTTTAGGTAACTGCTGCCAGGAATCTTCCCAGAACCTGGCAGTTTGACCATCTTTGATCTCCCAAAAACTATGTTTTTGAATTAGATCTCTGTGCTGGATAGCCGAGTTCCATATCAATGATCCCTTACTGGTTTCCGACATTCTGATCCGTTCTTCTAGGGGAAGATTCCTTGTGTATTTTGCAGTCCAAAGACGTGCCCACGGGTTGTTGAAATCTGAGAGCCACCTCCACCATACTTTCGCTCCCATGGTCTTATTGCTTTGCTCGGGATCCCTGAGTCCTATTCCCCCTGCCATTCTGGGAAGACAAGCTTTGTCCCATCTAATGAGGGCCCATTTTCTGTTTGGGCCTGAACTGCCCCACAAAAAATTTCTTTGCAACTGTTTGATTGTCCTTAGAACCCATTTTGGCGCTGCTAAGATGGAAAATAGATAGAGCGGCATAGATTGTAAGACCGCCTTTATTAGAACCACTCTACTGGCCATATTCAGGGATCTGTAAGTCCAAAGTAGCAGCCTTGCTTCCAATTTCTCTAGCAGGAGAGACCATGAAGAGTGCTTGAGGGCGGAAGCAGTAAGAGGAGCTCCTAGATATGATGAAGGAAGAGACGCCTTTGAAAATCCTAGAATGCGAGTGATGGCTCTTTGGGTATAAGGAGGGGTGTTAAAGAAGTAAACCTGGGATTTGACATTATTGATGCAGGCTCCGGAAGCTTTTGAGAAGGAATCAAGGATTGATTTGAATGTGCGGGCTTCTTGAACAGATGAGTGGCCAAATAACATATTGTCATCAACAAATTGTTGATGAGAAAAAGTCGGGAGGTTGTGAACAGCAATTCCTTTAAGCTTATGCGAAAGGATGGCCGCTTTAATACATCTGCCCAGACCTTCGGCAAGGATGACAAATAGGAAAGGTGACAAGGGATCTCCCTGCCTGATGCCACGAGTGGGACGAAAGGTAGGAGAGGGGATTCCATTGATGAGAATGGAGAAAAAAGATGAGGAGATGAGACTGCTAACCCATCTGACCCATGGGGGAGCAAAACCAAAGGCGAGGACAGTTTTTTGCAAGTAGCTCCAGCTTAAGCTGTCGAATGCTTTAGATAAATCAATTTTGAGAAGCATCCTTGGCTTTTCTAAAGTCTTGAGAGCGTGGATTATTTCGTGGGTGAGGATGATCCCATCAGTGATTTGACGTCCCTCTACATACCCGGATTGTTCTGGAGAGGTGATAAGGGGCAGCAAGGGTTTCAATCGAAGAGCAATAACCTTTGAAACAATTTTGTAAATAATATTACATAGAGTAATGGGACGATACTTATCTGGAGTGTTTGCTTCTATAGATTTGGGGATCAAAGCCAGAAATGTAGCATTCATAGCTGGATACATCCATCTGAGGGATCTTGATTCCTCCACCACCTGCCAGACTTCCCATTTTATTAGTTCCCAGAAATGTTGGAAGAAATTTGATGTAAACCCATCGGGGCCAGGGGCTTTCCCTGCCTTAAGTTGGTTGACCGCCAATTCAACCTCTTGAAGACTGATCGGTTTGAGAAGCAGCGTATTCTGGTCTTCAGTGATGATTCTTGGGATATGCCTTGTAATATTATCAATGGCAGTGGATATGTTTATGTCTGGTTCTTGATTCATCCTTTTGAAGTAGTTTACGAACTCTTTTTCAATACCTTCATGATCTTCGATTTTGCATCCTTGCTCATTATTTACAAAGGAAATTTGGTTAATCATACGTCTTTGTATTGTTGTTCGATGAAAGAATTTTGTGTTCTTTTCACCTTCCTTGAGCCATCTAACCCGGGACTTCTACCTCCACAGTATCTCTTCCTGCATATCTCTGTCCAGAATTTGCTTTTCTATTGCTTGCTCCTGTTGTGTCAACTCCTCGGATCGGCCCTGAGAAATAATTTTTTGTTGAGTGTCCTTCATTTTTTGAAGGAGGATTTCTTTTGATTTAAAAATGTCACCAAAGGTGGATTTGTTCCAACGCTTTATTTCCTCTTTGAGATACTTCAGCTTCTTTTGGAATTGGGCCATTCTTGAACCTTCTGTGTCTCTGAATTTTGTCCAGGTTGTTCTTATGAAATCATGGAATTCCGGATGTGATAGCCAGAAGGATTCGAATCTGAATGGCCTTTTTAGATTATTGCCTGGTCTGTTCCAGTTTAAGGCAATGGGCCAATGGTCTGATCCTGAATAAGGAAGAATTGAGGCAGTGAAATCCCCTCCCATATGTACTGCGTTATCAGAAACCAGGAAGCGATCCAGGCGCGAGGACACTTGCGTCGGTTCCGTTCTCTTGTTGCTCCAGGTATAAAGACCGTTTTCAGTTGGAATGTCAATCATCCAATTGTTTTGTATGAAGTCTTTGAGTAGATTGTCGTCTCTGTTGATTCCACTGCGTCCTCCTTTCTTTTCATCCAAAGACGCTATCTATTGTAATCCCCACCTGAGATCCATAACGGATGTGTTCTGGTTGCATTCAGTTGCGTTAATGCCTCCAGTATATTGGTTTTTTGCTATATTTCTTGCGGAAAATAGACATTTGTGATGTGCCCATTAATGTTTGTGCCGTTTAAGTGAAACTTGGCTTGGATGAAGTTTCTATTGGCATGTATATTGTCTAGCTGTATTGTTCTAGCGTCCCAAAGGATTGCCAAGCCTCCGGAGGCTCCTTGAGCTTCTACTGCCGAGACCTGCCCTGCAGGCCATGCCTTGGCTGCTACCTTTTCTAAAACTGTATGCTTACATTTGGTTTCTTGCAGAAAAATAATTGCTGGTTTTTCTGCCATTATCATGTTTTTTAATAGTCTACCCTTATTCTGGCCGTTAAGCCCTCTAATGTTCCAAGATATCAATTTCATTGGGAAGTTTTTAGGGTTGATGTTAAAATACCTTGATAGCTGGGCATATCTCCCTGAGTCTACCATGACTTCTCCGACCTTTATCGTTCTCTCCAGAGCAGATTTCCGTCCTCGCTTCTTGATGTCCTTTGCAATAAACTTTCCATCCCATTGGCTACCCGTTTGAACACCAAGTGAATATTTCTTCTAGGCTTTGTACAGTACCTCCTCAAGTTTGTGCACTTGCGTTTCAGTTATTTTGTCGAAGTTTTTGGTTTTGAAAGTAGTTTCCAGACCAATAATATCCAGTTCACCTATATCAAATGTTTCTGTGTCTTCATCCATGTTCTGGGATTCTTGACGGCTTTCCTCATCTTTCCGTGTTTTGCCTGAGCCTGATTCTGTTAAATCTATCTCCATATCCGGTTGACTCCAGAACTTTGCTTTGGTGGTATGCAGATTTCCTTCATGATCTGGGCTTTTTCCTTTGGATGTTTCTTTAGTTTCCTCAGACGTTTCCTGATTCGGGATATGCTTGGCTGATGGGGGGTCTTGCATGTGTTGTTCTTCCTCTGCCAGAACTGCAGAGCTGTTGCTAGTTGACGGTTTTGAGGGATCCTTCAAGGCCTGCTTATTCTGAAGTGGCTATTTCTTATTCCCTCTTCTACGGTTGGCAACTTTGATGAAACCATCAGGAGATTGCTTACCCTGATCTTTTTCAGTGGTTGTCTTATTTAATGGGCAATCTCGGAATAGGTGCCCTAATGTGTGGCATTTATGACACCTGAAGGGCACATGTTCATAGTCGAGTAGCTGTAACCATTCTACATCCTCATGAGAGAGATTTATCTTGTCAAGCAGGGGTTCTTTTAAATCCATGTATATGCAGATCCGGGCATAGGATGTATACTTCTTCATTTTGGTTTCTTTTGATACCTTGACAAAATCTCCAAGGGCTTTCCCAATCTCTTGAAGCGATTCTTCCTCCCAGTATTCCCATGGTAATGAATACAGCCTGATCCAGACAGGTGCACAGCTCAGATCCTCCTTATCTGGATTGAAGCGTTCTACCCATTCTTTTAGAAATAGACCTGCTGAGTTGAAGAAATATGGTCCATTCTCGAAAACTCTGTTTCTATCCTCCAAGCAGTTGAAGACTGCTGTAAAGAAACCTTTTGGACCTAAATGGAGGGATATATTTCTTTTTGGGTGCCATTTAGTGTTGATCCAAGTCCTCAAAGCTTTCTCATTTGGCCAGATGCCTATAAACTTACCTATGAGGGCGTGATCCCTCATATATTGGATTCTTGCATTGATCCTGTGGCTGGGGAACTCCACTTTGGGTGTGTTCTTTGCTACAGGCTTGCATGTAGATGATCTTACTTTCTGCTCTTCTGGCATGGCTTGATCTCTCTGCCCTTCTAGCATATCCTCCGTCTCCTGGTCATTTATGCTCTGATCCTTTTCTGGATCTTCCTGATTTGCGTTCTGTGTCTCATGCGTTGGAGGGTCCCCTCCAGCCCCCTGACGGGGGTCCATTGCCGCCGCTGTCAGCCTTTTTTGTCTGTTGTGTGCAGCGTAGCCACCAAGGTGAGCTTCCGCCCCCTGCAGTCCGCCTGCGAATGCAGGTCTACAGCTGCCCTAGTCGCTGTGCGCCGCCTCCATGATCGCCATAGGGTTTTCGCACTCAAAACCGCTCAGAAAATTTTTCACTATCTAATAAACTTGCTCAGCACAAGACCATTGTTACATGTAGTCAAAAACATATTAAACTTTATTTTATTAAGATTTTTTAAAATTTATTTTATTAATAATAGAAATAATAGTTTTATAAGCTTTATTTAAAATTTATTATGGTTTTAATATTTGTCTTTGTAATTAAAAATACATTAATATTAATAATAGTATAGGGTAGGGTAGGCTACGGTAGGCTAGCATAGGCTAGGTTGGGTTAGGCTAGTGTAAGCTATGTAGGGTAGGGTAGTGTAGGGTAGGTTAGAGTAGGCAAGGGTAGGGTAGGCCATGGTAGAGTAGGAAAGGCTAGGGTATGCTAGTTAGGATAAGCTTGGGTAGGGTAAGACAGGCGAGGCTAGGTTAGGCTAGGTTAGCATACGCTAGGCTAGGATAGGTTAGGCTAGGTTAGGCTAGGCTATGTTAAGGTAGAGTAGATTAGGCTAGCATTAAGTTAAGGTAGAGTAGGTTAGGTGAGCCTTAAGTTAAAGTAATTCTTTCAACAAAATATATATTGTGACAATATAAAATTTTACATACATTATAAACATGAAATCAATTTATAATATTAATAAAAGAATGACAATCCATTATGCCTTTTAGAGTGCAATTTTAAAAACTAAACATAAAGACATAAATTCTAGCAATTTTTATAAAAAATACATTGTAACATTAGTATTTTTATGAAGTAATAATAACTCTGCAATATTTAAATGCATGTTAAGTAAATATACATTTTCATATTTAAAAAGAGAAATATTTACATGAAAATAATAACAAATATAAAATAAATAATAAATTCATATTACCTTACATAAATATATATATATATATATATATATATATATATATATATATATATATATATATATATATATATATATATATATATATATATATATATATATATATATGATCATAAACACAACTAAATGCAGTTTTATAATGAAGAACAAATAAACAAACATATGATTTAAAAAAATATAAATTTATAATATATATTAAAAAACAAGTAAAATGAAAAATATATACAGTGACAAGTAAATGCATTTTTTTTATAAATATAAAAGAGGCCATAAGAAAATTGTCGATTTTTTTTCGTTAAATTTTTTCATATTAAAAACAATAATAATAGTAATGACCCGAGCATCTCGCTATAATAAAATAGATGGGGTTAAAAAAATGAAACTAAAAAAAAAAACATAATAATAATTTAGTGGGAAAAACAAAATGAATAGATAATCTCGATATAATAAAATAAAAATTAATAATGGAGAAACTATTAATATAGTTTGCAATAAATGTGAATGAGAATATTACTTCAGATAGTGAATACATGCTAAATGTGTATGAATATATTGTGAAAGAAAGTTGAAGGTTTAAATAGGCTCTATATGACTGTCTATCTCTCTCTCAGAGTTTCTCTCAATCATTCTCTCTGTGACTCTTACTCTGTGTCTCTCTCACTCTCTCTATATTGTATCATTCTCTATCTCTCTCTCTCTGTGTCAATCTCTCGCAGTCTCATTATTTGTCTTACTCTCTCTTCCCCCATCTCCCTCTCTCTTCCTTCCCTCTCTCTCTCTCTCTCCCTCTCTCTTCCTTTCCCCCTCTCTTCATCTCTCTTTCCCTCCATCTCTTCCTCTATCTCTCGATTTCTTTCTATCACTTTCTCTCCCTCTCTCAGTGTATCCCAATATTTATCCTTCTCACTCTGAGAATGTCTCTCTCACACAATCTCTCTAACATTATATCCTTCTCTCCCTCCCTCTCCTCTCACATTCATTCTCATTCTCACCGCCTCTCTCTCCCTCCCTCCATCTCCTCTCACCTTCACTCTCATTCTCGCTGCCTCTCTCTCTCCCCCTCTCTCACTTTCAATCTTTCTTTCCCCCTCTCTCCTATCCCTCTCTATCTCCCTCCTCCTAGCTCTCTCTCCCTATCTCTCGTGATCTCTCCCCCTCTACGTCTCACTCTTCGTCTCTCTCATTCTCCATGTCCCACTCTCTCTCTTGATATCACCACACTCACCACCCTCCGTCTCTCTCCCCCTTTCTCTATGTCTCTTGAACTCCTTCCCTCTCTCCCTTTCTTACTCTTTCTCTCTTAATCCCTCTCTCTCTTCTTATCTCTCATCCTTTCTCTCATTCTTTCTCCCCATTCCTCTCCCTCTACTCTCTCTCCCTTAACATCTATTTCAGTCTCCCAGAGTCTCTCTCAATTATCTCTCGCACATTCATCCCTCTCCCTCTATATCCCTCTATATCACCATCCCTCTGTATCACCATCACTGCCTCCCTCTCTCCCTCCCAAGCCTAAAACTTTTATCTTTCATCTAATTTTGAAACCTGACTTCACTTAGCATTACTTAGCATTAAGTGAAAGTAATTCTTTCAACAAAAATATATCGTGACAATATACAATTTTATATACATCATAAACATGAAACTGATTTTACAATATTAATAAAAAAATCACAACCCATTATGTCATTTAATGTGCAACTTAAAAAATTAAAAATAAAAACATACATTGTAGCAATTTTTATAAAAAATACACACTTCACTTAACATTACATAGCGTTAAGTGAAACTAATTCTTTTAACAAAAATATATGGTGAGAACATACAAT
Organism: Pinus tabuliformis; assembly: GCA_031772625.1. Classification (NCBI taxonomy): domain Eukaryota; kingdom Viridiplantae; phylum Streptophyta; class Pinopsida; order Pinales; family Pinaceae; genus Pinus; species Pinus tabuliformis. The sequence goes on along the minus strand of CM062819.1, from coordinate 649,310,789 downwards.
TTTATATTATAAACATGAAATTGATTTTATAATATTAATAAAAGAATCACAACCCATTATGCTATTTAGAGTGCAATTTTAAGAACTAAAAATAAAGACATAAATTATAGTAATTTTTATAACAAAGTACATTGTAACATTAGTATTTTTGATGAAGTAATAATAACCCTACATTATTTAAATGCATGTTAAATAAATATACATTTCTATACTTAATAAAAAGAGATTTACATAAAAATAATAATTGATGGAAGGAATGAGGTTTTGGAAAGCATCGAAGTAAGTTCTTGAACAGCCAACTATGACTTTTTCATTTATTCTTGTTGTGATATAAGAGGGTGAGATTAGAACAAAACAAAATCCTTGGCCAAATGCTAAAGAAATTAACCCTAATGAAATGTTGTAGAAATGAAAGGACTAGGATTTTGATGGATTGAATGAGTGGAGCAGAACAAGGAGTGAGTAATAATAAAATTTACCTCAAACTAAATGGGTTTCATCATGAAAAAGGTGTGTTAAAATATAATAACATAGATAAATATTAAGCTCAAATCAAGAATGATTGGATGAAATATAATCAACATAGATTAAAATAAATTGAAATCAAGAAAGTTTAAAATTAGAAATCTAGATATCACAGAGATGCGAGTTAAACAACTCCGGAGTCTCAATATAATAAAATTAGATAGTGTTAAACAAAATTACACTAAAAATAATAATGTACAAACTATATTAAATTGCATTTAATTAACTATATTAAATTGCTTTTAATTTTGTAAAAACAATTTTCCTACCTTTGACTAGATAACACAACAACCTTAAATTTGAACAACAGAACCTCAATTTTGCGCAATAAGATGGTGGAAGGAATTTAGAGTCACAATTTGAAAATCCATCAAAATCGTTTGGCAGTTTTTATGAATTCGCTTGGCCATGTTTTTGAAATGGTAGATTTCTTGAAGGAGCAATTTCTGGTTGAGCAACAACCACTTTGAAATGGTAGATTTCTTGAAGGAGCAATTTCTGGTTGAGCAACAACCACCTATTGAAGCATAGTAGACCCAGATCATCGAAACAGATCAAGGAATTTAATCATCAAACCTTTGATTAATTTTGAGTTAACTCAAGGAATTTAATCATCAAACCTTTGATTAATTTTGAGTTAACTCAACTCTGAATATTCTATTGGTTGACCAAATAAACACTGCTCCATCGAATAAACACCGCTGCACAGAATGGACGAAGAACGAGCCATGTACTTTGGGTGAATTCCAATAGAATGGCTTCATCACCATCTAAACACACAGATGCATACACGTCAAAACCACTATAATAGATTCATGAATATCAAGAATGCGTTGAACCCATACAACCAATTGTAGTGGTTGTATGAGCTCTTCACAAACTATTGTAATCGAGAGTCTACTGTTGTTTTCACAATCCTTCTTCTCTTTGCTTTTATCTCAACCTCATTAGCTTTTGTGCTTTCTTGCTTTTTCTGACATTTTTCGGAATCATTTTTTTCTTGCTTTTCGATTTTTTTTTCTTTTTCTGACATTTTTGGTTTTCCGTGGTTAGAATCATTATTTTCTTTTTTTTGCTTTTGAGTTTTTTGCTTTATTATAACCAACAAGCTCATAGATTTTTTTTGTACTTTCTTGATTTTCGGTTGTTTTTTCCTGGTTTGTTCTATTTATCTACATTTTTTAAACGCTGTTGGTTTGCCTGATTTTTTATTTTTCTTTCAAGAAACTGACCCAAAAAAACTGTAAATTTTATGAAAAATAATATTACTATTTTAAATGATATTTTTTATAAATTTTGAAAATATAATTACAATTATCAATAATAATTACAATATTAATAACCATTAATTTTTATAATCGACATTCCATAAATCAATATTGATGGTTATTTAAATTTTCAATAAAAATAAATTAATTGACTTCCCTGTGAGTGGACCAACCCTTTAATCGTGTATTATCAAATTAAAATGCGTTAACGCACCAGCTGGCATCCGCAGGGATCCTTAGTTGTGTACATTGAATTGAATTACATGCCTCGAGCTCCCCGCTAATGCGAAGACAATGACAGATGGTGGCTTCCTACGGTAAACAGATCTGATAATGAATATCAACAGCCGTCTTTGTAGACAGACACGGAAAGGTAAGCCTAGTGGGTCCAAACAACCACGTATGTTATGTTAGGTGAATCTGCAATCGAGATAAGGGTTTCCGGGAGGAGCCATGGAGTAACGATGGTAAGGGGCGAGCCATACTTCCTACGCTATAAGGTATTGAATGCCTTGACAGTGACCATGACAGTGGAGGATTCTGACATTTGCTTTCACCGTAAACCCGTGTACAAAATTTCTCCGGCAAACACACTTTCTGGTCAACAGTTGTGGGATGAGGCATCATCCATGGCTGATGCAATCCCATGGGCATGATGGCCAATAAATGACGCATCATCCATGGCTGATGCAATGATCCCATGGGCATGGTGGTCAATAAATAAGGAGTTGTCTGGGTGGATGGTGAAAAGGAATTGAATTAGGGGCAAAAAAATTCAAAAAATCCTGTAGAGACAGTGCTTGAATCGTGTTTTCATTGGTGGAAATAGATTCAGCGCCATCAAAAACATCTAGAACACTTAAGATTTTGAAGTTTAACAACGATAACTTGGATTTACAAAACTCTTTGAAAGATTTTTTCTAAATATATTCACAAATTCCATTACTTTCCGGGCAATTCCTCCGGTTAATTAGTCTACAACAATAAATAATAATTTCAGTGATACAATACGTAATCCAGTGTGGCAAATTTAATGTTGAAAACCCATTTGAAGTGAATTCAAATTTGAATTTCAAACGACGCTATTTTATTTATTCCAATATCCAATGCTTTTAATTAATTAAGCTTTTATGGCGGCTTGGCCCTTTTCATTTTTTTGATAACCTCCAGCAGGCACTTTGCGTCTTGCAAGTTTTCCATGGCTCTGGCTATGGATGTTTATATTCCAGAAGATTATGTTAGAAGGCGTTGCAAGTCAAATATATCGATACAAAAACTAGATGGTCTACTCTCTTTCAACGATGTGGAGGCTATTATTATTACACATCCATGTGGTGGCTACTATTATTATTATTGTTTATAATTACAGATCACAGAGTTAGTTTAGAGAATTAAGTCAAAGTTGTCTACCGAGGTGGAGGAAGTATTTGGTCGGTTAAAAGTGGCCCGCGCAAAAAAATTTCAAAAAATCTTCTAGAGCCAGTCTTTGAATCATGTTTTTGATGGTGGAAATGGATTCAACGCCATCAAAAACGTCCAAGACACCTAAAATTTTGAAGTTTAACAACTATAACTTCAATTTACAATGATCCTTGTGGGATTTTCTCTAAATATAACTGGAATTTCTATAACTTTCTGGGCAATTCCTCTGCCTAGTTAGACTAGGGCTTAAGGAAAGCTCCCCTAGAGTTTTTTTTTAATGCATAAAATGTTTTTTGTAATTATATCAAATTTATGTTTAATTTAATTTCTTTTGCTATAATAAAATATAATAAAATTAAAATTAATTAATTAAATTGTGATAAAATATTTTCCAGCATTATATAACAATTTAATGAATAATTATATAATAAATGTTTTTATTTAAACAAGCATTTTTAGTCACATAAATATCTATATTGTTATATAAATATTTCATATAAATTGAAATAAATACTTTATATATACACTCTACAACGAACCATAACATGATTTTCTTTATTAATAGATAGTTATAAAGAACCATAAAAACTTAGAAAATGATTTTTTTATTAATAGATAGTTATAAAAAAGTAGATATTTTATTAATACAATATATATTAATAATTTATTTCATATGAATATTTTATATAGATTGAGAGATACTTATATATACACTCCACTACGAACCATTATTAATAGATAGCTATAAGGAAGTAGATATCTTATTGATAAATATATTAATAATTGATTTCTTTTATTTATATAATAATTGATTACTTAATATTTATGAGTTATTTTCATTAATATTTATTAAAAACTATATATATATATATATATATATATATATATATATATATATATATATATATTATTTTTATTATTAATTATATGTATCAATATCATATATAAAATTGTGTAAACTCTCATAATTTATGTTAATTTAAATTATTATTTATCAATTATAATTTTTAATTTATCATTTTGAAAAGTGCGTAAAAGATCACCATGATCATAAAATCTTACAAATTGCATAACTATAACAAAGTCTACAACTCTTCTGTAGGAAACAAATAGATGGTAGCATGTGCACTTTACTTTCCCAATCCTTGCCATTTTAGATACAATATTAAAATAACATAAAGATAAGCTTTTAAGAATATAAATCAAAATATCAAGGCCAACATCTCAAATATTTTTCCAAGTGCAATAAAGACTAGCAATTAAATTGCATTGAACAATCTATGAGTTATTAGACATTCATTTAAACTTGAAGTGGAAGTTCAAATGCTTGGAATTTATTTCCTTATAGCATGAGGTTTTTATTGCAACCATACAAAGGTTAAGATGAAGGCATATAGATATTTGTTTCACTTCAAAAATCAAGTACTAATCAAATATAAAATAGGTAAGAAGACCATAGAAACACCTAGTGGAGTTACTGGAACCTTGTTGAAAGACAAGTACTCTAGTTATATTGCAAAGGTCTCACAAACATCAACTTATATTAATTTTCATGGCTTAAGTTTTGGCTATAAATGAAATTCAAAACTAAGCTTAGAATTTTGGTGTTTAATAAATTGAGAAGATATTTTTTTTTGTTAAGCTTGGTAGATCCTTCTTGTTCATTATAAAATAAGTAAGCAAGTTACACACACATATCCTGGTTAGGTGGTCTCAACTTGCCCAACTAGAAACCACGTTTGTTGACCACCTAATCATAGTTTAAGTTTTCTAGTAGCAAAAAATACTTATTCTATCTATCCAAGCTATATAAACTTGATAGACATGTCCACAACCATATTCTAGTTGTCTTTACATATATATCACTGTAAACTATAAATTAAAAGCCATCCACATGAAAACAAATAAAAAGAGGGACTAAGAGTCAACATTCTATTCCTCCTATTTAGTGGAAGACAAAGCCATCGGGGCCAGTTCTTTCACGTTGGAGCCTGAAATCTCAGTTAGCACGAACAGGCATGGGAAATGTTTCTCTATATGATCCAGTTGGCCATCCTACTTCTGCAATTGAAATTGTAGTTTTTGAAAGTCCTATTTATAATTTGGAAAGTCCTTGACAACAATCATCTAGATTTGCTCCATGGCCTTGCCCAGAAGGCATTTCATGAGCCAATATAGATAAATGGACTATTTGTATTTTTCCTCTTGACCTTTGGTGTGTCTCGGGTTCGAAATCAGGATCTTCCAATCCTTTGTGTCTATTGGCTCCACACTCGCTTGATAATTTATAATTTCCTCCCATTTGGCTATAAGCCATTTGATTTCCCCTTTGGTGTCCCCTGCATACACAGCCACCGCTTCCTGGATCATATTGGCCACAAAATTCCTGCCCCGACATTTGCCCACAGTGCTCGACTCAACCTTGGCCTCGCTCCCTCACAGTATCTTCCTGCAACCCTTGGTAATCGTTGCTCGAACCATAGCCACAATACCCCTGTACCTTCTGGGCACCTTCAAACATTGGTCTGAAATAAACCTCTATGCTTTTCTTGGATAAGGAAAGTTACCTCCCGGCTGACCTGTTGTGGGAGCAAGAAACCATAATTTCTAAAATGTTAATTTCTGAATTGCCTTCATCCCATGGTTCAGAAAATGCAGCAAATATGTCACCCAGGATTTATGTGCATAACCCCCTAGCGTAAGGGACCTCCACCCGAGACTCTCGAGACACCCCTGCCTCGCTCGTGCTGTGACCGTGGTCTTCGAGGCGAGCTGCATGGCCACCCACCAAACTTATAACCTAGATGTCAAGCCTAAAGGAACCACACCCCTCATCTCCATTACCCCTTGTTTATTGTCTCTGCCCCCATTCCCCTTGACTTAGCCTCCACTTAGCATGACTCAGATCCTCCCCGCGACTTGACATCTAAACCCAAACACCCACAAGGCATCATGCCCCTAGCTTACTCACCACCCGGCTTCCCAGCGACTAGCTTAAGCTAGCCCGAGCAACATTCTCTGCAAGCCAATCCCCCATTAATGAAGACCCCGACTCGCGACAGTCTTCCCTCACCTAACGCTCCTTAGGGGCTTGGCATTAGAGCATTTTAGGAATTGGAGTGGTCTGAGCACAACGATAATTGCCACTTCCTTACCTTTACCTCCCAGGTTTGCCAGGCATACAATAAACAACAATTCACTCAGGCACACTCCCTCGCATCCTATCCCTATAATCCCCATGCGAGATAACAGAATGCAAAATTAAGAGGCAACCAAGCAGGCCCCTTGGAATTGGGATTTTTTCCAGAGACCACCTCCTCCAAGCTAATTCCCCCGCCCTAGTTACTTGCCCACACAAACCCCATGCCCCCATGAAAGCCCCAGTTACTAGACCAAATGTAGGGAAGCATAACAGAATGTACACTGAGCCAGTTAACATACTCGATTATCTATGTTTGAAGACTTCACATCTCATCTCTTTCCTAAAGTCATCACTCCTCTTTCATCGTCGTCACCTCTAGGATTACACCCTCCAAATTATTCTCTCCCTTTGCAATCGGTAAACTCAATTTCATGCAAAGGCCACCTTCCCTCCTCTTACTTGCCTTAAGCCTGCCAATGGCCACCATGCCCTGTGTGTCAAACGTGTGGGAGGTAGTGGAACCATCCCTTCTTGTGCTTTTCATTATGACAACCTTAATGGCTCTGTTCGCCAGCTCACACCCTGATTGAGGGGAGAAGATAATTTTTTAATTTACTCAAACAAATTAAATTACAATACAACTTATATTACAAAGGTCTCACAAACATCAACTTATATTAAATTTCATGGCTTGAGTTTTCATTATAAAGGAAATTCAAAACTAATATTAGAAGTTTGGTTTTTAACAAATTGAGAAGACATAAATTTACTCAAATGAATGAATTACAATACAAATTAATTTATCCAGTTGTAACAAGCCAATTTAGTTTTTATAAGAATGAGTTTATGCTTTCATAGAAATAATGTTATTTGGTAACATAGTATAGTTGAAAGGAAGCCTAGACTTTAAGAAGAATTATTATGTGTGGACAATTTGTGTTTGTGCTCAGAATCACAAACTCAAATTATATTATGAATTATTTAGTTGAAGAAAATCATTCATATATTGTTATTATTGTGTGCACAAATAGATTGTTCTACATACATTATGGAATGATTGAACCTATGATAGAATAAGAGAAGGAAGATAACTCCCATGGGTAGGACAATCATTGTATAGGGTAACCCCGTTGATTTGTGATGACCTTAATTTAATATGACTCACATATTGTCTATTCATATCTCAACAATATAATATATTTTCACCAAGTGGTTCATGGCCAAATCCCAACAAATATGGGTTGTTATTTCATAATGCCAAAGATTTCAAGGTTTCAAATCATACACAACGTAACACACCCAATCGGAGGTCATTATCATCTTCTGCTCATCGAGAGCTTTCTCATCTCATTATAAGCTCTAGGAATAATGTTATGGAACTCATAAGATGTACCATTTTATGCCAAATCAACATTCATACAACTGACACATAGTAGTCTTACACCCATGTCTCATCATGATATTGCACCACATTTGTAAGCCAGACACCTTGGCTTGCTAGGTCATATCCAAATCTTGGTTTATATTTTATCCTTACTGCAGTCATATCCCATTCTTCAAGATTTTTAGGTTTTCTGATGTTAATGATTACTTATTAGTATGTTAAAAATATGTACTTCCATGTCATCTACCATGGAAATTGTAACTCAATCCTCAACATCCACACTGTTGACCTAGATTGGATCATTATATTTTTTTTCATTCATGTCGATGCTTTTAGAGTGGAAAAAGTGGAGAAATCAACTCACAAGACCATTTCTATCAGTAGGAACCAGTTTGGCAAATCGATGTCTAAAACCTTTTGAGAGAATTTTGAGGCATCAAACGACGTTAACCAAAAACCTTAAATTTATTATGAAAAATAAATAATTTTAAAAAGAATTACATATTGTAACTAAAAAAATGTAATTTATAAATGAATAATTTTATTCATTATCTACATTATGATTTGAAAATATAAATCATTGTGTGGAGAAACTCTCTACATCTCATTATGAGGAGATATGTAGGTGGTAGGCCTAACATAAAAAAAATATTAACATTTTTAATTGCCTACTCACTATGTTGAAATGATATATTATTGAATTTATATTAATGTGTTGAATTTATAGAACATAAATGATATATTTTAACACTTTTTCAATCATTCCTAAAATTGAAATGGAGATGGAGATTAATAGTTGCACCATTCCCCCTGGATGCGGGTGCCATGGAAGGGTGTTAATGTGATGGGACAGGGGTGGGGCGAGGTGGGACAACACCTGTCTACCCTGTACCACACAGATAATCTCCAAATGAAGGAATAACCTCAGCATTTGGGGATCGCAAGGTTCCCTAGCTTCACCTCAAGTGGCTTTGATCATCCCAGCCTGTCCTCTGATATGTCTATCGCCTCCGCACGTTGTGGACTACACTGGAACTTGGCTCTATTTAATGCCATAGTAATGGTGGGTACTATTCGAGGCAGGACTGAGGGAGATAAATTTAGGCTCAGCCATGGGATTACTAAGGAGCCTTTATTGCTTTGTCAGTCTGGTTATGGTCTGTATGGTGCTGACTCTAGTGGATTGAAAGGGGCGACTAAGTTGGAGCTAGGCTCTGGTAATACCGAGGATCTACCTCCGTCTATTCCCTGGTTTCTCTCTAGAGCCTCTGGCCCTCGTTTGGATGACTATTTGATTCACCCATGCTCTGTCATGTGGTTGTTAGGCCTGTTTTCCATAGTGGCACTGTTGTTTTCATTATGCCCCATCTTCACCATAAAATGAGGTGCCGCAGGGGTACTCCTCGGTGTGGGCCCTCCAGCCCGTCCTCCAATTCTCCCTCCCTCTACAGTGAATTCATAGCAGGTCATTACCCTCACACTCATAGTGGGAGAGGGCTTCTTCATCTGCCCAACCATTACCCTGAGCCCCGTTCTCCAGAATCCACGTCTTCTCCCTCATTTGGCTCTGCGATTTCCACCTTTGATTGCTCTCTCAATCGTCCAAGGATTACAACTCAAATTTCAGTGTTCTTTCATGAGGAAGCCTAGGTGGGAGAGTCTAGCTCACATCAGGAGGTCCCTGGCTCTGTCTCTGCGCCGAATCTGTTCTCTTTGCAAGCTCCGGAGGTTCAAGCTCACAATACTCTTGACGTGGTGATGGTGCTGACGGATCCTGATCCTTCTGAAACTGAAGCTGCTTGTTCGAGGGATCTGCCTGATTTCGGTTGGTGCAGAATTGTGGAAGATCCTCCAGATGATTAGCTCGCTCTCTGTTGCTTTTGTTTCATGTCATGCAGCCCATAATAGTGGGAAAATTTTTGTTCAAGCTGATTCGTGGGTTCATCTTTGCACTATGGTTCAAAATGCAAGTTTTTATGAATTTCTATAAGTTTTGTAATATCAATAAGGCCAACACTTTTTCCCCTACATGGGATTTGATAACTGGTTCTCGACTAAGCTCTTTGTCATGGGCAGTGTTTCTGATATTATCTGCCTCTCCTTCAGGGCAGTTGTTTTTTACGTCGATCAAGATGTAATTTTACCCCTTTAATGTTAATAAAGTAATATTATTTAGAAAAAAAAATAGTTGCACCATTCCTAAAATTTAAATGGATATGGAGATTAATAGTTGCACAAATAGTGTTGATCCATTGAATACAACGTGTTGGGCGTAGTTATGATCATGATAGGGATCTACGCTCTTTTGTGGGGAAAATTGAAGGATATTGAGGCCTCAATGGATGAAAATTAATTCGAAGGATTTCCCAAACGCGAGGAAATACTATCACAAAATGAAAATAAGGTAGACGACTGTTATGAAACCCTCTCAAGAAAAGATAGAAAAGAGAGATCAACGCCTTAGAATTCAGCCTCTTCGAGGGGGCAACCTCCTTTACATTACATAAATGAACAATTCTTGGATGATACAAATGACAAAACCTCCTTTCTATATATAGGAGTCTAAGGAGTCACAATATAATCCAGCCGACCTAACAATAATAATATAAAGCCACAAAAATAACAATAGAGGGATTCTATGGGGCACAGAAATAACAATATGGGGGTAATAGGGGCACAACAATATAAATAAGGGGTATAACTATAGTAATGGGGTAATTACTAGTATTATAGGGACCGAACATGCCCCTCTCCTTCAAAAAAGTGTTGTCCTCAACGCTTGAGCAGCTCTGGGTACTTCTGCATAAAATTCTCATCCTCCCATGTGGAATCTTCAGCGGATAAGTTCTTCCACTTGATAAGATACTCTGAAATTGATCGATTTCGTAGCTGTCGAGTTCTTGTTTCTGTGACTGCTTCCGGTTCCAATATAATTTTTCCTTCCTCGTCAAGTTCTGGCAATATTGTTTGAACTGGGAGCTTGTCGCCTATGACCTTCTTTAAACATGAAACATGGAAAACTGGGTGCAATCGAGAAGCTGCAGGAAGCTCCAATTTGTATGCCATAGTACCAATCTTTTCCAACACCTTGTACGGACCATAATACTTTGGTGATAATTTATTATCCTTCTTAGCTTGCTTTAGGGACATTTGCTTATATGGTTGTAGCCGTAGGAATACCCAATCACCTACATCAAAACTTCTTTCACTGCGATGTTGATCTGCCTGTTGTTTCATTCTATTTTGTGCCAACACGAGGTTATCCTTTAAGAGTTGGAGGACTTGTTGTTGATGTTCGATGTGATGTTCCACTGCCTGAACCTTAGAATTTTCTCTTAAATATGATGTGATTGATGGTGGTTGGTACCCATAAAGTGCCATAAATGGGGTCATTTTTGTTGCTGTATGGAAGGAAGTGTTATACCACCATTCAGCCAGAGGCAACCATTTGACCCATTGTGTCTGTTTATCAGATACAAAGCAACGAAGATATCCTTCCAAACATTTGTTTACTATCTCAGTTTGCCCATCAGATTGAGGATGATAAGATGAGATATGAGCTAACTGAGTACCAAGACAAGAAAATAATTCTGTCCAAAAATTTCCAGTGAAAATGGGATCTCTGTCACTTACAATAATCTTTGGGTTTCCATGTAGCTTTTGAACTGTTTCCATAAATGCAGTAGAAACTGTACTGGCTTTAAATGGATGTGATAATGCACAAAAGTGTGCATACTTGGTAAGTCTGTCAACTACCACCATGATGACACTCTTTCCCTCAGACTTGGGTAAACCTGTGATAAAATCCATTGAAACCTCCTCCCAACGTTGGCTTGGAATGGATAAAGGTTGTAATAGACCCGGTGTCTTAATTGTTTCAACTTTATTTTGTTGGCAAACCAAACATTCCGCCACAAACTTTTGAATATCTGATTTAAGGCCATCCCAAAAAAATTCCTTCTTAACCCTGTGGTAAGTTTTTAAAAATCCTGAGTGCCCTCCTAAGGGAGAAGTGTGCAATTCCATAAGAATCTTTTGTTTTAGCTGGGAATTCTTACAGAGGTATAAGCGATCTTTGTACCATAACGAATCATTTTTCCAGCTAAATGTATCAGAAGTACTGGAATCTTGTTGTAGCTTTCGAATAAGTGCCCACACTTCTTCGTCATTCTTCCATTCCTCCCTTGCTTCATTTATCCAATCTGGTTGGATAATAGAAATGGCACACAACAATGCTTCCATATCCTCATCCTTTCTTGAGAGTGCATCTGCCACCACATTTTGCTTCCCCTTTTTGTAGATGATTTCAAAGTCATAACCCAACATCTTTGTGACCCACTTTTGTTGCTCTTCAGAGGATAATCTTTGTTCTAAAAAGTATTTAAGGCTATCATGATCCGTTTTTACCTTGAAGTGTCTTCCCATTAGGTAGGGTCGCCATTTCTTAAGTGCATGGAGTATTGCCAACATTTCCTTCTCATAAATAGCTTTGCTTAAAAACTTTCCCTTGATTGGACGACTTTCAAAAGCAATGGGTCTTTCATCTTGCATTAGAACAGCACCAATTCCATTTCCTGAAGCATCACATTCCACAATAAAGGTTTTTGTGAAGTCCGGTGTAGCTAAGACCGGTGCTTGGCACATTGCCTCTTTAAGATGTTTAAAGGCCTTTGTTGCTTCCGGAGTCCATGAAAATGAATCTTTCTTCAATAATGTTGTTAGAGGTGCTGCTATTCTCCCATAATTCTTAACAAACTTGCGATAATACCCTGTCAACCCAAGAAATCCTCGCAGATGCTTTATGGATGTGGGGATTTTCCATTCCTTAATGGCTTTAATTTTGCTAGGGTCTACCTTAACTCCTTCATGAGATACAATATGACCCAAATATTCCACCTCCTGGACTCCAAAGAAACATTTGGATCTTTTTGCATATAATTGTTTCTCCTCCAATAGTTGTAGCACCTTGTCAACATGTTCAACATGATCCTTCCAAGACTTGTTGTAGATTAGTATATCATCAAAAAATACCAACACAAATTTTCTAAGGAATGGTTTGAAAATTGAATTCATCAAACCTTGAAATGTTGAAGGTGCATTGGTAAGGCCAAAAGGCATGACCAAAAATTCATAATGACCCTCATGAGTTCTAAATGCCGTTTTTGGAATGTCTTCAATCTTCATTCTGATTTGATGATATCCCGAACGAAGATCCAACTTGGTGAAGTAAATTGATCCATGCAATTCATCCAGTAATTCATCAATGACAGGAATGGGGAACTTATCTTTAATAGTGAGCTTGTTGAGCTCCCTATAATCTGGACACATGCGCCATGATCCATCCTTCTTGTGCACCAATACTACTGGAGCTGAGAAAGAACTTTGACTCGGTTGAATTATACCAGCCTCTAGCATTTCTGCAACCATACGTTCAATTTCACTTTTTTGGACATATGGATATCTGTACGGCCTGATGTTTGGAGGAACACTTCCTGGAATCAGATGAATAGCATGATCATGATCACGCATAGGTGGGAGACCTTTGGGAGTCTCAAATACCTTGGAATGATTGTCCAGGACTTTTTGGAGATCTGGAGAAATAGATGATTCCAATGTGGAAACATCTAGCGAACATAATTGTGCAATTACACCTCTTTGCTCCTTTTTTAGAAGCTTTGTCATGCCATTAGAGCTGATTATCTTTCCTGGTTTCCCTGCAATACCCCTTAATTCAACTTCCTTTCCTTCCACAGAAAATTTCATGAAAAGTTCTTGAAAATTAAAAGCTATTGTACCCAAGGATTGTAGCCATTGGACTCCTAGTACAACATCAGCACCTCCCATTGGAATGGAAAGCATTGGGCTAGTCAATACATATTCTCCCATGGATAGCTTGATATTATGGCACTTTCCAGAACAATTTATTGTTCCTCCATTTGCAATCATCACTTGACACTCTGGTGCTGGATATAGGAAGCAATTCAATTCTTTTGCTACCCTACAATGAATAAAATTGTGGGTGCTTCCTGAATCAATCAACACTATTACCTTTTTCTTCTTGATTTGTCCTTCTATCTTGATGGTTTGAGGAGTGGTAATTCCCGCCAATGCATTACAAGATATGGTCGGATTTATTTGTTCTTCATCTAGGCTTTGTTCCTGGAATATATCCTCTTCTTTTGACCTTTCTTGCTCCTTTTCTTCTTCCTCTTCACAATCTATGTAGAATAATTTCTTCTCAGCACACTTATGACCCTTTGTGTATTTGCTATCACAATTGTAACAAAGCCCTTTTGCTCTTTTTTCTTCCAATTGTTGTGGTGTCAACCTTGTAGGTTGTGGAAGACTATGGGCAACAACACTTCCGTCTTTATAGTTGTGAATGGTATGCTTCCTAGTTGCCATAATTTTGCTTTCCATTTTTCTTGCTAACCTGAATGCCTTCTCTAATGAATCAGGTTCCCAAAGGCGCACATCATGTTGGATATTATCCTTTAAAGACCCTATGAACACATCAATCCTATGCTCCTCTGGAATATCTTTTACCCTTATGTTCAATTTTTGGAACTCCTCAATGTGCTCCATTATTGAACCCTTTTGTTTGAGACTTATCAATTGGCTAAAAAAAGTGTTGCTTTTTGTATCCTCATAATGTGCTATCAATTCTTCCGTAAAAATTGCCCAAGTGATAAATTTTTTACGAGAACAAAGCCATTGATACCATACAAACTGATTTGGTTCCAAATATAAAGTTGCCATACGTACCTTTTGTGTGTTTTGCACATTATTGAGATCGAAGAATTGCTCCATCTGTAATATCCATGTGGGGGGATCCTTGCCATCAAACTTCCTCATATCGATTTTTGGAACATGGTGAGTCTTTGATCCAACATTAGAGTCTATGGAATCATGATTAACATTTCTTTTGTTCTCATCATGAGTTTCCTTTAGTACTCTTTCACCCTTAGTGACCATTTCTTGTAGCAACTTATTCATATTTATCTTCAATTCTTCCATCTTATCATCCATGCCATCAATTTTAGCCTCCATGCCATTCACTTGAGCTTCCATGCCCTTTATCTTAAATTCCACGCCATTTATCTTAGCATCTGTTAGCTTTTGTGAGCGTGACATTTGTTGCACTTGTTCTTGTAATTTTGATATATCATGTAGCATTTCTTCCTCTTCTTCATGAGTCATGCTAGAGCTTTCAGGTTCCTTTTTAGGTGCCTGCATTTTCTTTCCTCGGGGCATCAGTTACCGATAATAATGCTTTACTATGCCCTTTGAATTCCTTCAAACCAAGCTTATGCAAAAATAAAAAAAAAACTACACACTTTTTTTTTACTTTGTAGAAGCCTGATATTGAATCTGATGTATCTCTGTAATTTCGAATCATCCGATTCTGAAATTGTGAACTGTAGTATCCTTCTATGTCCTCTTTCCAATGCCACTAGTTTGATCCAAATTGGATTCTCCAAGAAAGAGTTATGCACAATCTCCCGCAGTGACCTGATTATAGACTAGTTCAGTAGAGTGAACTTGTATGAAGTGCCACGTGTCACTGTTTCAAACTTTGACTGTAAAAAATATATAAATGAAAACTACAGTCCGTCCTCTTTCTGTACCTTCTTACGAAATTTCAATCCGATGTTCAGAAAGAAAGTTATGACGATTTTCCCCAGGTCACCTGTTTTGAGTGTAATTCAGGAGTCTGCAAAAAGACCAACTTCCTCAGATCATATCTCTGAAAATATCGTGCAAAAAGCTCTGAAATTTGGACCCAAGATTCAGCGCGATTGCTTCTCAAATGGGTTCTTTTTGCGACTTCTGAAACGTCACAAAAAAAAGTTATAGCGAAAATGCCACGATGACCTGTTTGGAGCAGCGAAACCCTAGAATCCAAAGCTCTGATACCAAATGTTATGAAACCAGCTCAAGAAAAGATAGAAAAGAGAGATCAACACCTTAGAATTCAGCCTCTTCGAGGGGGAAACCTCCTTTACATTACATAAATGAACAATTCTTGGATGATACAAATGACAAAACCTCCTTTCTATATATAGGAGTCTAAGGAGTCACAATATAATCCAGCCGACCTAACAATAATAATATAAAGCCACAAAAATAACAATAGAGGGATTCTATGGGGCACAGAAATAACAATATGGGGGTAATAGGGGCACAAAAATATAAATAAGGGGTATAACTACAATAGTAATGGGGTAATTACTAGTATTATAGGGACCCAACAACGACATAGAAGCTATGTCGAACAACGCCATGAATGTGAAGATTTAACCTCATGAATTACACGCAATGAAACAATTTATTGTCAAATAGAGAGTACAATTTGTTAATTTAGCATATGGTTATGGAAATTTACTAAAACAATGTGTCCTTATCATTATTAAGCACTCCTCTATAACACACAATATAAATACTTAATGAATTCTTGAATATTAACTTTTTGGCAATGTGTCATCCCCCAATACTACTTCGGGTGAGACTGCAGGCTGTGTTATGCGGGTTGTTGCCGAAAGGGCCAAAAGTTAAGGTTTTGTTAGTTGGCACAACTAACTTTGAACCTGGGTCAGGACCCCTTTGTTAGTCCTTACAATCCCCTAAGCTGAAAAGGAAATCAAGAAGGGTAATCTCAAACCACTTCAGCTTAGTAGCTAGCCCTAATGAGCATGAGATGGATCTCTCTAAGACTCTTATAAGTGATATGACTTTAAAGAAAATGAATTTTAATCTAGATATTTGTATTTGTTTGTTTGTTTGTAAAAATTTGAGTTTTAAGGTTTGTTGAACTTAGGGTTTGGAGCCACAAATAGGTCTACGTTGTAGGAGTGCAGGAGAAAATATGAGGAGCTAGATATGAGAAGCCATGGTGTATTTTGAATATTTTCATTGTAGTATAGATTATATAGTGTGGAAGAAACTAATGAGCATAAGTAAACATGGTTTCATTAGCTTAGGAAGACATACACATAACTATGAAAACCATATAACAGAGATTAAAAAACAAGAATTATGTGTATTTTACTGTAAGGTATCCATATAAAGAAGAGATATAATGTAGATAAATATGTTTAGACCATTAGTAAACAAAAAGAATGAATTACAAGCACCATGAACTCACTGGGCTAGAGTTCCTTGAAAATAGCTGCAACCTATCTCTGTATTAGCTAAAAGATGATTACATGCCAACGTCCTTCAAAAAAAGTTCCACCCCCTTCTCCTCAAGAGAAATAATACATATAGACTCTCCTATACCACTTTCCCACCTTTACGAGCTGAATTCCTTGGTGGAGGAATTGACTCCAAGATTTTTTCAACCAATAGGTGAGAGTGAGAAGGTGAAACTCAAACACTTCATGGAGAGTTTGTTTAGGAGTTTTCTTCTTTTATGAGGCCTAATAAACATCAAAAACAATCTATGATGTACATTTATTCATGCCTACATCACCTAGCCTCGAAACTAGTGCCATTACATAGAGAATCTTGACTTTGACTAAGTCAAACTAGAAACTAGAAATTTACAGAGTGAAATTTACAAATTAAAACACAAAAAAGTGTAGAAGCGCAGCACTGCATTTCAGTTGATTTCCAGGTGCCCTTCATGGGTCCAAATGCAAAACTGAGAGAATGGTTAACTAGTCCTTCAAGTCTAGTTTCTAGAATAGTTTGAATTTCTAAATTTGGACCATGGAAAGGCCTTCAAATATCCATTCTCCAATCACTCCAAAACTGCAGCGCCTATCAAAAATGGTCTAGAATGCTAGTTTTTTGCCACTTTTTTGAATTTTTCTCCAAACCTGAGCCACCTCTATAAAATATGAGAAAATGGGTTTTTAGAGGATGGAAATAGCTTTCCAAAAATGTGTACCTTCACTCAAATGGAGGCGCGAGGAAAAAGCGCAGCGCCTTCTGGAGCAGTTAAATTTATGAATTTAGACCAAAATTTCCCAAAAAACTTAATGTGCTCAAAATTTGCTCAAGATTGGATGGAAGGTGTAAAACCATGCTTGTTAGAGCTTCATAGAGTATTCAACAAGCATCTCCAAGTTTCCCTCATCCTTTTGGTCTTTCTTGGCCTCCTTGAGCTTATTTTCAAGTTGCTTTACTTTGACATTGTCAATCATGTTTTGAGCTTGGTAGTGGTGCGCCATGTGTTTGAGCAACTGATTATGCATGTTTTCCTTCTCAATGAGCTTCTCTAAGTGTTCATTTACCCTATTGAACCAAAATTCCTTGTCGTGATGGACCTCAAGGGCAATCCTATCCTCTAGGTCAAGGTTTTCATTCAACAGAATGTGTTCTTGCTCTTCTTGCAAAGCTTTCTTGAGGCCTCTTATTCTTGGTATTTTCCTCTTTCCTTTCCCCTTGTATGCTTCAAGCTCGCTTGATTTATGATCTCCTTGCCTTTTCCAACTTGTTGGAATAACTTGGCTTTTTCCTTTTCTAGGATCAACTCCTTTTCTTTGAGCTAACTATTTTCCTGTTCAAGGAATGACATGACATATTTTGCTCTTTCCAAATTGATTGTTAGTGCCTTGATTTGATATTCCTTATCCTTGATTATTTGTCACATGTTTGAAGTTTGATCCTCAGCCTCTAAATCAACCAATTCAAACTCATGCTCAACTATGTCTTTCTCTTTTGCTGCTGGTTCCTACTTTGTCGATGAAGAAGGCTTGGTCCCTTTATCTCCATGAGAAGAAAACACAAGCCTCTCTCCTTTCTTATACACTTTAGTCACCTCAGGTTTGGGTATTTGAGTCTTCTCCATTATTTTGCTAGAGGACCCGACCTCTGTTTGTTGTTTTGGCACACTAGGAGACTGAGATGTTGCATTTTCTTCATGCCATTTCAGGGCTATTTCCAAAAAGGCTTCCCAAGCCATACCTTTTTGTGCCAGCTAGTAAAGGACAATGGTTTTGATTAGATTGTGATGAAACAAGCTTGGGGAGTTCTCTTTGTCCTTCAATTGTATTTTTTTAGACATTTTTCAAATGCTCCTGGATAGGTAGTTACACATGTTGAGTGGCTTTTGAGAGGTGAAATGCATCAGGAGGCGAATATGATAAGCATACAACCTAGAGAATATACCTTCACAAGTGAAGAACCTCATGGCAGTCTTCATCAAAGGGACATATTTTTGCAATAAATATCTGAAAGGCATAAGGTTAGTATGTGTTTCTCTGTATGGTGTCTTTAAGAAAGGCTTGTAGTGTCCAAGGTCTAGGCATATTCCTTTGAACCAATATTCGCCATTGTCTGGTAACCCTGTTGCAAGTGAGATGGAGGTCACTGAAAAACTGAACTCAACACCAGCGATGACAACAATTTCACCTTTCAGCTGGGTTGCCACCCAATTTGTTAATTGCTCATGAAATCCCATCTTGCTCACGCTTTTGCAAAATTCCAGGCAATGTACATCCTCAAAGCATTGTTTAATGAAAGGATAGGAGTTGATTGCATTGCAGTCTGATGGCTCATATATGAGGATCTTTCCTCCTTTATGTTTTATTTTTCTCTTTGGCGAATATTTTGCCTCCATGATGACACAAAATCCTAGTAGCAAGCAGCCAAAAATAAAGTGTGAGGTGTGAATGGAAATGAAGTGATATGAAGGCAGTTTTTGACAAAATGATGGAGGGGTCTTGGGAAATCTGAATATGGACTTTGGAAGCTGATAGAATGAGTGGAGAAACAACAGGGTTTATAATGAAACTTGCTCAAAATCCTCTAGAAATGAGTTAGGGTTTTGCTTTTTGAGTGTTAAAACTTTTTTTGAGGTGGGTTGAATGGTTAAAATGGTTATTGAAACATGTATGCAGGTGTAGGATATCATTTTACATGTTTTAGAAACTAAAAATAAAGATGGCCATTTTCACCCTATTATTTCCCATGACAATTTCACTACAAACCCTAATTTGAAGAATCATTGACATGAGATGAATTTGGAAAATAAAAAGAGGGATAATGATGGTGTACTTACTTGTCCCTTGGCTTGGAAGTCAATATAATCAAGCTTGGAAGTAAAAAAATGAGATTTGGGAGAGTTTTGAAGGATTTTTGGGCACTTTGTCTTGCACGCAGCACAATGTTCCTAAGCACAGTGCCAAAGTGCAACGCAGATATTCTAAGCATAGTGACGGCCTCCTCAGCGCAACACAATGTTTCTAAGCGCAGTGCCTGAATTGTTTTGCCTAGGAAACCGACTTTTTTGCTCTCTTGGACGGTATAGCTCGATAAAAAAGAGTGAATATGAGGTAAATTAAGGATTTTGGGGGATTTTGAGTTTATATAGGGAGAGTTATTTCACTTTTTCGAAAAGAAATGGGACCCACCCTCCTTTAAAAACTGATTTTTCACTTTATGAAAACAAAGTTACCTTTACCACTGAAAACCTGAGGTGCCTTTTACTTCTCTGAGTGCTGGAACTCCTTCTTCTAGAACTTTTTGAACATGAGAGTATGAGGAATGTGTGAAAATTCAAAAATCAATTCCCAAGAGTTCTTTGTCATGTTTTATTCACTGCTTGTTTTATTCATGAAAATGATGGACCTTGGAAACCATAGCAACCTAATGAATTACCTGAGACCAAATGGAATGATGATGATGACTGACCCATTTTTATTGTGACACCATAAAGTGTGGTAGGTGAAAAACATGAGTGAATTTCCAAAAAATTGACTTCATCTTTAGACTAACCAAACAATGACCAAATTTTTCTCTGTAAACCTAGTAACATAAAAAAATTGATTTTAGTCTGGACAAGCATAGTAAAAGCACATTTGATCCAGGTGGCAGGCTAACAAGACTCACACTAACACCCTCAACGAAAAAATGGTTTTGATTCCGGGACCGGGATCTATTTGAGGAATGTGTGATGTCAAATAAATGGTTCCCAACTAAGAAAGAAGTCGAGAAGTGGATAGATCGAAAGCTACATGAATTCACGGCTCAAGAAAATAGGAGTTGGCATTTGTCCAAGGAAGAGTGGCTAAATAGATATATGTATACCGACAAGCATGAAATTTTCTTCTGTTCTTTTTGGTGCGAATTACAAGAGTGGTTTTCTGAATTAGCAGATAGTCAGGGTACATGGAAGCTTGACGACCCTATTGTGTGAACCGTTGTACTAGTGTCGTCAATGGAATGGAGGTATTTACCGTGAAGAGAAGGGAACCAAAGTGATGTAATAGTACGTCGAGCTTATCTTGATTGCACATTAGTCGGGCTTGTCGATGTGGCCAGTGGGCCCTCTCCGTTTCCCTTGACGTCCGTTTACATAAAAGATAAAACTATTTTGTTGCCAATGTCAGAAAACTGATGGAAATTTGTAATCAGATCCTCTGTTGCCTTCTATCTTTCAATGTACTTCACACTTCGTATCTGTACCTTCTCCCGCTACTCAACTGAACGAAATTAAAGCCTTCTAAACACAATACCACTTGTTTGAAATTTGAATTTTGAACACCCTGCCCGCACCACATGAACACTTGCCAAATAGACTAACAATGTGGCGAGAATATGTTTTACAGGTCTAAAGTAGTGTGGATAAAGTTGCATATTACTTTGGGTGCACTATGGAATGTATGTGTTGAGTGTAGGGTAGTTTGCACCAGGAAAACATGTCCAAATTTTCACTATTTAAGTAATTTTCTTTCATTCATTATTGTGCTTTTAACTTTCTTGGATATTGCTTAAAAATTAACATTAAGAAAGAAAATATATTTTGAATGTATATTTAAAAATTACTGTGCACTAATTTAAAAATGCATTTCTTTTTAGCTATCATGTTTTTAA
Organism: Pinus tabuliformis; assembly: GCA_031772625.1. Classification (NCBI taxonomy): domain Eukaryota; kingdom Viridiplantae; phylum Streptophyta; class Pinopsida; order Pinales; family Pinaceae; genus Pinus; species Pinus tabuliformis. The sequence goes on along the minus strand of CM062819.1, from coordinate 649,289,227 downwards.
CCTTATTGATTTTTGTATAAGAAGGTTAACTTTGTGAATGGGGCTAGTATTGTTAGGTATAATCTTTTGACTATTTTTATATATTAATTAAGTTACATCAATTTAGATATAATCTTATTGATTTTTTGATAATAAAATTAACATTGTGGATGACGCTATTATTAGATATAATTTTATTATTATTTTTATATATTTTATATATTAAATAAGTTGATATATCAATTTAGATAGAAGTGTTCATTAATTATAATTATTTTTTGTTAATTATAGTCAATGGTAATCAATCAATACTTGTTATAGTTTAGTTTTTATTAGTTGTAGTTAATTCTGGTCAATGGTCATTAAGTATAGTTTGATCATATTTAATAATAGTCAATTATGGTTTACTAATCTTACCGAGATATGTTGGTGGTTAATTAGCATAATCACATTAATAAAGTGGTTGATATATACCCATTAGTGTCATTTTCTACTTTTCATATGGCAATTGACATATAGAAAATGAAATTTGTGAAAGTATATCAAACGCTTTATTAATGTGGTTATACTAGTTGATACTTGTGCAAAAAAACATTGTGAATGAATATATTTAAAATTAAAGCACTACATTTGAAAAAACATATAACATTTTTTATTATTTTATGTTTTTTTTTGTTACCATATTTTTAACCTTAATGATTTTACAAAAAAGTTTACTTTATGAGTGACACAGATAACTTTCTATATTTAAGTTCAAAATTAATAGGATAGAAGTTGACATATGAATTTGGATATATTACTATCTCAAACATATAGATTAAATCATGCAGATAGACATCAATACAAAATAAGCACCAAAACTCTTGCATCATAACACTTACTTCATGATACATCTCACATTGTTAAAAAATAATAATAATTAATAAACTCTAACTAAATTATAGCTTTATTATTATTAAATGAATTAATGTGTATGTTAAACATATAGATTTTAAAAAATATAGAACAAAATTCTTTATCATAGATATTTACCTCCACTTTACCATGGATATTTTTAATTTGTAAATAAACTTTGTTACAATATCAATAGCTTATCAATACCACATGCCTAAAAAGCGAAAACTCCTCCACATGACACTTCTCATATGAAATTTTGTTCTAATTAATCAATTTAATTAGAAGAGTGAAAATAACATAACTACTTTGGAGATCGATTTCAAATATTAATTCGTGTATACTACTATAAATACTCATGAATATTCTATGGAGATTAAATCTCTACCATTCACACCTAATGATTATTGATAATTTAATTAAAATTCAGAAAGCCTTATTCCAAAATAAACACGTCTATAGGTGTAATTAATGCTTATAAAGTATGAAGTGTGTGTATTATAAATTCAAATAAATTATCAATTCTTTTTTTAGTTAATTAATATCTTAATATTATAGGAAAAATATTTACCATAATATTGATAATGCTTTTCTCTTATAGTGTTGTACTTTTTTTTTAATTAAAGTTTAGTTTTTTATATAGACTATGTAGTTAACTTTTAAAAATGTTTTTGAATAAAAACAATCTAAAAAACTTGTAACTTTTTATTATAGATATGCTTATTTATATTGTGTGCATGAACACTATACTAATCCATATAACATTACCATAAACCCTTATTATATAAAATGGAATCAAGCCTTTGTGTTGGTGAGCCTTCCTCAAACAAATTCCTTGTGCCAATAACAGGCATTGTCAACATACATAAACACAAACAAGATTAAAGTGAACTTTTATGTCATCATAATTTTTTTTTTTAAATACAAGAATCTTGTCAAAATATTTAACTAAGAATAAAATTACATAAACATAAACAAGGTTAAAGTGAACTTTTATGTTATCATAACTATGTTTTTTTAAATACAAGAATCTTGTCAAAATATTTATTGCTAAATTAGCAACGAAGAATAAAATTACATAAACACAAACAAAATTAAAGTGAAGTTTTAGGTTATCATAATTTTTTTTTTGAAAATACAAGGATCTTGTCAAAATATTTCTTGCTAAACTAGAAACTAAGAATACAATAGTGTTCACTAAAAAAAATGAAAAATGAAAATTGATATAGAAAAGAATATATGGAAAACCATTAGCAAAAACATATATTATTTAGATATAAAAGTTGAGAATAACATAGATACCTATTTGATGAGAAGTTTTTAGAATTCTTGATTTTTGAGATGGAATATCATATTTATTGATTGTTTTTACCTTTGTCTTTGTTTAACAAGCGGTACTCTCAAATCTTCATTTTTTCAAGGTATTCTTTTGACATTTAGAATCTTCTTAGTTATAATGTATCAACATTTTTTTTTCAAATGTTGTTTTTCAAAAATTTCACAAGTTTTGAAAATATCTATTGTTTAATGATGTGTTTTCTTATTTTCAAGATGAGTTGTTTTAGAATGTAAGGCTTCTAAATTATCCACATTGGTAGCCATAGTCTTGACATTTTAAATCCATATCAAGCTTCACCATTAAGAGAGAAAGAATAAGATAATGGATTTGATGAATAAATAACGAAAATGTATCATTGGGATAAAAGATACTTACATTTACCTAGTAAACCACAAAATTGTAAAATATTAAAAAGAGTTTTCTAGTTAATATTAAAATGACAATGTTAAAATTATCATTAAAACTAAATTTATGAGACTTTAGTAAAGATATAAATAAATAATTATTAATGTATTAAATGATATCTTATTAATGTATATCATTTAATGTGTTAGTAAATATATTATTATAACATTTATTGTGTTATCATTTATGCGTATATTATATTAGATGATGGTGGCCATTTTAAGAATGAAAGACTTGGGGGATATGTTTGGAGGCTTTTAATGAAGGTAATGGGTCATCCTACGGTTTTTGTATCATTTTCTAGGGATTTAAACTCTAGAGTTTTTTCCTACTCTATCATCAAAGCCATGGCTCACAATATAGACATGATTGTCAATGGGAAGGATGGCTCATGGAATTCTTTATTCATCTTTTAGATGAATAAAGAGTTGGTTAAAATCTAGAGAAACACATAATATTTTAAGGAGGAACTAATCTATTAGGTGATGCCTTGAATTCCTAGACATATATTGCAAGATGGCAAGTCAATGATCAAGCTAGACATTCTATTGATCAATGATAGGGATCATGAGATAAGGTCATCTCACTCCAACCATAAAGGCATTGAAGTAGGGATTGATGTACTACAAGTGTTAGAGCCTTTGATATCTATAATTTTGGGTATAGATTATATTTTAAAGTTTAAAGTCCTTAACTCTAGTCAAGTTGTGGAAAGAGTGAGAGAGGTGTTATTAGGGATGGAGCTAAGGTTAAATCATGAAGTGTGCATCTTAGAGACAAAGTCAATCCAATATGAGTTAACACTTAGAAAAGGAAAAAAATGTATTATATATAGAAAGGATGAGGTGAAACTAGTGCTCAAACTTGATGTATTATGGATAGGGTCGAAGTCTTGATGAACCAACCCTTGATCAACAAGATTATTGAGAAACTGGTAAAAGAAGACTCTATGATACTTTGGTTAGAAGCAAGATTGTGAAATATTCTTGGATATTCCTCCCAATATAAGTTTATGGTCAAGGGATGGATAACCTTCAAATTCAATAGAGAATAGGATAATACTATAATATTTAAAAATGTCTAGATGTAGGGGACTTACACTTCGGTATTGCATAGTTGGAAGCCGGGCTTTGACCCCCATTTTGAATTAATGAGTATCAAAGATGTTTGGATGCTTCTCCTTTGGATAACACTAAATAAATTGAGTTTCTTTGCTTTATCTTGAAGGAGAAAAAAATTTGTGGTATGAATGCACAAGGATTCTCTAATCTTATAGTAACTAGTTATAATGATAGATTTAAGGCTACTAATTTTATCTATCTCATTTCTAGAATTATGGTCGAAGGAAGGGCTAAGGACATAGATGAGATAAGTAAACTTGTGAACTTGTAGGCTCCATATAAAAACTAGTTACATTCTAGAACAATTTAAAATATCAATGAACCTTGAGTTTCTGATCATAGGAATTGACTTAAATCTGACTTTGAATTCAAGAGAATAGTAGGGTGAGGATGGTAGATCAGATCCACTAGAAAAATATTTTACTCATGTATTTGAAGACTTAATATTGATGGATGTTGAACCAATTAAGGTTGTTTAAACTTGGTGAAATTCCAAAAGTAGCAAGGTTGGTGTTTTGGAGAAATTGAACCATTTTTGTATTTCTAAGAAGACCCTTCAAGAGATTTGTAGATGAAAATCATTTGGTAGGTTTTGATGGGAACCATAACCATCTACCTACCCTATTTTAATTTGAGGTGGAGAATCAAAGTGCCTCATTTCCATTTAATTTTAATCACTCTTGGCTCTTGGAGGAAATCTTTAGACATCTAATTCTAAGCAATTGAATAAAGTATAAAATTTTCATTGGTGAATCTGCAATGCTTCAATTCTCTAACAACTTGATTAGAGTTAAGAAGGTGGATACAGTTTGGGAAAAGGTAGAAGCAAAATAATACCAAGAAGACTTGAAGGTTGTGGATGCAATGACATAGGAACTTTTTGACCAAAATAACAATGGTATTTTCATTGACAATGAGGATGAATGGTTAAAATACCTTAAAGGTAAAAGAAAGTCCTTCTGAAGCTGGAAGAAACTAAGTGGACATTTAAAATCCATCTAAATTGGTTTTCTTGAGGAGATAATAATATGAAGCTTTTTCAAAAATATGTTTTCTATAAAAGGAAATTTAACTATATTATGGAGTTGATAGGCCTATATGGTTGACAAGTCTCATCATTTAAGGATATTTCCCATGTAAGTAAACAACACTTCCAATCCTTGTTTAAGGAGAACGATGTAGCTAATATAGGGGACATTATGAAAATAGTTAGATTATTTCATACATTCTTTAATGATGATATGAATGAATTTACATAGTTATAGGAATAGAATAATTAAAATATATTCTCAAGACTTTTTAGATGGCCAAAATTCCACACCTTGATGCTTTTGTGGAATTCTTCTTAGGATTCTACAACTTCATGTAGAATAAGTTTCTTAGGGTGATTTAGAAAGGAACAAGATATGGAAAGATATTAGAGGATTTTATAAGACTCAATTAAAAAAAGAATGACAATTCACCTTCAATGATTTCATAACAATATCCCTTTGAAACCTTATCTACAATATTTTCTTGAAGACCATTGGAAACAAAATGTAACAAACACCATCTACTACATTTTAGAAGCACAATTTGGATTTATTTTTAATAAGAAAATTCATTATGTTTTTGGGAAACATAGGAAGAGCTTCATTAAATAAAAACTATAAAACAACCCATAATAGTTATGAAAATTGATCGTTCAAAGGAACATCACAAAGTGAAAAGGCTCCTTCTCATATTAGGTTTTCCTTGAATAGGTCTATCACTTCAATCTATTAATTCAATTATGGGGTGTGTGGAATCTACAAAATTTGAAGTGTCAATAAATGACAGTGCTTTATGTTTCTTCATGAAATTTAGGGGTCACAAGCAAGGATGTCCCTTGTCACCATTTTTGTTTCCCTTGGTAGTAGAAATTCTTAGTAGATTGATTATCAAAACAAAGGGAAGTGGATTTTTCAGAGATATACAAGTTAAGGAATCTATTGAGGTAACCCACTTTTGATTTATAGATAGCATTTTACTTTTTGGTAGAAGGAATTTGAGGGAAAACAAGTTACTTAAAAATTGTCGTAGACTTGTTGTGTAAAGCAATAAGAATGGAAATCAATATGAACATATCTTGTATTTTAGCAAATGGTCTAAGTGATGCTTTCACAAGGAGATGAGAGAAACATATTATGTAGATACATACTAGGTAAATATGTCCATGTATATACCTATAGATATATTAATATTATGTTGGTAGATTTTTCCACACACACACATATTGAATACATATTATGTCAGTAGCAAAATGGGGACCATCACACACACAATGACATATTTATCCTACAAGTATAACAGGGACACTATTAGAGGTTTGGCAAGTTAGGCATTTGTATTAGGGCCCTGACCATGGTGTAAGGACAACCTATAGCATATTAGGGACAACCACATAACATTTTCTTAATAGATGAATTAACATAATGATTAAAGAATTAAAATATACCAAGTTAAGATGCTTTTACAACCCTAAACTAAAGTGTTAATCTCTTAATTTGTCTATGTATTGTGCTAACCCAATGTTGACAACCACTAGTATATCAACACATTATGTATTCAATATATATATTATTACTACATGTATATTGTTACACATACTAGTATAAATATCAACATAAAAATTATATATATATATATACACCAACACACATCTATTGAATACATATTATCTATGTATACTAGTGGTGGTCCTCATTGGGAAATTTTGGAAAATGAGGATATCTCGCCTTTAAGTGGAATATGGTTGCTCCTAAAATGCCTTGTATTGTAAAAATGGGTCTCAAGGCCTTGCCAATGAGCATGGGAGAAAAATAAGGCCCTTAGGCTCTATATGAGGTCTCTAGGGACCAAGGGACATGAATGAAGCCTCAAGCCACAAAATATATTGGTGTATAGGATATCATCATTCTTAATGTGGGATATGGGGTTTTGTGCACTAGGGATAATCTAAAGCTGTGAACTAGGGTTGAGTTTGAGACCATGATCAAGGAAACATTTGAGGGACAATAACTTGAGTTTCTTGAGCTAAAGGGCCATGATCAGGGCCATGAACACACCATGGATTCGTTAAAATGCATCATTGTCATACAAGATTGATATGGACATGATAAGGAGTTTTTGCACAATAGGGACATAGGTATTGGGGCATTAAGCAGATAAGGGCCTTATCATCCTTGGGTTACCACTATACAATGGTTTTGTTTGATTATGAATTGGTTAGTTTTTTTACTTATTATGTGTATTTTTTATAACCCACAATTCTAAAATTTAAATTAAAAGTTCAAAAATATTACAAATGTAATAAACTAGATTAAATAGACAAGTAAGATGAGATATGTGAAATATACCCTTGTATTATGATAATTAGGGGAGGTGATGGGAACACATTTTTCATTTGTTTTGAGTGATCTTGTTGGATCTAGCTTTTGTTATTCACCCAAGATTTCATAAGGACTTGCAAAATCTCAGGTGTGGGTTAGAAATTGGGCCTTCATTTGAGGCCTTTACGACTATCAAAAGTGTGAGTTTTTCCCTTTCTACTCCCTCATGTAGCCTATTATCATTCCCTTTTGACACAATCATTTGAATTATGGTCATCACATGATGATAATTTGTGATGTTGTTAAATTCAATGATTTTCCCTTATTTTTAAATATATTTGAGCTCAAGCTTTCCTCTAGTAACCCAAATCATTATTTGTCATATCTATGCACCCCAAGGTGAAATATACCACACGGTTTTTATTTATAGATGGGTTGAGATGGATTATTGTTGGTTGGATTACTTCCAATTAGACAAGAAAGACACGAAATCACATTTAATGCTCAATTCAAATGTAGGGTGGCAATGCATACACCACAACAACAATTGAATAGTTAATCAATTTCAAGGTTTTGCAAAGTGGCATGGATATTTTCATTCATGCCATGCCATGTAAATATGTTATTCCAACCAGTGATCCATGAACATCCAAATATTTTATTTATGGTAAACGTGAGATTATTGATATTTTAAAATGCTTTTAATTAAAACTAACCATTAACCAAATAGATATATTCTTTTTTGTTTTGAATTATGATTGACACTGTTTTTTATTTAGGAAATATTTTATTTTAAAAAGAAAAACAAGGCTTTTCACGAGATAAAAAATGCCAAACAAAAATAACTTATTAAAATATAGAAATTAACATTAAATTATAAAAAATAGACAAAAAAAACTGCAAATTTTATGAAAAATAATATTACTATTTTAAATTGATAATTTTTTATAAATTTTAAAAATATAATTACAATTATCAATAATAATTACATATTAATAACCGTTAATTTTTACAATCAAGATTCCATAAATCAACGTTGAAGGTTATTTAAATTTTCAATAAAAATAAATTAATTGACTTCCCCGCTAGTGAACGTATCCTTTAATCGTGTATTATTAATATTTTTTTCTTAACCTAAAATACGTTAACACACAGGCGGGCATCCGCGGCTGTAGCTGTCTACATTGAACTGAATTGAATTACATGCCTCGAGCTCCCTGCTTATGCGGAGACAATGACATGTGATGTCAGAAATAAAACATGCTTCACTAGTGGGATATATTTAGGGAAAATTTTGTAAGGATTTTTGTAAATTTAAGTTACAGTTGTTAAATTTCAAAATCTTAGGTGTTTTAAATGTTTTTGATGGTGTTGAATCCATTTCCAACATCAAAAATACGATTCAAACACTGTTTTACAATTTTTTTTGAAAATTCTTTGGCCAAATTCCCACATTTTTAACAGTGCAATTTCTCCGCCTTGTTAAACTCGTCATTTTATCATTTTATGTTAGATAACTAACTATGGTCTAATGGGCACCATGTCTGAGGCTTTGGGTGAGGAATGGTGTCACACCCACTTAAATGTACATACAATTTTTTTTAAAAAATACACGCATAAACATTATAACCATTAAACATTACCACCATTAAGTTCAAGGTTCATCATATTAATAATTCCGTCTTACCTACGCATCTTATACCTTATCATTATGGTGTTACAATTCAACCTTAAGTACTTCATACATCGAAATACTAATGGCATGCATTAAAGAATATATATATACAAATCATTATACAGTTGGCACGCCCTTACATTAACATATATAATCCTTGTCCACATATGTCATTGACTGTGTTTAACTTCGGGTCTCAGTTGTACTTACCACGCGGCTTCTCCCTGTCAGCATTGGGGTTTGGTTTATGTATTGATTATATGTTATAGCTGCCGTAGATGTTTGAACGTTTTGGTATTAATGGGCGTGGCCTTCCATGGTCCCGCCACAGCACTCAACTGGTGACAGCTCTTTCCAGCCTTTACTGTGAACCGTCCTTCCAGGGCAGGTGGCATGGCCTGGTTACTCCAGCCATGTGACACCTTGAGGAAGCCAACATTGATTTTTCCGCCAACAACTCCCGCCATACTTCGACGGTCTAGATCTTTTCTGGAGATCGGAGGGCGGAAATTCTATCAGGGTTTATCGGTGGTATTTATGTGGCCATTCACCGTGTTAGATCATTTGATGTCCGCGGCTAATGCGGCTCGATCACTGCTTCTGCTCAAGTTCGTCTTCCAACCATTCATTGCTGCAACCTGCAGTGCTCCGGAGCTGGGTTTCGTTGCTATGAACCTTACAGGTAATCATGGTGTCTTTTCGTTCTTCAGCTTATGTTTGCTTTAATGGTTAGCTATCTCTGAGTTTTCTTACCGCCATTTACATTTTCTGTCGAGTTTCATATAGTTGTTTGGCTGTGCTCCGGGCGATCTCCATATCGACTTGTGCTGCAACAATCTCCTAACACCCCAGGTAAGGATCCTCGGCGTTTCAGAGTTTATTTGTTTGGAGAATTTCAGGTTTACAGTCACGTAAACCCGGTGTGGTCTCATGCAGATCAGGTTTTCACTGAGGTTTTCCATCTGCTTTCGGCTTCTTTGTTAAGAACCCTCCACAGTTGGCCGCGGCTTAATTTAAGTTGTGAATGTGTCTATCATGTTACAAGTTAATAACTGTAAAGGTTTCTTGGGTTGATTATACCCACCTGTTCTCTTCTTGCTTTGTAAATATATGTATACAAGTAGCCGCCTAGCGGCAGACCTTGGATTCTTGACGGTTTGCATGACCCAGATCTGGCCTTCACGCGTAGATACAGTCATGAACATTTCGGGCTCGTTCCCTTACACAGTGTATTGATATGTTTTAATGATTATTTTTACTGTCGATACAGTTATGAACATTTTACAGCCCTCTGGCATCTTCACTGTTGTATCAGGTTATTTTCGTTTAAAGTCCCTTATGCATGAAGCAGACTTAGGGTTTGTAACTGTACCGCTGTTGTTCTTTGTTGAGCGGATTTTTGCTTTTTCACCTAGTCATTAGTATTATTCTAATGCATGCTATTACAGTTGCATACACAGGTTTGCTTTTCAATAGACTTATATAATGCATGTTATTACAGTTGCATACACAGGTTTGCTATTCAATAGACTTACGTCCCCTGTTTACTCGCATGCACAGTTTCTTTCTCAGATTAGTATGAGTAAAAGATATAATCAGTTCATGCCCCGACTCGGGTAGCAGAACGTCTCTTATACTGTCTGCATGCTATAAATCTGCACATATATAAATAATTTCCCACAGTAATCGTTAATGTTATAGCATTTGAGCTATGGTTATTCTTCTGTTATCGTTATGGTTATCGTAGCACACAGTTTGTAGTTTATATGTGTCTGTATACAGGAAATGCTATGTCTCGGGTTTACCATCGGCCAGTAACACAGGCCCAAAGACTTGTTGTCAACCCTTGTCATAAGGTGAGGCTCTTGGGTCTACTGTCCAAAGTTCTCTGTACAGAACCTTCGGTTGGACATGCACGGTTTTGGTGTTAAAATTGTTTTAACCGACTTATCCTCTCGCTTACAGTCGGCGTCTTTCTTTGTTTCAAAAGATGCAACCCTTACTCGTTTGCAGCCCCGGCATTCCCAGTTTACCAGATATAAAGTTTACTTCCATTTAATAACCCCCTTCTCTAATAACACTGGGGTCGTGACTGCTACACTGTAGCCCGTCCCGAAGCAGGGTTTTCCTAACCCGTGTTCAACTTATTTTTATACTCAGTTTATTATTTCTGTCTGGTACTAACCCAGACTGGTCCACGACAGGACAGTTCTTACTTAGTTTTTCCAAATGCAATATCCATGCTATTTTTCACAGCATTGTTTAGGAAACACATAATCTTTTCCTAATTAAATCACTGTACACAGTATATAATTTATCAGGGACTACTAGTTTGGAACCGTACCTGATTATCTCTGTCAGGAATGGTTTTGCTCAAACAAAAAGTCACCTGAGCTTTATTTCTGCTCTCCTCCCAGCCATGAGATCCATCCTTCAGACGGAGTTCTCCCCCCGAGCTATCCTGCAGGCCTCCAGCCCTCAACAGGGATTAGTGCACTCCTTGTGCCAGGTTATCTGGTCCTCACCAGACGTAACCTTGTCTTTCTTTTTCTTCTTTGCTCTTGGAGCAAGATTGTCTTTTCCTTCTGTCTGTCCACCCCCACCGAATTCCCTCAGTCAGGACCTTTTCTCCCCTGAAGGGTAGTTCCATCAGTTATCTCAACTGATCTGATCATTTTCTTTAAGATTCACCTCTAAGAGGCTGCCAACAATTCCAAGAAAATATTTAAATATAATTATCAAATCAGAATTAGTTTGCCACAGTTTTGTTTAAAACATAACAACAACTGTATTAGTCTTTTTACCACAGTAACTTTCAAATTTCAACAACTATATTAGTCTTTTTACCACAGTAACTTTCAAATTTACATAAATCTAGGGATGTTACATACTCCCCCCCTTAACAGGAACACCGTCCTCGGTGTTTTTCTTTCATTGAGAACTTGTGATTTTACTCATCATATTACCATCTAAACCACACAAAATGTGATCCTTTCCTCTTGAAATCATCGATTCCATTCCAAGAAAAGACGAAAAACAAAAATAGTAATGATATAGTCATAAGAAATATCATTAGTTATAAGCATCAATAGTTGCAAAAATATGCAACTTCTAATCGCCACCACGTGGCCCTTATTCATTCATGATAACAATTCTCTTTATCTACTTACCATTACTTACCATCTGTTCTTGAAAATCATGAATACCTTCATGTAAACATTTAATAGTGGTTGGACAACTCTTCAACCTTCCATGGTAAGTAACTCCTGTAATATATGACTAATAATTCAATCACATTAGTCACTATATTTTGAGTCAAATGAAATACTTTTGACTAGCAATCAATTGCAATGTTAGATGCTTTCTAAATCACAGTACTTTTATAAGTACTTAAAGAGCACTAATACTAATCATCAAATGATAAATCACCGTTCCACGTGCATACTGAACGAATTCTTACCAAAGACATCCGCAAAGTACCTCGAGAAGTACCAAAAGAGCACATAATTCTCTAATCATCAAAACAGTCAATCATTGCATCAAGCAAAAACTTTCTTAGCTCCCACTAAGATGTTCACAACATCAATAATACAATAAAGGAGTTAAGTTTTTTTTTTTTTTTTCCAATTACTCCTTATAGAGCACTAAGCTCATTTCTTGTTAAATGTGCATAACATATTTCACACAACTATATATAGAATTTATTTTCAACATATCATATAGCTGATTCATTCATTTCTTTAGCTATGAGCATCATAATAGGCTAAAGAATTCCCAACCCATGGGAACCGGTTTCCATAACCAAACCGAGTCATTTTCACATCCAGACAGTTTCTTCGATAGAGACCTTACCAGGCCTAACATAGAATTCCACTGGCCAACCAGCTCAAGAATTCTAGGGAGAGGAAATCTAGGCAGACAGGTACCATCAACCCCTCCGGGCAGGTAGCTGCCATCAACCCAACTCCGGGCAGACAAGTACCATCAACCCCTCCGGGCAGGTAATTGTCATCAACCCAAGGCATTCATGCCTTTCACAATCCGGGCAGACAAGTACCATCAACCCTCCAGGCAGGTAATTGTCATCAACCCAACTATCCGCAACTGTCTGGCATGTTAAATTTCTCTTTTATTACTCTTTCCCAAAGTAATTACACAATGAACCATATAATCATTATCATTACAAAATAAACATGCATGTACACCATGCATTCACACTTATCCCTCATCATGGGTCCACAACATCAAGATTGATGGGAAACATATCCATCATACACGTTGTATGCATGCAAATTTTCCAAATAACATAATTCATGCATATCATATAACATCATTCTGTCTCATTTATAATTGCATTTCATATTGCAGCAATTTATGTGATGAGTTTTCTTGTTGCTGTTAAGCTACCACTACTTAATCCCATCAACAACGTTAGTTATAAATATGCATCAGTTAACACCTATTCCATTTCCAAGAATGTTCATGCATACAATATTTTCATGTATAAAAGCATATGCAAATACTCATTAATGTAAAAATGTCAACAACAGTTGAGTTAATACTCTCAGCATTCCCAATTTTGCCATAGTCTGTTGTTCCAATTCAAATCATCATTAATGGAGTATTATCTTCGTTTACTATGGCTAACTTTAGTCATGCATTGTTAGTGTAATTAAACATAATTTCTCTAACATACAAGAACATAACTCTTACGTCACAATGACTAATCTTTGTGCATACTATTGCTTATCCTATAAGCCCTTTTTTAATGTATGCAACACTTATTCCCTTCACTAGAAGACCACCATCATTTCATACGACAAACCACATGCCTCTTTCTTAAAGGAAGTCATTTTAATCCTCATTTCTCTATCTTCCGATGTGAGGATTTTTCAAGATTCCCTTTCAAGAAATTATTAAAGATATCTATCTTTAGGCATAAAAAAAAAATTCAAGATACAAAAACAAGGTTTACTTATCCTTTATGTATCAAAATCAAGCAATCAACACAGCTCATTCAACAAGACAATCTCTCCAAGAGATTATTATTTTCAAGGAAGCTAACATGACCACTTCCTCTAAGTACACACAGACTCATAATTCCAAAATCAAAATAGCTACCAATATGCAAAATGTGTTCTCCTAACACAATTACTTTACTTTAATGCACATAGTTCTTTTCATGCAACAAGTAAGGATTTTGGTTCTTGTATGAACACTATTCTAATGTGTCTTTAAGGAAAGAACCTCTATTTTTATTTTCGAGAAAATTCTCATAAAATCATGCATCTTCATACATGAAGTATGCATACTCTTAGGAGGAGACGATATTTATGTATATATGTAATATATTCTTTCCTCAAGAATTTAGGGATGAATATCTATGTGCCTAGAAGCACATTCTTAGTTATCTTTTATCATGCATGTAATGCATAGTCATATCACTAGAGCTTAGAAACGAAGCTTTTATCAATTAAAGATACATACTTTAATTCAAGAAAACTTGGCCACCTTCCATGCTATGTCCTCAGGACATTTATATGCCTCATCCTCTTTCTCAAGAAGATTCTTTGGCTATATTTAGCAAGGATTTTATTCCAAGAAAGACAACAAGAGACAAACATTTCTCTCACAAGACTCACATGTAGTCCTACTAGGAGGAACTACCTATTCTCTTTACTAAGAAGCAATAACCAATTATTTTACTGCAAGTATTATCATATTTTCTCTACGAAGAAAACATATAAACAATCAATCTTTAACTGCATGCCTTAACCCTTTTTCTTTACCACGAAAATCTATAAAAGAACCATTCTTTTATTGCATGCATTCAAATACTTTCTCTACTAAGAAATCATATAAAACATTCATACATGTTCTTCAAATAAGTGAACAAGACACTTATCTTATTCTTGGGTCAACATGCATAACTAACAAGTTTAAACCACCCTAACCGGAAGCAATTGCTCTACTTATGCAATTAGAAGCATAATCTCCTAAGTGTCACACACGCACCAAAGTTACCACTTGATGCTAGATGCAACAATTATCATAACAATACTATGTGTCCATTTCCGAATAATGACTTCAAGGAGACATTACGAAAATCATTAACAGAAACACACTATAGATATCATTTTCCAACTCCTTAAGCATGGCCAAGGAAATACTCACATGCTCATCGAGCACTATCTAGTCGTCCCCAGACTTAGAGTTTTCTGCAAGATTCTGACACCCAAAGCTTGCGCTATCTGGTCATCACCAGACCTGGCTATTTCTTTTCCATCTCCGTCTGTCCCTACAGCACGGTCTTCTTCCTTCTCCTTGCTTCCTTTTCCTTTGGAAGCATCTATAGCTGGGGAAGGTAGTTTAGAGTTTATTGACAATTGCATTAACACAGGTAGTCTATTTATGAATAATTATCGCATGTAATCATACCAGGAATGGGTCCTCGAAATGTTACCCACTGAACATGCCTCTACCCTTAACTTCACACTAGAATGCAACATGCATAGGAAATTCATCATTCCCATAGTGGAGATAAATTCAACCATCATTAAATCGAGGCTCCAATGATTTTTATCTCTCAACAAGTAATGATTAACACATACCATGCTAATGGATTTCAGATGATTAGAAAGTAATCATCATTAAAACTATTAGGACATAAGCATATACTATTCATCATGCATTCTCATGGTGAATAAAATTAAGAACTCTTCTCATAAACAACTAGAACTATAGCACAGAGAGAGAGAATCTTCACACACACATTCCATGCATGTGACATCAATCAACTTCACTTGTTTACGGATTGTAGCAATCTTAGTCCAATTCAATTAATGCATATAAGTTCTATGGGTTAGTCATACAACACTAACCAATCTCAACTACCAATCATCTTCATGCATCCATGACAAGACTGAATCAAAGTTAGTTATGACAATCAAGTCTCGCTGCTTGACTCATTGCATGTTTTCAATATCTAAAGGGGTTCTTCTAATGTCCTTTTTAAAACAATTTTTCATCCTATTCAAGGATGTTCTCCCTGATTTATATTCATGCATTGGCTTATTAAGTTTGGTTCATTGTAATTTCAATCTAGATCAATTTATGCATGGTTGTTATGGCCATATGTGCAAATCAAAAGTTGGTAGTTGGTGGTCACTTCCTCAATGAGTGTTCACTATTGTGCTTAAGTGTAATGAGTGTTCAATTTTGTTTGTAAGTGCGACAAAAGTTTCATTGTCTTTTATCCTCATCAGGAATCCAACGTTATGAACGTAGTTATGTAACAACTTATTACTTACTTCTCAAAGAAGTTATAAACATGAATCACACCTGTCATGCCAAAAGTAGTGTATGAAATAAATGAATATGCGAATGATTAAACTCATACCTGAGTTAATGCCTACTGATGGCGTACCTCAATATCCTTTCCGCCTACCAATTCCCAAAGGCGCCAGTACTGCAACCTTTAGCTCTGATACCACTTGTCACACCCACTTAAATGTACATACAATTTTTTTTAAAAAATACACGCATAAACATTATAACCATTAAACATTACCACCATTAAGTTCAAGGTTCATCATATTAATAATTCCGTCTTACCTACGCATCTTATACCTTATCATTATGGTGTTACAATTCAACCTTAAGTACTTCATACATCGAAATACTAATGGCATGCATTAAAGAATATATATATACAAATCATTATACAGTTGGCACGCCCTTACATTAACATATATAATCCTTGTCCACATATGTCATTGACTGTGTTTAACTTCGGGTCTCAGTTGTACTTACCACGCGGCTTCTCCCTGTCAGCATTGGGGTTTGGTTTATGTATTGATTATATGTTATAGCTGCCGTAGATGTTTGAACGTTTTGGTATTAATGGGCGTGGCCTTCCATGGTCCCGCCACAGCACTCAACTGGTGACAGCTCTTTCCAGCCTTTACTGTGAACCGTCCTTCCAGGGCAGGTGGCATGGCCTGGTTACTCCAGCCATGTGACACCTTGAGGAAGCCAACACTGATTTTTCCGCCAACAACTCCCGCCATACTTCGACGGTCTAGATCTTTTCTGGAGATCGGAGGGCGAAAATTCTATCAGGGTTTATCGGTGGTATTTATGTGGCCATTCACCGTGTTAGATCATTTGATGTCCGCGGCTAATGCAGCTCGATCACTGCTTCTGCTCAAGTTCGTCTTCCAACCATTCATTGCTGCAACCTGCAGTGCTCCGGAGCTGGGTTTCGTTGCTATGAACCTTACAGGTAATCATGGTGTCTTTTCGTTCTTCAGCTTATGTTTGCTTTAATGGTTAGCTATCTCTGAGTTTTCTTACTGCCATTTACATTTTCTGTCGAGTTTCATACAGTTGTTTGGCTGTGCTCCGGGCGATCTCCATATCGACTTGTGCTGCAACAATCTCCTAACACCCCAGGTAAGGATCCTCGGCGTTTCAGAGTTTATTTGTTTGGAGAATTTCAGGTTTACAGTCACGTAAACCCGGTGTGGTCTCATGCAGATCAGGTTTTCACTGAGGTTTTCCATCCGCTTTCGGCTTCTTTGTTAAGAACCCTCCACAGTTGGCCGCGGCTTAATTTAAGTTGTGAATGTGTCTATCATGTTACAAGTTAATAACTGTAAAGGTTTCTTGGGTTGATTATACCCACCTGTTCTCTTCTTGCTTTGTAAATATATGTATACAAGTAGCCGCCTAGCGGCAGACCTTGGATTCTTGACGGTTTGCATGACCCAGATCTGGCCTTCACGCGCAGATACAGTCATGAACATTTCGGGCTCGTTCCCTTACACAGTGTATTGATATGTTTTAATGATTATTTTTACTGTCGATACAGTTATGAACATTTTACAGCCCTCTGGCATCTTCACTGTTGTATCAGGTTATTTTCGTTTAAAGTCCCTTATGCATGAAGCAGACTTAGGGTTTGTAACTGTACCGCTGTTGTTCTTTGTTGAGCAGATTTTTGCTTTTTCACCTAGTCATTAGTATTATTCTAATGCATGCTATTACAGTTGCATACACAGGTTTGCTTTTCAATAGACTTATATAATGCATGTTATTACAGTTGCATACACAGGTTTGCTATTCAATAGACTTACGTCCCCTGTTTACTCGCATGCACAGTTTCTTTCTCAGATTAGTATGAGTAAAAGATATAATCAGTTCATGCCCCGACTCGGGTAGCAGAACGTCTCTTATACTGTCTGCATGCTATAAATCTGCACATATATAAATAATTTCCCACAGTAATCGTTAATGTTATAGCATTTGAGCTATGGTTATTCTTCTGTTATCGTTATGGTTATTGTAGCACACAGTTTGTAGTTTATATGTGTCTGTATACAGGAAATGCTATGTCTCGGGTTTACCATCGGCCAGTAACACAGGCCCAAAGACTTGTTGTCAACCCTTGTCATAAGGTGAGGCTCTTGGGTCTACTGTCCAAAGTTCTCTGTACAGAACCTTCGGTTGGACATGCACGGTTTTGGTGTTAAAATTGTTTTAATCGACTTATCCTCTCGCTTACAGTCGGCGTCTTTCTTTGTTTCAAAAGATGCAACCCTTACTCGTTTGCAGCCCGGCATTCCCAGTTTACCAGATATAAAGTTTACTTCCGTTTAATAACCCCCTTCTCTAATAACACTGGGGTCGTGACTGCTACACTGTAGCCCGTCCCGAAGCAGGGTTTTCCTAACCCGTGTTCAACTTATTTTTATACTCAGTTTATTATTTCTGTCTGGTACTAACCCAGACTGGTCCACGACAGGACAGTTCTTACTTAGTTTTTCCAAATGCAATATCCATGCTATTTTTCACAGCATTGTTTAGGAAACACATAATCTTTTCCTAATTAAATCACTGTACACAGTATATAATTTATCAGGGACTACTAGTTTGGAACCGTACCTGATTATCTCTGTCAGGATGGTTTTTCTCAAACAAAAAGTCACCTGAGCTTTATTTCTGCTCTCCTCCCAGCCATGAGATCCATCCTTCAGACGGAGTTCTCCCCCCGAGCTATCCTGCAGGCCTCCAGCCCTCAACAGGGATTAGTGCACTCCTTGTGCCAGGTTATCTGGTCCTCACCAGACGTAACCTTGTCTTTCTTTTTCTTCTTTGCTCTTGGAGCAAGATTGTCTTTTCCTTCTGTCTGTCCACCCCCACCGAATTCCCTCAGTCAGGACCTTTTCTCCCCTGAAGGGTAGTTCCATCAGTTATCTCAACTGATCTGATCATTTTCTTTAAGATTCACCTCTAAGAGGCTGCCAACAATTCCAAGAAAATATTTAAATATAATTATCAAATCAGAATTAGTTTGCCACAGTTTTGTTTAAAACATAACAACAACTGTATTAGTCTTTTTACCACAGTAACTTTCAAATTTCAACAACTGTATTAGTCTTTTTACCACAGTAACTTTCAAATTTACATAAATCTAGGGATGTTACAAATGGGAGGTCTCTCGTCCCGGTGCAACCAATGCATCACGGAAGGAGCAGCACCAAAAAAGCGTTCTTCCCTAGCACTCGGGAAATAATGAAAGTAACGAAAAAAGAGTATTGATCAATCGACTGTGGACTTCTCAACTCCTATATGACTTCAACCATGAAGAAAATCCGAACGGACCAATTCTGAATGAATAAAATCCTCTCGTACCGAACTGGCAAACTAGGGACGCGACCAAGCGAATCGGTACATACAATACCAGGGGAGCGGATCAGTCGCATAAATGGCTAAGACTTCGCATCCGCATATCCAGCGGGGTAGCTCACTACAGGTGATTAGTCTTAGATCCGATCACTCGCATAAACAACAGAGATAACTTGCCTATCAGCGTAATGACTGCAGATCTTGCTGTGATAACCCGCTTAAACACCGATAATTCGCATATTCGATGCTGATAAGTCGCAAATCGGCTGATAACTCGCATATCCAATGATAATTCGCGTATCAGATTATAAGTCGCGTACCACACGATGATAATTCGCGTAACTCCTATGAGAGCTCGCATAACGAGAATTAATCTGCATATTCCTCCGCGAATACTAATATATCCGGCTGAAATACTCGCATAAACGGTAAAAACAAGTCAGATATCAGTGTAATGATCCGCATATCATACACTGATAACCACGTAGCACTGAATAACGCGCCTATCTTGTGGGATTAGTGGCATATCAGCTTAGTGATAAGAATATTCTGCGGTTATACTTCGCGTATCGAACGATTACTGGCGAATCCACCGGTGATAATTCACTTTTCACACGATAACTCGCGTAACTACTGGTGATAACCAGTGGAATATTTTGTTGAATCAGCTGATAATTCGCGTACATAGTGATAATGGCATATCCCAGGCGGTTAACTCGCGGCGATAATTGCATATATTGAGACGATAATCCGCGTATTCGACTGAACTTGATGGCATAACCGAGAAGTGGTATATGCCGCCAGATATAACCCACATATCCAGTTCTGCGCGACCTTAACCTGAGAAAGAAAAAGAGCCATGCAGGTCGAAAGGTCCTACCTCCAGTTTAGCTTGAACGCCACATACCAGTCGATTCAGAATATGAGATTCTAATAAATTTGGAGGCGTGTAAACCATTATGCAGAGAGGAAAGGCGGAAGGGTTTTGGTCAAAGTTTCGGCCTCCATTCACTACTCATGTTGGAGTGCCTTTGAATCTTTGTAGAATGGGAGCATGGTAGTGTTTGTAGGTATATTTGTAAAAACTGGTGTCTCTAACCTACAGTTTACCTCTTCGGAATCGACAAGTTGAACCATGGATAGGTTACCTTTCATTGTACCTGACACTGACGTATGGAAGAAAGAACGGCTTTGTGTCGATGCAGAGGCAAATTGTTTTCCTGCTGCAACAACCAAATCTAGTTGAAGGTTTTTGATGTATTGTTTGGCTTTAGCGATTTTCTCTCATTATGTGATGAGACCGCCATTTTGGAACCGGGTTTGATTAACATTTTCTCTGATAAAAGATCTGAGATTTCCACAGTTATCTTATCTATTACACAGTTCTCATTCTGAAATTTCTACAAACTTTCCTCTAATGTGAATTGGCCTCTCAGAGAAGGTAATGGAGTTTCCAGGCAATTTTGGCCTCGTGTAGAAGGTGATGGAGTTTCCAAGACAGTTTTAGAATTGATGTGACTTGGCCTCTTGTAGAAGGTAATGGAGTTTCCCAGGCAGGTTTAGAAATAATTTTACACCGACTAGTGGAAATGGGCTTCATCGTCTACTATCCTGTCGAAATTGGATTAAAGCATTGTTAGTTTGCATATGATTATATTAATATGTGATTTCTAAACTGTAATGTGAGGTAGAAATGTATAATTATTTTAAATATAAAACATGGTTTATAATTATTTTATTATAAAAATATACAAAATATAAAACTTAAAATAATTTTATATTGGTAAAATCAAATTATTAAAATGTATGAGGCAAAAATTGAAACTAAGAAAAAGATACATCATAAAGACCACCACATAAATAAAGAAAGAAAACAAATAAGAGATCACCACATTTTAAGTTATTTATTTGAATCTAAAAACTGAAGTAAGAAAACAACAATATTGAAGTTAATATTGTTGCCTCTTCATTTAGGTTTCGAAATAGAGATAGAAAACCATAAAAATGATGATATAGAGAATGGATTTTAAAATCTGATGGAGTTGACTTTCCTTTCCTTACCTTTAAATTTTGTAGAAAAGTTCCAAATTTAGAGATGTTCTGCCATTTCCATTTTTAATAGTTTCATGGGTCTTATAGTTTTGGGTAAGAATAAATTTTTAGTTAGGATTTAAAAAAATTGTTTTCATTTAAAATTTAGTTTCTTGATTGTGTCACACTGAATAAACAATTATTTAGGACGTAATGTAAAATATAATTAATGATATTTAAGTATTATTATAATTGAAGTTATAGATAAATTCTAGAATATGAATAATGAAAATTTATAAAATATTTTATGCCATTTTAAATTAATTATATTTTTTATAATAATAAATAAATTTTATTTTATATCATAAACAATTTTTAAACATATTAAATATAAATAAGGTTAATATATTTTATATTTTCTTTTGTTTTGTTTTAAAATAAGAAACTTTTCAAAAGCTTTCAGTTTGAATAGTTTTATGAAGAATTCGTTTCCTTCTTAACTTATATATTATATCTATATCATTGTCTATATATTGATTGGTTTCTTCTAAGCTTCTCATTTAGATTTATGGTTGGTCCCTTCTAATCTTTTGATACAATTGTATATTTTTATTTAGGAGCCACTTTTTTGAAAACATGAATACTTTTTCAAGTTTCAATCAATTCAATTCAAATTATTGTGCTTAATTTTTCCATTAATTTTTCTAGATAGTTACTTTATTTGTAAATAAATAACACTTTAGTTATCAATTGATGGATAGGAAAACAAGGTTGACACCCACCAATTTATTCAAGCCCACAGACACATAGATTGTATATTATTGTTGTAACAAGGTTGTGAGGTTATAGTTGCCCATTTATTTGATGTAAAATAGCAGTGATTAAAAATGAAGTCATTATGGATTTGATGAGGTGATTATTTATCTACACATCCTTCTTAATAGAAATATATTTCGGAAACGCAATTTGCCATCCTCTATATATTGAGGGATAATATAGGTCATCTTGTAATGAGTGTAGATTTATATTTTATATTATGTTATTGAGCTCGTATTATGCGCCATTCTAGATAAGTTTGAAAAAATAGTCTTTAGATTACTTGTGCATGATGTGATTTTTAATTATATTGGAAAATAATCATCCTTCGATACCTTCTTATTGTAACCCTATAAATTACTAACCAAATTAGTGTTTTTTTTCATTCTTACTTATATATTAGTTCAAATGAAGTACCTTGCGTGAATGGGGAGATAATTGAATTGGAACTAAAATTTGGCTTTCAACATACTTATTTCATTCCCGTATGTGGGAGAGATCATAATGCTTCATGCCCTTGCTTGGGGATTTCTAGGTCCCCATCCAAATTAACAACCAAATTAGTGTGCTTCTTCATTGTTAGTTATATATTAGATAAAGTGGAGTACCTTGTGTGAATGGAGACATAATGGATTTGGCACCAAATTTTAGCTTTATCTACATTCCCCTATGTCAAAGATATCATACTCATTCATGCCCTTGCTTCCCAAGTTCTAGCTCCCCGACTCCCATAGAGAGGCCTTAAAGGGATTTTCCCTTTAGTCATTAGATTTTTTTCTTTTAATTTTTTAAAATTGTATTGGGACAAACATCCTAAAAGCATGATAACCATAGAAGCCGTGAATTGAGTAAAATGTTGGGCTTGGTTTGGGACTTAGTAAAGCTAAATCTGTAGAGTAATTGGTTTGTTAGAAAATCCATCGAGGTAATGAACTCTTAGGTCATTAAAAATTATGGAAAATTTGGTTGGGAGATGGTTATTGTCACCCACCTAAATAGGAAGGATTGAGAAGCACATAATTTGTTATTATACCTAGGCTAATAGATCCATGGAGTTTCATTAGACTTGACAATGAGCATTTTGATGACTAAAAGCTAGACATACCCTTGCTTGGGAAAGCTCTGCCTCCAAAGACTCCCATAGAGAGACTTAAAGGGGATTTCCCCTTTAGTCATTACAATTTTTTTACTATCTTAAAAACTCTTGATACATATATCTAGAAATTCTCACAAACATAGACATCAATAATTGGGTGAAATGTTGGAGTTGGTTTGGGACTTAGTAGTGCTAATTATATAGGGTACTCCTTTTGTTAAGCCTGAGATGAAATGTCCATGGAGTTTGGATAACTTGGACAGTAAACTCTTAAATCACTAAAATTTAGACAAAAATGGATAACTTCTTTGGGAAAATATTTTTGTCACCCACCTACATAGGAAGGACTCATAAGCACATGGTTTGTTATTAGGTCATAGGTGATCATCCTTGACAATGAACATTTTGATCATTAAAAATTAGGCATGTCCTTGCTTGGGGGAGCTTTGGCTCGAGTGAGCCCAATATAGAGAATTAAATGGAATTTTCCCTTTAGGCATTGTAGTGTTGTTTCTAGCCTTTTAAAACTCTATTGGTACACAAATCCAAAAAATCATGATAAATATAGAAGTCGTGAATTGGGTAAAATACTGGACTTGGTTTTAGACTTGGTAAATCTAATTATATAGAGTACTTGATTTGTTAGCCCTTAGTTGGAAAATCCATCGAGTCTAGCTAGTGAAGTCACATATCACTAAAAATTAGGAAAAAATGGAAAAATTCTTTGGAATAATGTTTTTGTGGCCTACCTAAATAAGAATGACTATAAAGCATATAGTTTGCTATTAGACCTTAGGGGGTAAATCCATGGAGTCTAATCAGGTTTGACAATGAAATTTTTACACTTTCATAGGGAGGAGTGGAAAATAATTTTAGTTGTAGCTCTTTTATTTTAGAGATGATTGTTTCTATTTAATTTTTTCTTGCTTGTGGTAGCTTTGGAGAAAGTTTGGAATAAAGCACTAGAACATGTTGCAGTACCCTGTCTCTTTTGACCTATGTAAAGAAGAACTGTTACCTTTGAGGTTGTAGCCTCCTTTGAGGATGGCATTGTATTATGTGTACATATTTGTGTGGAAGTACCTAGGAAAAATGTTTCTCATGGAAAATCAATTTAACGTTTCTTCACTAAGAATATATAAAAATTCTTGATTAAGTGTAAACCATTTAAATATTGATGGTACCATGAGAATGCCTAATGTGAAAGAGATTGTCAAACTAAGTACAAATTCTTAATAAAACTAGAGATAGGAAGTAGAAGAATAAAACTAAGAAAACAAGAAGTTTTTCCTTGTAAAAATGCAAAACTCCTTGCCAAAATTAATGTAGAAAGAGTTTAAAAATTAATAGGGTTACATCTCAATGTGGATATCCTTAGAGGTCCTATAATCACATCACTGATGTGGGTTTTAGTACCCTTTGTTTCTTTTCACCTATGGTAAGAAGAATTTTTTCTTTAAACCCAAGCAAATATGTGGTTGTAGCATCTCTCAAGGATGACATTTTATCATGTCTATATAATTACATAGAATTACATAGAATTACATACAAGAACATTACCTAGAAAAAATCAATTTGATGTGTCTTGGTTGACAATATACCAAAATCCTTGATTGAGAACATATCCCTTTATACATAGTGAGTGCCATGGGATTTAATGATGTGGAAGAGATGGTGAAAATAAGTAGACATTATTGAGAAAATTAATGATGAAGTAGAAGGATAAAATTCAGAAATAAGGTAGTCTACCTTACAAATCCGCAACAAAATAAAAGTACAATGAGATCAGTAAACCGATAGGAAAACACCCTAAAAATAAAAAGGAATATAAATATGAATAAATGCAAAACTATAACATATAAATGGGGAAGCAATTCGTTATGTATAAATATATATATATATATATATATATATAGATATAGATATAGATATAGATATAGATATATAGTAAAATGTTTTATATATGTTTTTTAATAAGACACTCTTATTACTATCATATAGCCATTTTAATTGAGATCCATTAAATATTGAGGAGAAAAGAAGTTTAGGTGTAAGCCTTGTGGACCTCGTTAGAACTATTTAAGGTGATTGACCTATTGAGACACCAAATTGATGTACGAGAAACTATTATATTTCTAACAAGGGACCCCCCCCCCCTTTGCACGTTGATTTTATTTCTTAGTGTATTAAAAAGTACATGCCCGCTCCATTTTTTTATTTGAACTTGTGACATACAAAGAGAATATTTTTTTCACCATTAATCCCACAACCTTTTTAAGTCTCACATTCACAAGATATGGAGGCCTTATCGATGTATTAATGTTGTAATGAATTTACCTTGAGGCATTTATATTTAATTTGTCATTCTTTTTTATATGTTGTGTTTCTTTTGACATATATGCAATTTAAAAATGAATGTTTTTTTCTTCTTTTGTCTTTCTCTTTTCTTATATGTTCTTAACATTCTTGTACCTTATTTTCATGTTTTGCACATAAAATAAAACACCATTTTCAACAACTTTTCCATTTTGACATATTTCTCTTACAATTTCAACTTTCTATTATTCACTTGTTAGTCACATGAGAATTAAACATTTTATGTTTACAAAATGTTATCCTTTAATCTATTTACTTTATGTCAATTTGGCCTTTGACATATTCTCATTCTTCCTTCCATACATGATATATCTGTGTGTGTGTGTGTATGTGTGCAAATGCTTTTCACAACCTTATAATTTAGAAAGATTGAACATTGAAGCGAATATTTTATACTTTATTTTCTGGTGGACTCTTTAAAATGATAGCTGATATTAGCATTGTATTAGAGTTGTAATGTATTGAACTTGGCTTCTTCATATGCAACTCATTCGTTTTGATATATTGGGTTTATTTTGGAATATGCATCTTAAAAATGACTTTTATTGTCTTCTTTTGACACTCTTTTCTTGTATGATGTTGATATTGTTTGTACTTTATTTTCATGTTTTGTGCATGAAATAAAATAGTCCATTTTCAACCACTTTTTCTGTTCAACCTATATCTCTAAAACTCCTTCATTATGTTTTTCACTTGTTAGTCACATGATAGTTAAATATTTTATGTTTTTCACAATGCTTTCTTGATATCTATTTATTTTACATTAATTTGGCCTTTTGTATCTTATTTCCATTTTCCCTTCTACTCATTGACAAAATGAAATAAGATTGTTAGAGAGGATTTTGTGAAAAATTGATTACAATGCTTGAAAACTACTTTAGAACTAAAATAATGTTTATAATATAGTTGGAGAGGGGAGAGAATTGTTTAATATCCACACTATCCACATGACATCTCCACCCTAGAGTGAAGATGAGGGGGTTCAAGAAAACAATACAAATTCATCTTACAACAAATTAATATCTTAGTAGGAGTGTTGGTATCATTGTTGGCACCTACATTGGCATAATGATCATGGTAAGATGGGATGTATATGCTACCCTAAACCAAAATTTACAACTATTGTGGGATAAGACATTAGAGAATAAATTTTATACTTAGAAAGTATTCCAAGCCACAGACATTACTTGTCATCATGTTTATTGTTGACATATGTCCACATAATATGTCCTAAGGATTAGGGCGCTGGGTGAATTATGAGCAAGTAAACATTGTTGAGAAGCTCAAACAAATCCTATTATTTATATGAAACCAATTCCACAACACATTAAAATGATCCCAATTAAAAAATAATATTAATTAAATGGAATGCGAGTGCAAGAAATATAGAGATGTCAAAGAGCACATTGTTGTAAAGAAAACCACATAATTAATACATAACATCGAATATTTTATGAAAAAATTATTCACTTATTTTTTAATTTATATTTTTTTAATACCTCGTGGCTTTAGTTTTAATGTCAAAAATTGGATTTGTTGGAGCTTTTCAACAATATGTATGCTTGTTCTATAAAGCATGTTGTGTGGATGTGAATAATTAAATATTTACAAATAAATTAAATGTGATGGTGAATCAAATTGCATATGTATTCCATGATGAATATTAGTGAGAAGTAGAATATTTGTATCTAGTTTAGTAAAATTTAAGCACTCCCTAAACCCACTATTCTTTAAAGAGATTATAGAAAGTGCAATTACTAGTGGTAAAGAGGATGCATGCTAAAATTGCGGGAAAGTTCCTTAACATCCGAAACTCACTTTCCTTTAAATTTAAAATCATTGTGATGCAACTCAAGGGGTAAGTGTCTCCATAGTGTGGGATGTAGTGTTTTCACATGTCTTGGTAATAGCTCCACTGAATTTCTAGTTAAGAAAAATAGTTGTTAAAAATGTCATAGTGGAAAAAGACATTTCATTAGAAATTATCAACCACCATTGAACAAAAAAAAATGAAAATAATCAAATAAGGGACTTCTAAAGTTAGTGAAAATTGATTTCACAAGATATTGGACAATTGGCTACAAAGTTTTTAGATATTTGATGAAGTTAAATACAAAATAAAAGGAAAATAAAATGATGAAATGTATTTTTAATAAATGAAGAAAAAACACAATATCTTCCTCATAACCAAATTGTGCATTATTTTTTGGGATAGGTGGAATCGAAAATTAGTTCAAAATGGTACTTGCATGAAATGGGGTTAATTCTAATAACCAATGTTATAACCATTAGGTGTACCCATCCTACTCGATAAGAATGACATAATATTTATTGAGGTTTGAACCAATGAGGTGGTAAGGAGTTCCTTAATAGTGCACCCTATTTCCAATTGATCTATATCTAAGTGGCAATGAAATTGTACAAGTTATGGTTAAAGAATCCAATGCTTTTTCTACAAAATAATGTCAAAATATTCGAAGGTCTTGCATGGGAGCTTACAATGTTTCAGAAAGGACATGTGATTAAAGCCAATCACTAGATGATTATGGGTTTTGTTGTTGAGGGAATAGATTATATGGTCCGAATAACTAAATTCTAATCTCCATACTATAATAGGGAAAAAAGGGCATGTTGGGACTCTTTGAAAGTCTTATTGGAGGAACTTTGATAATAATATTGAATCATTGTTGAGGAATTTGATCTCATTTTGGATGAAAATGAGAAAGTGTTATTGGTAATGGGAGGGGGGAGGGGGCATTCGGATAATAATATGAAATCATTTTTGAGGAATTTAATCCCATTTTGGATGAAGATGAGAGACAATTGGTAGTTGTTTCACTGGGAGGGTGAATATGTTTGAGGCACATTCAAAGAGATTGTAGTAGATAATATCTCTAACTATGATAATTGGATTTAAGAAATATAATGAAATTAACATGGTCAAAGAAAAGGGTAGGTCTACACATTTTAGAAGAAAGGTTACATGAATTCCTAGTTTGAGACTTTCCTAGTAGAGCATGCCTCCTTAACCTTATTCATTCTTTTTATTTCCATATTTTAGGACAAACCTATGACCCTATTAATTGGAGAAACAAAGGATTTGGGTCCATTTCTAGTGAGATATAATATTTCTTGGGTTGGTTAACAAAAACTCAACACATTGGTTTAGAATATTGGTCCACCTCAGTGTAATATATTTACATATTATACACAGGACAAGTAATAAGATGCTAATAGTAGAAATAAACAAAATTGCAAAAAAAAAAAAATCTAATAGAAGAAATAAAAAGTTTATAAAAGCTTGGGGAGTCAACCCTATGAAGGAGAGTAGAATACTAAATTATTCTCTTTCAACCACATACAAGTTCATATACTCAAATTTAGTTAAACCTTAAGGAGATGAGAGATGTTGGAGACTCAAAGAAAAAATTATATCATTAAGAGGATGGGATATAAATAAAAGTTTCTTCCACTTATATTCTATGGGAAGAAGATGTAGGAATAATATCTCATAAATCAGACACAAAAATGCGGAGAGAATTATGGATTTTAAGTAGGTCAAATTTGTTTCATTCGGATACTTCAACACTTAAATTTAATGGTGAATAGGGATAAAGGAAGTAGAAGAAAGTGATGAAATTTCGAGAGTTTCCACAATAATACAAATTCAATATTTTCACCTTGAATTTGAGGTTCCTTTAATTTATTTCTTGTAAAATTTTAGTCATAGGGATGAATTTGAGATATACATTACAATGGTGTATATTTCAATTCTATCCTATTGATTACATAATATGGGCCAAAACAATAATCATGAATTGATTGTACTTCAAAGGAACAATGTTTTCACCACTTAGGGCATACTTCTAAATATGAAAAAAAATACTAGATTTATTACAACTATTAATATAGCCACTTAGATTCTATGTGTTCTTAAATTCAGTTAGCAAAATATTATCATTTTTATGTAAATAAAATTGTGTAAGAAACTCTTAGAAACTACTCAATCATCACGAGGATGTAACAACACAAATTTCATTAAATTTGAAAGTATTCAATGGATCTAGAATTTAGAACTTTAATTAGATTAAGTTTTTTCAAAATGAGGAATTAGAAAATCACTTAGTTCACTAATTTTAATGTCGATATTCACCATTTTTTGTGTAAAAATTATCATGATAAACTTTATAAAAATTATATAAACTTGCTAAAGAAAATCTTTCACATATTAATCTTGGATTCCTTACATTATCTATTTTAATAGTTTTTATGGTTTATATTAAAAGATAAGTTTTTAAAGGTTATTTTATGAAAATAAAGATGTGTATTTTACTATAATTAATCCATTTAATTATAATCAGATATAGTAAATATCATGTATGTGTTAAGCTACAATTATTACTAAGAAAGCATTGTCACAATTTAAAAGTCTATCACCTTTGCAACACTAATAATATGGTTGAAGGTTAAAAAACTCTCACAGATCATCTAGTTTATACTCATATTGGAATTAAATTTCAAAATATTTGTGATGCTACCAACCTTCTTGATTGTTTAACTAAACAAAATTATGATGATCTTGAAACACTTCTTTTAATACTTTTTGAGCATATAAACAATATAATTCGAAATAACTTTTAGTAATATCCTTTTACCTTCTTATATACCATTTTTGGTCTTAGTGGATGATAATCATCATTATCACCATCATAATTACATACTATTGTAGGAAGTTTGCACCATTTTAGAGTTGAGGAGAAAAAAAATAGTATCAAATTAAATGTTGAATGTGAGTAGTAGCATAATTTATTTTTATTTATTATTTGTACTTTTATGTTAATAAAAAAGTTGATTGAGGCTTGCTTAATGAATAATTGATTAATATGCAAGATACATATTAAGTATAAAGTTATTTAATGACAAATGATCTTAGTTATGTGTCCAATATATACCATTATTTATAACTTTAACTAGATTAAGTTTTTTCAAAATGAAGAATTAGAAAGTCACTTAGTTCACTAATTTAATGTAGATATTCACCATTATTTTGTGTAAAATTATCATGATAAAATTTATAAAAAAAATTTATATAAACTTGCAAAAGCAAATCTTTCACATCTTAATTTGGATTCCTTACATTAACTATTTTAATATTTTTTATGGTTTATATTAAAAGATAAGTTTGTTCAGGTTATTTTATGAAAATAATGGTGTATGTTACTATTATTAACCCATTTAATTATAATCCGATATAGTACATATCATGTATGCGTTAAGTTATGATTATTACTAAAGGAGTGTTAGCACAATTTAAAAGTCTATCACATTTGCAACACTAGTAATATGGTTGAAGATTAAAAAACCCTCATAGATCATCCAGGAATTAAATTTCAAAATATTTGTGACGCTACCAAATTTCTTGATTGTTTAACTAAACAAAATTACGATGATCTTGAAAACTTCTTTTAATGCATTTTGAGCATATTAACAATAAAATTCAAAATAACTTTTGGTAATATCTTTTTACCTTCTTATATACCTTATTTGGTCTTAGTGGATGATAATCATCATTATCACCATCATAATTACATACTATTGTAGGAAGTTTGCACTATTTTAGAGTTGAGGAGAAAAAAAAAATTTAGGATCAAATTAAATGTTGAATGTGAGTAGCAGATTGAGGCTTGCTTAAATAATAATAGATTAATATATATCAAAAAGTTATTTAATGACAAATGATCTTAGTAATGTGACCAATATATACCATTATTTAGAACTTTAACTAGATTAATTTTTTTCGAAATGAGGAGTTAGAAAGTCACTTAGCTCACTAATTTTAATGTAGATATTCACCATTTTTTGTGTAAAAATTATCATGATAAAATTTATAAAAACAAATTTATATAAACTTGCAAAAGCAAATCTTTCACATCTTAATGTGGATTCCTTACATTATCTATTTTTAATATTTTTATGGTTTATATTAAAAGACAAGTTTGTTAAGGTTATTTTATGAAAATAATGATGTGTATGTTGCTATTATTAACCCATTTAATTATAATCCAATATATAGTAAAATATCATGTATGTGTTAAGTTATGATTATCACTAAAAGAGTGTTAGCACAATAAAAAGGCTATCACCTTTGCAACACTAGTAATATGGTTGAAGATTTAGAAATTGTCATAGATCATCCAGTTTATACTCATATTGGAATTAAATTTCAAAATATTTGTGATGCTACCAACCTTCGAGATTGTTTAACTAAACAAAATTATGATGATCTTGAAACACTTCTTTTAATGTTTTTTTAGCATAACAATAAAATTTGAAATAACATTTAGTAATATCTTTTTACCTTCTTATATACCGTATTTGGTCTTAGTGGATGATAATCATCATTATCACCATCAACATTACATACTATTATAGGAAGTTTGCACCATTTTAGAGTTGAGGATAAAATATTTTTTTAAGATCAAATTAAATGTTGAATGCGAGTAGTAGCATGCTTAATGAATAATAGATTAATATGCAAGCTATATATTAATTATAAAGTTATTTAATGACAAATGATCATAGTATTGTGTCCAATATATACCATCATAGATCCATTTTAAGTGCACATGTAGGGATCAAATTTCTTCACGTGCAAACATTTTGAATGAAAGATACAATGTGTTATTTTTCATCGTTGAAACTGTATTTTTTAATGCTAAATAGAGTATATACGACCAAATAAAAATTTTAACCATAAAAACTTTTTTCTTATATATAGATATATATGAAGTTGATATTGACATAAATTAGTTAACATAAATCTTCAAATAGTTTCTCTGTATCTCTAGCTGAAATTTTTTGAAAAGTATAAAATTTAAAAATCTAATTCACACATTTTATATACTTCTAATTACTTTACAGAATATTCATTTTTTTTTATTTTTCTATTTAGAACATAATTTTTATTTCCCCCCCATATTGCGTTGTAAAATGAGCCTCTTGTCTGAATTACTAATCATTTTAATGATCAAAATCAATCATGAATTAGAATAGTAACAAAGTAGTACAATTTGATTATTTTCAAATACAACACGAAAGAGAGAAAATTGACTAAGATATTTATTACAAATGTTTAGTTTTTATTCTTGTAGTGTTTAAGGATATTATATTGAAAAGAACATATTAACATTCATCTAAAACTTAGATTAGTTAAATTATTTCTATTATCATTAACATTTATATTTATGTATTAAATTTGACTCGTGAATAATAGATTTTGCAAAAAAAAACTTACCTATAAAGTTATTTAACAATATACTAATATTTTTTTTCTACTATTATTGACCATAATGATCAAAATCAATCATGAATTAGAATAGTAACAAAGTAGTACAATTTGATTATTTTCAAATACAACAGGAAAGAAAGAAAATTGACTAAGATATTTATTACAAATGTTTAGTTTATATTCCTGTAGTGTTTAAAGATATTATATTGAAAAGAACATATTAACATTCATCTAAAACTTAGATTCCTTACATTATTTCTATTATCATTAACATTTATATTTATATATTAAATTTGACTCATGAATAATATTCATCTAAAACTTAGATTCCTTAAATTATTTTTATTATCATT
The DNA here is from genome assembly GCA_031772625.1 of Pinus tabuliformis. NCBI lineage: Eukaryota > Viridiplantae > Streptophyta > Pinopsida > Pinales > Pinaceae > Pinus > Pinus tabuliformis. The sequence goes on along the minus strand of CM062819.1, from coordinate 649,255,815 downwards.
AACATTTATATTTATGTATTAAATTTGACTCGTGAATAATAGATTTTGCAAAAAAAACTTACCTATAAAGTTATTTAAGAATATACTAATACTGTTTTTCTTACTATTATTGACCATTTTAAATTGACACTAACTATTTTTCCTATGTTGAGTACAAATTAATTATACTAGTACAATGTTGGAACCACTTCAAAATCTATAAGAGGAAATATTTTATAATTCTAGTTGTGTTGTTCAATGATCAAAATATTTTTTTTTATAAATTAGAGTGCAACAAAATAGTGAATTTGATTTATATCAATTATAATAAGGAAAATTAAGGAAAACTCACCTCAAACATTATATCTAGTGTCTAATTTATTCATTAAGTGTTTAAATGGTTTATATTAAATAGAATACTAATTAGGTACTCCATTGTTTTTTTAATAGACCAAGTTTAGAAGATGTTTTTAAGTGCATTACTGAATTTGATTATGCGTATTTGATATGGTGAAAAGTCATGTTGGTCAAATAAAGCTTTGAAAGCTTAAATATTTTATGGCATTGTCATGCAATTTGTATAACACATGATTACATTGAAATATTAAATAATATAAAACTCATCCAAAAAGAATATGAAGAGAATATTTGATATACAACAAATATGGAAAAGTGTGTCTGAATGTATATTAATAGATCCTTAAAAAAAAATTACATTCATGAATCATATAAACCTACTCTTAATATATTCGCTCTGGTAGATCAATAATGGCTTCTACACCATATTTATTTATCTTGGTCTTCTTGCAATGTTCTTTCTTTGGCATCCATGCCCACACTATGGTATTAATTGGAATAGAGCCAAGTTTTATGTCATTAGGATTTGGTACCCAATATTGCTCTAAAAATTTTCCATTGTATTTCCCTGACATAGGCTTCCACCAGTCAACCTTTACATGAAGATTATCACTTTCATTATCCCTAAATATATTTTAGATGGATTTTGCCATCCAAATCATCTCCTGCATCCTCATTTCCTGATCTAACTAGCAACATCTTTCCTTTCTCAACATCAATCATCAGATTGAAAGTTGGTTTTGGCTTGTTGCATTTGGGTCCAACATATATTGGTTCATCTATCACATTATCAGAATCTCCATCCATAATACTTGAGATTGCTTGGAGTGCATTACGATCAAGATCAACAATGTGCCTTGTCCTGGGCCAGAAATCCTCAGAAGATGAATCACTTCCATCTATTATTCTTTGATCATTATAGATTCCATGTAATGTATCAAGAACTTTTTCCCAATACACTACTTTATTTTTCCATTCCTCTGTAAAAATTGGTGAATCCTCATTCCCAATAGTGTCTTTCCACATTTTTATGTATGATGTTATCCCTTCCTTCTTTTAAATAGACATCATTCTATTTGGAAGCTAAGACATATGGCTTCCCTATGGGAATTATAGGTCAGCCTTCATCATCTATATTCCATAACTCAACTGGTTCTGACCACTCAATATCTCTAATTGATTCTTTGTACCTTAATACTGGAACATCATTGAGTACAAGAAATTGGAAGTATTGGACATTAAGATGTCCAACTAGTGCATTTTTTTCCCTCCTTGATGTATCCATTAAGGAAACTTTTGAAGTCATAGACCTTGTCAATAAGTGTAGGTGGAAACACTTGATTTTATTCAATTGTGCAATATGTATCCATAATTTCAGGTAAAGAATAAATATCTTTACTTTTTAGGTTGGAATACATTCTTCCGTAGGTTCCATCTATGTCTTCATGGGTGTGCCCCACAGGCAAGAGCCCAACCTTAATAGTGATGAAGGCACCAAATGCAGGTTAAAGTGATAGAAACATGAAAAGATAGCGATTCTTATTATCACTTGTTGCATTGTCCAACTGTAACAACAAATGTGGAGGAAGAGGTTTAAAATCAACATTTTGACTTTTTGAACTTCCATGAGATATAAAATCATCCTTGTACCCTTGACATTTTGAGTAAATAGAGGTGTCAAGTAATGCATTTGTAAGTGGGTTTCTTGAAATTCCTCTTTCATAAAGTAGATCACCATACATATCCATTTGTGGGTCTTCAAGGTCCCTTAAGTACTTTGCAAGAGATGTAATAGTAAATTGTGATCCCATATGGACAAATGGTAAGGAGAAATGACCAAAATCTCCTGCCTTATGCCCATGTGTAAGCATACCTATCAATGACAAACCTAAATTTGTTCCTACAATAGATTTTGATTTGACACGTAGCCTTGGGATTGAAGTCTTTGTTTTGTCCATTTTATCATGGATAATGCTCAAATACTCCTTTGGAAACTGCTCGGACATAATTCTATGGGCACCTTAGCAATATCTTCCACACATAACAATCTTGTTATGTTTCTTCAACCTACCTCATGCCTTTTCTTCCAACTCTTTTGTAGTTGTTGACTTCATTTGTGCTTTCAACACAATACATTCACTACATTTACTGAAGTTGGTGTTCTTTGAAAATGCCACATCTCGAAACTTAATATTCCAGATCTTTCTCATTGTTGACTGTGATATTTATGGGTAATTGAGATTTTGAAGAGCCTCATTGATCTCTTTTAACAAAGAATTTTGTGTGTAAGTCGAAGGAAGCAATATTAAAGGAGAAAATGTTCCATCTTATTTAACTTTACGTGTTTGGTTTGATGAAAAATATGAATTATCCATTACAATTTTGTGCAATATTTCTATGGCTGCCACTGTGTGAGCTCTTGCTTTGCATGTGTTGGTGTTACCATGAATAGCTTTGATTTTTCCATGTTGTAAATAATACTAGTAGTTATAGAATGTGCTTTGAGGAATTTTATGTATCTTATACCATGCTTTCTTACAAATAATATTCCCATTAAATCTCATGTCCTTTACATTTCTAGCAATAGGTGGTAAGCCATGTCCATGGCCATGGCCCTTTGACATGACTGTTTGACATGAGTGAATTCAAGACAAATTCTCTAATACCATTTTTATTTATTTGTCTCATATCCATTCTACCACCTGCAATGGCCTTCCTATCAACATGTTGAAGACAATTTTTTCTACAACATACATCTGCTGCCAAAACTCAAATTTCTTTCTCTTCATCCATTTTTGTTTGACATTTTGAATTTTTTTTTGTAGCCATAACTCATTTAATCCTTTTATATGGCCTTGTTACATGCATATGAATTGAGTTTCTATCTTTTACATTACAAAAGTACCCATCCCAATTGTTTAAGGGATTTGTTTCCTCTATAACATCCCATACCACCATTTCCTTGGGTGGCGCCTTGAACTTTTCCTTGACCTTTAATGTCACACCTTTGTTGTCCAACAACTTATTTATTGGCCATCTAACCAAACAGTGTATAGACTTATCCCCAATTCTTCATATCTCACAATTTCCATCTATCTCTTCTAGAAAAACACCAAAATCCATTTCACATAGTGTTTCACCCCCAACAATGTCATCCTCGTGAACATTAACTAGCATTCCTTTGGCAATGCACATGGTTGTTCCCATGCATTCATGTGTAAAAGAAACTATTGTACATATGAATCTAACCCTACCTTGGGGAATATTTGTGGCATGATCATGAGAGTGAGGCTCCGAATCCGATTCTCGCAAATTTCATAAGATTCTAATGCACCCCCAAGTGTATGCTCAAATCCTGTTGGATGTGGTAAAGGAGCATTATGTTTTAACACCTTCTCGATTTTAACCACTATGCATCCTTTTTTACCATCTTTCCATGCACTTTATGCCCAAGCTCTGTATTGAATATTGAGCCCTTGCCCACCTTCAATCCATGTTGTAGAAGATCTACCTTGGCTCCAATAGAAAATGTGGAAGAAACATTTGCACCTATAAACAAATGTAAATAAGGTTAGTATTTACTAAAAAAAACATTTATTATGCTATCAATAATATATAACAAATGCTTCAATATTTTGATTTACCTATGTTGTGTCTCAAATCCATGATCTTCCATGGATGTATGTCCCCTTAATTAAAATCCTCATCAATCAAATGTGGTTGGGTTACATCAATTATCAAAATTGTAACATAACCAACATTAACACTTTCTCCAACATAATAAGTTCCAGACTCTGCAGATTCGACCCTTCCTAGCCCAATGACTTGATCATTAATAAGGAGATCAACATAGTCCCCTTTTGCCAAAATTATATTTCCCATTGTAGCTTGTATCAATTCTGTAACAACAATTAAATCATAACTTGTAATTACAAGGTTGAACCGTGTAAAGTGTCACTTTATATTTTCACAAAAACACACAACTTACGAAAAAGTAATATAGATGCAAAAAATAAAATAGTATGGTAGTAACATTGTATGGTAGTATGGTAGATCCAAACCTAGAATTTCTGGTTTGATTTGCTCTTAATCGATTGATGCCGCATCCAACATCAGTCCCAACCTTATCAGATCATCGGTGATACAATGTATTGGTTTGGTGTGGACTCTGTCCTTCGCAGATGTGTCAACCTTGAAGAGGTTGATCATGCCCTAAATGATTGCCACTCTCGTGCCTATGGTGGCTATATGTTTGGATATGTTGTTGCTCAGAAGATCCTTCGTTTCAGTTATTTATGGCCTTCTACTGTTGGGCATGGAATCCCCCCAAGGCATGTTTTGGGGCTTAAAGCCCATGTTTTGACCAAGTCTTTTGTAAAGGCTGTTGGCATTATGATACATATGTTGTACTTGATGGCAACCCCCTCATCTCAGATGATAAATTATAGTGTAGCAAAGTTCACGCACTTTCATGAAGATAAAAGTTTATTTCATGTAGAGAAAAGTTCACGCACTTTTATGCAGAGAAAAGTTCACACACTTTTATGCAGAGAAAAGTTTATTTCATGTAGAGAAAAGTTCACGCACTTTTATGCAGAGAAAAGTTTATTTCATGTAGAGAAAAGTTCACGCACTTTTATGCAGAGAAAATTTTATTTCATGGAGATAAAAGTTCAAGCACTTTTATGTAGAGAAAAGTTTATTTCAAGTAGAGAAAAAGTTCACGCACTTTCATGCAAAGAAAAGCGCGTATATGTTGGAGAACTTAACTTTGGTCCATGGTAGTTAGTCCTTGGTATTTGACTTCCTATGGTTTTGGACCATGGTACCTCGTCAGAAGTATTGATCCCAAGTATTGGGTTTGTGGTATTGGTTTATTATGGTTTTGGTCCATGGTATTGCATGTAGAGAAAAAGTTCACACACTTTCATGCAAGGAAAAGCGCGTATATGTTGGAGAACTTACCTTTGGTCCATGGTAGTTAGTCCTTGGTATTTGAACCTATGGTTTTGGACCATGGTACCTCGTCAAAAGTGTTGATATCACGCACTTTCATGGTTGGTTCATGGTATTAGTTCGACAATTTTTGATCCTATGGTTTTGGCCCATGGTATTGCATCCAAAAGGGTTGATCTCACGCACTTTCATGGTTGGTTCATGGTATTAGTCCAACAGTTTTTTGATCCTATGGTTTTGGACCGTGGTATTGAGAAAGGACTAAGGCTATAAAAGAGGAAGGAGATCATTTGGCAAAGCATTATCTGAATTATCTGAATATCTGATAAAGTGCTAGATCTGGAATACTGTGATTGGGTTATGGTGCAGATCTGGATCTGAGCTAAAGAGGGATCTCACCGGTTGATGGAGAACAAGATCTAAGGATAGATCGGGATCAAATGGTTTGAAATGAACTATCTCTATATATTTGATTATGCTTATTCTAGATCTGTATATTGAATGATCTGAACTGGGTATCACTGCAAGTCATGTTTGAATATTTATAGATCTGTACATGGGTTGGCTTTGGTGTAAGTGTGTATATATGCAGGTTTGGTTCATTGTAGTAGCGTATACAATTTGAGCTATGATATTTGAAGTCACAGGTAGTTCTAGTTGTTGATGGGTTCTGATGACAGCTTAAAGGTGTCAGTATTCTGCATATCGTGTTTGGTTGATTGTGTTTAGCTTCAGTATTGATGGATGAGAACTAATATTGGATCAGGATCATAATGACTCATATTTGTGTGATCTGATGGACTAGATTTGGGTGCTAACACATATGTATTGATCTGGTGTTTGGGTGATTCAGAAGATTGATTGATTATGTGCTTCAATGATATTAATGGGTCCAGTATGAAAATTGGATGAAACGTGGCCTTTCAGATTATGTGTTGTGCTTCAGGAATATCCAGTCTGAAAATGCATGAAACGTAGTACCTGGAGGAGAGAAGATTGTAGGCTAGCGCCTACGTACTAGTATCTAAGCTAGTACAAGAGCAAAGGGGGTTGTAGCTCCCGTACTGGTATAAGACTGCACCAGTACTAATATTGTAAAAAGATTTTCTAATTGAAAGAAGATAGAGACATATTGCAGCAGGTGGTTTTCTCCCACATTGGGTTTCCACCTTATATCATGGTGTTCATGTGTGTGGCTTATGTGTGATGATTTGTTCTATTTTACTGCACCTGTTTACTGTTAATATGGTTGATAATGTTCTAATGCACTCATTAAGGATCAACTAACTAAACCATAAGAAGTTGTGGAAGTAGCATATATGAATTTGAATATGGAAATGAAAAAGTTTTATTGATGTGATAATACTGATTCACCCCCCCCTCTCAGTATTATTTCCTACAATTGGTATCAGAGCAGGTCCTTTGGTAGAAGCTTGATCGCTTGAAGGAGATCCGTGGAACAATGGGAAAGAAGCTTAAGAAGAAAGCTCATAAGAAGAAGAAGAAATCTCAGAAGAACTATGACAGTGGGAGAATCGATTGGGGATTAGGTATAAGAAGCTCTTCAGATTTAGATTCAGATTCAGAATCATTTCAGAATGAAGATGAACTATCAGGTATGAATTTGCTATCCTCTGATGTTCCAGCTATCTATTGATTTGGAAAAGATGGAAGTGATAACGAAACAACTGAATGTGCTCTTATGGGTGAGGAAGAAGGATATCAAATAGAAGTAGAATTTAACAGGCTGACAAACAAAATTAGTGAACAATAAATACTTTTGAACATAAAGAGTGGTGCCCTCAAAGAAGTTGTTACTAGACAAAAGGCTCAACGAGAGTTATTCAAGGAGAAATATCAAAATTTGCAGGTTGAAGCAACACCTCTAAGAAATGAAGTCAATGAAAAGAACACAACCATCAAGAAACTCAGAGATAGATTCAGTTACTATGAAAGTCTTGAAGCCACGATCCGCTCTCTAAAGGAAGATATTGAAGAATCAAAGAAGAAGAATAAAGATCTGGTCCAAGATATTGAAAAACAAGGAAACGAAGTTATCAGCTTAAAATCTCAGCTAGAATGTGCCTTCAGAATTCGTCAAATGCAACAGGATCTGAATGAAGAACAAGAAAAGGAGATTCTCAAGCTAAAGCATCAGTTGGAAGAAGAAAGGAAAGTTGAAGAAGACATGAAGAAGCAATATCTAGCAAAAGAAGAACAACTTCAAGTTGAGGTAAATATCTTGAAAAGTAAATTAGAAGAAAAGGATAAGCTCTTATGTTTTCAAGATAGTACTAAAGTTTTGGATGGTATTCTTAATAGTCAGATATCTCCTGCTATCAAAACGGGTCTTGGCTTTCATGAATCTGTTGAAGGTGAATCTAGTTCACAAAGTGAGGCAAGGAACTCTAAAGAGAAATCTAAAATGATCAATAAAGAGATAAGAGAGATGAATGGTCAATCTCATCATCAACCAAGGAAAGAAATTCATCAAAGAAAATCTTTTACTCCTCCTATGAATAATGCTGAATGTTATGTATGTCATAACCTTGGACATGTTGCAGCCAGATGTAGAAGAAGAAGGATTCAAGATCATCAAACAAACAGATCATCTCAGTCAAGGTGCTTTAATGGATATTGCTTTGCTTGCAATATGTTTGGTCACAAAGCTGTTGATTGCTACAAAAGGAATATGAAACATGTAAGATGTTATGCATGTAACAAGCTTGGACATATAGCAAAGGAATGCAGGAACAAAGAACGAAAATCACACCAAAAGGAGAAAACATCATCACACTTGAAGATATGGAAGAAAAAGGAAGTTCAGTTAGAAAGTGGCAGCACAACACATTAACAGACATAACAGAGGGAGCCGAAAGTGTAAAACTTCAATCTCCTATGCAAGCTTGATAAAGGGAAGTTGCATATATACGCGAATTTGTTACTGCACAGTCGCGTATATGATTGTTTGAAGAAAGGCAGTAGGGACAGATTCAAGAAAAGGATCAGTTTTGCGCTAATTGATAATGGTTTCATTTTGCTAATGATGTGTGGATATGATGGTTAGAAGTATTTTGGTTCTAACTTGATATTGCTGATGTCTTGATACTTCTTATTAATATGCATGATCAGATCTGACAGATGGCACAGGTTTAGGGGGAGCATATGCTCTTAATGCATTGTTGGCATTATGGTTAATAGTCCTTGGTGATGATGCTTATATGGATAAATGATTCATCTTGCTATGATATGTTCAGATGATTCTTGGGGTTACATAGTTGATATTTAGATCAGATTTGTGGTTGATTCTCTAATGGTGCTTACATGGTGATCTTCATAAGGATAAGGAGAAGTACATAGCTTGAATTCACATCTTCTTTACTTGATGATGAGTCACTCATACGTTGTTGTCGTCATATGCATAAAGATCCTATATTACAGCTATGATGCAGGACTCCTCTTGTTCTTGGAACATATATGGATGAGGATTGTTGGCTGGATACATGGATGATTATTCAAAGTTGCATTGTTGGAGACATGATGATGATGAGTTCTTATCTATATGATGATAGGTTGTTTCGTACATATGTTGATTGATATTCCCAATTGATGATACTTGGTCCATGTAGATCTGGATGGCTATGGTGTTTTACACATATGATATAATGTGAATGATTTTATGATGATGAGTTGATATCTATCTGCACACATACCCTGTCATAGGAGATTTACAGGTTGCTAATCTGAAAATGGGTGTATGCAAGTTGCCTGAGGAGGATCCGCATACATACGCTGATTTTTGCAGAGACAGTCGCGTATATGGATATTTGATGGATATCAGTATGGACAGGCTCTGGTTGAAGATATTCTGATATGGGTCTGACAAGAGACCATCCGGCACAGGTTCAGGGGGAGCAAATTAACTTCTAATAATGCATTTTTTGCATTACCTTAGAAGCTCTTGGATCATGTACACAAGCTGTTTTGGTTAAAACACGTGCAGAAGGAGAACAGAAGGAGATCATGGTTGCTGATCTGAAAAGTACTGCAACTATCAGTTATTGGTGACTTTCGTAAGTCTTGCTCTGGATATTTTGTCTCTATGTCATGTATCTCTTTTATGGTGTCAAGGTCATGTAACGGCCTATATTGGTTTCCCCACTATGCCTAGGATGAAGATGTAATGTTCTTGTTTTATCATGTGTAAAATTTTTATGTATCCCCACTTGGTTGGGTGATGAGTCAATTCTTGTATTTCCCCACTTGGTTGGGAAATGGATGTATGTATGAGTCCTTGGTGATAGGAAGGTCATTTATGATAAAGTCATGTTCTTCTTGTAAGACATCTTTTTGCAGACCTTGCTTATAGTCAGGGGGAGCATGAACAACAGACTTCAGCAGAGCAGAGACTTCAGCATGTACTCAAGGGGAGCATGGACAGATTGGTACACCTTGGCATATACAAAGGGGGAGTTCATTTAGAAATTTCAGCAGGCACTCAGGGGGAGTATGGATAGCAAATGAAGAGAATATCTTGGTTCGCCCTTTGCCCTTAATGTCAAAGGGGGAGAGTGATTTGGTATTGTTTCCATCAAGTCCAAAGGAGGAGATTGTTGGCATTATGATACATATGTTGTACGTGATGGCAACCCTCTCATCACAGATGATAAATTATAGTGCAGCAAAGTTCACGCACTTTCATGAAGATAAAAGTTTATTTCATGTAGAGAAAAGTTCACACACTTTTATGCAGAAAAAAGTTTATTTCAGGTAGAGAAAAGTTCACGCACTTTTATGCAGATAAAAATTTATTTCATGTAGAGAAAAGTTCACGCACTTTTATGCAGAGAAAAATTTATTTCATGTAGAGAAAAGTTCACGCACTTTTATGCAGAGAAAAGTTTATTTCATGGAGAGAAAAGTTCACGCACTTTTATGTAGAGAAAAGTTTATTTCATGTAGAGAAAAAGTTCACGCACTTTCATGCAAGGAAAAGCACGTATATGTTGGAGAACTTACCTTTGGTCCATGGTAGTTAGTCCTTGGTATTTGAACCTATGGTTTTGGACCATGGTACCTCGTCAGAAGTGTTGATCCCAAGTATTGGGTTCGTGGTATTCGTTTATTATGGTTTTGGTCTGTGGTATTGCATGTAGAGAAAAAGTTCACGCACTTTCATGCAAGGAAAAGCGCGTATATGTTGGAGAACTTACCTTTGGTCCATGGTAGTTAGTCCTTGGTATTTGAACCTACGGTTTTGGACCATGGTACCTCGTCAAAAGTGTTGATATCACGCACTTTCATGGTTGGTTCATGGTATTAGTTCGAAAGTTTTTGATCCTATGGTTTTGGCCCATGGTATTGCATCCAAAAGGGTTGATCTCACGCACTTTCATGGTTGGTTCATGGTATTAGTCCAACAGTTTTTTGATCCTATGGTTTTGGACCATGGTATTTAGAAAGGACTAAGGCTATAAAAGAGGAAGGAGATCATTTCGCAAAGCATTATCTGAATTATCTGAATATCTGATAAAGTGCTAGATCTGGAATACTGTGATTGGGTTATGGTGCAGATCTGGATCTGAGCTAAAGAGGGATCTCACTGGTTGATGGAGAAAAATATCTAAGGATAGATCGAGATCAAATGGTTTGAAATGAACTATCTCTATATATTTTATTATGCTTATTCTAGATCTGTATATTGAATGATCTGAACTGGGTATCGCTGCAAGTCATGTTTGAATATTTATAGATCTGTACGTGGGTTGGCTTTGGTGTAAGCGCGTATATATGCAGGTTTGGTTCATTGTAGTAGCGTATACAATTTGAGCTATGATATTTGAAGTCACAGGTGGTACTAGTTGTTGATGGGTTCTAATGACAGCTTAAAGGTGTTAGTATTCTGCATATCCTGTTTGGTTGATTGTGTTTAGCTTCAGTATTGATGGATGAGAACTAATATTGGATCCGGATCATAATGACTCATATTTGTGTGATCTGATGGACTAGATCTGGGTGCTAACACAAATGTATTGATCTAGTGTTTGGGTGATTCAGAAGATTGATTGATTATGTGCTTCAATGATATTAATGGGTCCAGTATGAAAATTGGATGAAACGTGGCCTTTCAGATTATATGTTGTGCTTCAGCAATATCCAGTCTGAAAATGCATGAAACGTGGTACCTGGAGGAGAGAATATTGTAGGCTAGTGCCTATGTACTAGTATCTAACCTAATACAAGAAGCAAAGGGGGTTGTCGAAAGAAGATAGAGACATATTGCAGCAGGTGGTTTTCTCCCACATTGGGTTTCCACCTTATATCATGGTGTTCATGTTATCATGGTGTTCATGTGTGATGATTTGTTCTATTTTACTGCACCTGTTTACTGTTAATATGGTTGATAATGTTCTAATGCACTCATTAAGGATCAACTAACTGAACCATGAGAAGTTGTGGAAGTAGCATATATGAATCTGAATATGGAAATGAAATTTTTTTATTGATGTGATAATACTAATTCACCCCCCCCTCTCAGTATTATTTCCAATAAAGGCTCCGCGAATTGTGGGCGTGGAACGTGGAGCCATAATAGAGTCACAGGGCTGTCTTCCCTTATTTTTGTAATGTAATGTTGGCTTGATAGACCTACCCATGGTATGTGGACCATGGGATTGTGTAAATAGAGTAAGGCTCTAAGGGTAGAAGATGCCAAAAAAAACTAACAGAATGAAAGCATGAGGATTCTAAGAGACTGAATCAAATTGTAAAGTGTGTCTTTGGGTGGTAGAGTAGGAGAAGGCTCTGCAACTAAGTGTGCAAAGGCCTAGTAGTCTGCAGCTGAGTGTGCGAACCCTTACAGCTAAGTGCGCAAGGCAGGTCGAGTCTGTAACCATTGGAAGAATTAATAAAGAGAAGTTTACCATATTTCTGTGTATCTTTCCCATTTTAATTTATGATTGGGTATAAAATACAAGTGTATTGTTTATTTTCTATGTGAACTCTTATGAACCTATTGCATAAATAAATATAACATAAGACATCTAGTTGTGCAAAGATAATTAACTAGGTGTAGGAAGATAAGTAAGATCTTAGGTGCGACTTAATGGAATAGCACAAAGTGCTACTCCAGTAGCGCGGAAGCTCCACTGCCCCTGGTTAGGGCTACGCGAAGGCAAGCAGATCAGGGCATGAAGGCCTAGGAAATGCACAAAGCAACCTGCCCGAAGGGCCTAACCGTTGGGCCAGTTCAATCTCTTAGACATCTCAAGGGTGCAGAAACCTGGTTCTAGCACGCCCCCGTTCCACTTGGGGTGAGACCTCAGTCTGCGCTTCACGGACTGTTACTAAAAGGGCTAGTAGTATAGGGATTTTCTTTGCTAATTAACGTTGAACTTGGGTTAGGCCCCGAAAATCCAAAAAATGGTTCTGTTGCTGGAACCAGGATTTGCATAGAGATGTTTGATGTCGTATCACTGGAATCCGACAAAGAAAGGAATTGAAGATTGGTTGTACAGAAAGATTCAAGAGTTTGTGGCACAAGAAAATAGGAATCCATGACTCTCAAAGGAAGAGTGGTTAGACTTCTACTTATATACAGAGATCCCTGAAATTTTCTTGGCATCTTTCCCTACTGAGCTATACAAGTGGATTGTGAAGAAAGCAGACAACTAAGGAAGGTGTAAGCTCGACAGACCTATTGTATGGACTCGAGAATTGGTGCGCATATTGGAAGCATCAGAGGATAAAATCATATATGTTGTTGATCATTGGCTTGATCAAATCATAGGGGGATTCATCATTGATTTCACGGTAATACTTCAATCAGCTATAGCTAGGAAGAACGATGTTTCCTCAAAGTGTCGTGAGGTAAGTACGTTAAATCTTTGAACACTTGGATTAAAATGCTACTATGTGAAAAATGAGTTATGCAAATAAAATAATGTTTGGGGCTACGTGAAGTGGGAGAATATACAAAAATGAAGGCAATACAGAAGTAGAAACTAGCCCCTTGATTTCACCTTCGCGAGGGGGTGAAGAAGAGCTCGCGAAGTTCTCACCAAGAAGTGCGATCAAAATTTGATAAGGTAGAGAATTCTACACAAAACACTTTTGAAAATGTTATCAAATGCTTAGGGTTTAGGTTTTCAGGTATAAGGTATAGGATTTAGGGTTTGGCGTTTAGGGTTTAGGGTTTATGATTTAGGGTTTATAACACTTTAGTAAATTTTTTTAATAATCACTAAAATAAAAGATACAAAACACTTTTTGAAATGTTATAAAAGGCTTAGGGTTTAGCGTTTAGGGTTTATGTTTTTCAGTTTAAGGTTTATAGTTTAAGGTTTATAGTTTATGGTTTAGTTTTTATGGTTTAGGGTTTATAACACCTTAGTAGATTATTTTGATAAAAACTTAAGTAAAAGTTACAAAATTATTTTGAGAATTCTATAAAATGCTTAGGGTTTAGGGTTTATAATACTTTAGTAAATTCTTATAATAAACACTTAAATAAAAGTTAAAAAATACTTTTTAAAATGGTATAAATTTCTTAGGATTTAGGGTTTGGGGTTGGTCTTTTAACACTTTAGTAAATTCTTTTAATAAACGCTTAAATAAAAGTTACAGAACGCTTTCTAAATTGTTATAAAATTCTTAGTGTTTAGGGTTTATGGTTTGGGATTTAGGTTTTATGTTTTACAATTTAGGTTTTAGGGATTATGGTTTAGGATTTATAACACTAAAGTTACAAAATATTTTTAAAATATTAAAAAAATAGCGTTTATGGTTTAGAGTTTAGGGTTTATGGTTTAGGGTTTAGGATTTATAAAACTTTAGTAAATTATTTAATAAACACTTAAATAAAAGTTTAAAATTCTTTTTAAAATGCTATAAATGATTAGGGTTTAGGTTTTAGGGTTTGGGGGTTTAGGGTTTAGGGTTTTGGGTTTATGTTTTAAGGTTTATAACACTTTATTAAATTATTTTAATAAACACTTAAATAAAAGTTACAAAACACTTTTTGAAAATGTTGTAAAATGCTTAGGGTTTAGGTTTTAGGCTTTATAACACTTTAGTAAATGCTTTTAATAAACACCTAAAGAAAATTTAGAAAATGTTTTTTATAATGTTATAAAATACATAGGGTTTAGGTTTTAGGGTTTTAGCTGTAGTGTTTGGGGCTTACGGTTAATGTTTTATAAAACTTTAGTAAATTATATTAATAAACACTTAAATAAAAGCTACAAAACGATTTTTAAAATATTATAAAATGATTAAGGTTTAGGGTATACGGTTTTGGGTTTTGGGTTTAAGGTTCAGGGCTTAGGTTTTAGGGTTTATAACAATTTAGTAAATTACTTTAATAAAAAGTTAAATAAAAGTTACAAAACACTTTTCAAAATGTTATAAAATACTTATGGTTTAGGGTTTAGGTTTTTGTGTTTAGGTTTAAGGTTTTAGGGTTTAGCTTTTATAACATTTTAGAAAATTGTTTTAATAAACACTTAAATGAAAGTTACAAAATGATTTTTAAAATGTAATAAAATGATTAGTATTTAGGGTTTAGGGTTTAAGGTTCACGTTCTAGGATTTAGGATTTATATTAGTAAATTCTTTTAATAAAAACTTAAATAAAAGTTAAAAAACTCTTAAATACAAGTTTAGTGTTTAAGTTTTAGTAAATAATTAAATACAAGTTTGGGGTTTATATTTTAGAGTTTAGGGTTTAGTGTTTAGGGTTTATAACACTTTCCTAAATTATATTCATAAGAAATGTAATAAAAGTTAACAAATGATGTTTAAAATGTTATAAAATGATTAGGGTTTAGTGTTTAGCATTTAGGGTTTGGTGTTTCGGGTTTAGGGTAGTTTAGCATTTAGGGTTTATGGTTTATAAGACTTTAGTAACTGGTTTTAATCAAGGCTTAAATAAAAGTTACAAAATTCTTTTTAAAATGATATCAAATGATTAGGGTTTAGTGTTTACAGTTTGGCCTTTGGTATTTAGGGTTTAGGGTTTATAATACCTTAGTAAATGCTTTTAATAAACACTCAAAATAATAGTTATAGACTACTTTTTAAAATGTTATAAAAATCTTAGTGTTTATGGTTTAGAGTTAAGGGTTTGACGTTTATTGTTTGGGGTTTAGGGTTTATAACGCTTTCGTAAAAGCTTTTATAAACACTTAAATAAAATTTACAAAACACTTTTTAAAATGTTATAAAATTCTTAGCATTTACGGTTTAGGGTTTAGGGCTTCCGGTTTAGGGTTTAGGGTTTGGGTTTAGGGTTTAGGGTTTAGGGTTTTGTGGTTTAGGGTTTAAGGTTTAGGTTTTAGGTTTTAGGGTTTATAACAGTTTAGGGTTTGGGTTTAGGCTTTAGGGTTTGGGTTTTAGGGTTTAGGGTTTATGGTTTTAAGTCTATGGTTTAGGGTTTAGAGTTTAGGGTTTAGGGTTTACATTTTAGGGTTTAGGGTTAAGGGTTTATGGTTTAGAGGTTAGAATTTAGGGTTTATAGCACTGTAGTAAATGGTTTTAGTAAACACTTAAATAAAAGTTACAAAACGTTTTTAAAATTGTTATAAAATGCTTAGGGTTTAGGGTTTATAATTTAGGGTTTAGGATTTAGGGTTTGGTGTTTAGGGTTTAGAGTTTAGGGTTAAGTGTTTGTGATTTAGGCTTTAGGGATTAGGGATTAGTGTTTAGGGTATATAAGACTTTGTAAAATTCTTAGGGTTTAAGTTTTAAGATTTTTGGTTTAGGGCTTAGGGTTTGGGGTTTAGGGTTCATGGTTTCAGGTTTATAACACCTTAGGAATCCATTTAATACACACTTAAATAAAAGTTACAAAACACTTTTTAAAATTTTATAAAATGCGTAGGGTTTAGTTTTAGGATTCGGGGTTTAGGGTTTATGGTTTATGGTTTGGGGTTCAAGGTTAAGGGTTTAGGGTTTACGTTGTAGCGATGAACCACCCACATTAAGGGCTTATCCGCCGCTACATATTACACATAATTCATTCAACCCATGGAGCCTCGAGGAGTTATGAATAAAACTAAATAAAAGGAAAAAGGTTTATGAAGAAGGGTGGAAAAACAAAGGTCGGGGTATCTCATGTACCACAATTTTCTCCCTCTTACACTCACATACCCAGGTGTTCTTTTCCATTATTATAGATACTGGTAAAATTCATAAGGTTTATGGTTTAGGGATTAGGGTTTAGGGTTTATGGTTTAGGATTTAGGGTTTATAAATTTTTAGTAAATTCTTTGAATAAGCACTTAAATAAAAAGTTACAAATAGTTCTTATAATGTTATAAAATTCTTAGCCTTTATCATTTAGGGTTTAGGGTTTATAACACTTTAATAAATGTTTTTAATATAAACTTAAATAAAAGTTAAAAAACACTCTTTAAAATGTGATAAATTAGTTAGGGTTTAGGTTTTAGTGATTAAGGTTTAAAGTATATAACACTTTAGTAAATTATTTTAGTAAACATGTAAAAAAAGTTACAAAACACTTTTTAAAAATTTATGAAATGCTTAGGGTTTAGGTATTAGGGTATAAGGTATAGGGTTTAGGGTTTGGGGTTTAGGGTTTAATGTTTAGAGTTTAGGGGTTATAACACTTTAGTAAATTGTTTTAATAAACACTTAAATAAAAGTTACAAAACTCTTTTTGAAATGTTATAAAAGGCTTAGGGTTTAGCATTTAGGGTTTAGGTTTTTTAGTTTAGGGTTTATAGTTTAGGGTTTGGTTTTTATGGTTTAGGTCTTATAACATGTTAGTAAATTATTTTGATAAAAACTTAAGTAAAAGTTACAAAACTCTTTTTAGAATGCTATAAAATGCTTAGGGTTTAGTGTTTATAAGACTTTAGTAAATTCTTATAACAAACACTTGAATAAAAGTTAAAGAACATTTTTTAAAATGTTATAAATTGCCTAGTGTTTGGGGTTGAGAGTCTAGGGTTCATAAGGCCTTAGTAAATCCTCTTAATAAACACTTCAATAAAAGTTAGAATTTTTTTTTAAGATGTTATAAAATTCTTAGGGTTTAGTGTTTATGGTTTATGTTTTGGGGTTTGGTGTTTAGAGTTTAGGGTTTATGGTTTATAACACCTTAGTAAATGATTTTAATAAACACTTAAATAGAAGTTACAATATATTTTTTAAAATTTTATAAAATAATTAGGGTTTAGCATTGAGGGTTTAGGGTGTAGGGTTTCATGTTTAGATTTTAGGGTTTATGGTTTAGGGCTTGTGGTTTACAGTTTAGGGTTGAGGGTTTATAACACTTTAGTAAATTCTTTTAAGAAACACTTAAATAAAAATAAAAAAAACGCTTTTTAAAATGTTATAGAATGCATAGGGTTTAGGGTTCAATGTTCACGGTTTGGGGTTTAGGATGAAATGTTTAGGGTTTAGGGTTTAGGGTTTGGGGTTTAGAGGTTAGGGTTTAGGGTTTATAAGACTTTAGTAAATGATTTTAATAAACAATTAAAAATAATATTTTCAAAATGCTTTTTAAAATGTTATAAAATGATTAGGGTTTAGGGTTTGGGATTTAAGGTTTAGGGTTTAGGTTTGGGGTTTAGGTTTGGGGTTTGGGTCTAGATTTAGGGTTTAGTGTTTAGGTTCTACAACATTTTGGTAATTGCTTTTAATAAGCACTTAAATAAAAGTTCAAAACAATTTTTTAAATGATATAAAATGGTTAGGGTCTAGGGTTTACGGTTTAGGGTTTGGAGTTTTGGGTTTAGGGTTTAGGGTTTACATTTTGGGGTTTAGGGTTTATGTTTTTGTGTTTAGGGACTACGATTTTGTGTTTATGGTTTAGGGTTTATAACACTTTAGTAAATTATTTTAATAAACACTTAAATAAAAGTTACAAAATTCTTCTTAAAATGCTATAAAATTCTTACGGTTATGGTTTATGGTTTAGAGCTTGGGGTTTAGGGTTTAGGGTTTAGGTTTTGGGGTCTAGGTTTTAGGGTGTATGGTTTAAGGTTTATAACAATTTATCAAAATTATTTTAATAAACACTCTAATGAAACTTACAAAACACTTTTAAAAATGTTATAAAATGCTTAGGGTTTAGGGTTTACTTTATAGGGTTTATGGTTTATCGTTTAGGGTTTATGGTTTAGGGTTTCGGGTTTATGGTTTAGAATTTAGTGTTTAGGTTTTATGGCACCTTAGTAAATTCTTTTAATAAACACTTAAATAAAAGTTACAAAATTATTTTTAATAGATCATAAAATGCTTAGGTTTTAAGGTTTAGGGTTTTGGGTTTGGGGTTTAGGGTTTTGGGTTTGGGGTTCAGGGTTTATTGTTTAGGGTTTAGCGTTTAGGGTTTATAACTTTAGTAAATCATTTTAATAAACACTTAAATAAAAGTTACAAAACTCTTGTTAAATGTTATAAAAAGGTTAGGATTTAGGGTTTAGGGTTATAACACTATTAAATGCTTTTAATAAACACTTTAAAAAGTTACCAAAATGTATGTTAAAATGTTATAAAATTCTTAGTGTTTAGGGATAGGGTTTGGGATTTATAACACTTTGATAAATTATTTTAATAAGAACATAAAAAAAGTTACAAAACACTTTTTAAAATGTTATAATATGCTTAGGCTTGGGGGTTTAGGATTTAAAATTCTATAAAATCCTCATGGTTTACCATTTAGGGTTTATAACACTTTAGTAAATGATTTTAATAAACACTTAAAAAAAGTAAGAAAACACTTGTTAAAATGTTATTAAATACTTAGGGTTTAGATTTTAGGCCTTAGGGTTTAGTGTTTGGGTTTAGAATGTTATAAAATGCTTACGATTTAGGATTTAGGGTTTATAACATTTTAGTAAATGCTTTCAATAAACACTTCAAGAAAAGTTACGAAAAGCTTGTTAAAATGTGATTGAATGCTTAGGGTTTAGGTTTACGGTTTAAAATGTTATAAAATGCTTAAGGTTTAGGGTTTATGGTTCACAAGACTTTCGTAAATTCATTTTTATAAACACTTGAAAAAAGTTAGGAAACACTTTTTAAAATGTTATAAAATGCTTAGTGTGTAGGGTTGAGGATTTAGTGTTTAGGTCTTATAACACTTCAATAAATTCTTTTAATAAACACTTAAAAAAAGGTTACAAAACACTTTTTAAAATGTTATAAAATGCTCACTATTTAGGGCATAAAATGTCATAAAATGTTAGGGTTTATAAAACTTTGGTAAATTCTTTTAATAAACACTTAGAAAAAGTTACAAAACACTTGCTAAAAATTTATAAAATGCTTAAAGTTTAGGTTTTAGGGACACTTTTGTAATTTCATTTAATAAAAACTTTAAAAAAAGTTACAAAACTCTTGTTAAAATTTTATAAAATTCTTAGGGTGTAAGTTTTATGATTTAGGGTTTATAACACTTTAGTAAATTCTTTTAATAAACACTTAAAAAAAGTTACAAAAATCTTATTAAATGTTATAAAATATTTCTGGTTTTGGGTTTTGAAATGTTACAAAATGCTTGCTAAATTGTAATTAAATGCTTAGGGTTTATGGTTTATAACAATTTAGTAAATTCTTTAAATAAACACTTAAAAAAAGTTTTTAAGGCTTGTTAAAATGTTATTAAATTCGTAGGGTTTGGGGTTTGGGGTTTAAAATGTTATAAAGTGCTGATGGATTAGGGTTTAGGGGGTGTGGATTTTAGGTTTTATGATTTATGTTTATAATGATTTATTAAATTCTTTTAATAAACACTTTAAAAAGTTAAAAAATGGTTTTTAGGGTTTATATTTTTTTGGGTTTTTGAGGGCTTAGGGATTTTTTTAGGGTTTAGGGTTTTTTAGGGTTTATGGCTTATGGTTTAAGGTTAAGGGATTAGGGATTAGGAGTTTAGGGTTTATAGCACTTTTGTAAATGGTTTTAGTAAACACTTAAATGAAAGTTACAAAACACTTTTTAAAATGTTATAAAATCCTTAGGTTTTAGGGTTTGGGGTTTAAGGCTTAGGGTTTTGGTTTTGGAGTTTAGGTTATAGAGTTTATAAGACCTTAGTACGTGCTTTCAATCTTTTTCTTTTAGGGTTTAGGGTTTATAAGAGATTTGTAAACGATTTTAGGGTTTATCCTTTAGGCTTTTAGCATTAGGATATAGGATTTGGGGTTTGGGGTTTAGGGTTTAGGTTTTATAACACTTTAGTAAATTCTGTTAATAAACACTTAAATAAAAGTTATAGAATACTTTGTAAAGTGTTATAAAATTTGTAGTGCTTAGGATTTACCGTTTGTGGTTTACGGTTTGGGATTTAGGGTTTCAGGTTTACAGTTTACGTTTTAGGGTTTATGGTTTAGGATTTATAACACTAAATTTACAAAGCACTTTGTCACACCCCTGTTCCTATATATGAATGCAAAGTAAAAAAAAAAATTATTTAAATATCCAAAAGCATAACACCTGCACATAACTTTGCATTACCACATGTTTAACTATATACCAACACTTATACCATGCATCGATTGTAAATATAAACTTACTATGCTATGCCTTAAATCCTTTGCAACATGGTATATATATTTACACCAAGGTATTAGGTTCATGTCATAACTGGTTTTATGGAGAAACTTTGACTTTAGCCGAACCTAATATTAACCCTTCCCCACAGCATACAGCATAGATTATTAGGCTCGAGGTCTGGTGTCCGGCCGTAGCCCTTGCAAGTGCCAGCTCATGGTTTACCTAAATGACCTCGGTCCCTCACATGACAGGTGGCCATACCATCATGTGACTTTTCGGGCTCAGGTTCCTTGGCATTCCCGCTAAGCCTGAACGGCTGAGATCTCATCTAGAAAACGGAGGGCGAGGATGAGTCCGAGGGTTTCAAGTCATTACTTAACCCCTTTGGAGTGAACTCGGGGTTCATTTGTTTGCATTGCTCTGTCGGTTCAGTCTCTGTGCCTAGATGCTGGTTTGATCTTCCCAAGCTTACATTCACCAACTGCAACCTCACCAAAGGCCGTGAAGGGCCCAGCTCCGAATTTTCTCAGGTATCTTACGCTCTGCATTTACTGGTTAACGTTCTTATTATTCCACTGTAAGGTAGCGGCTTGATTAATGTGTGCCTTTTGCTGTTGGCGAACACAGGTGGAGCTGTTAAACCCTTTGATGGTCGAGGTGACTGGTCTCGACAGTCCAGCCTACTCGGCGGATACAGGTCGGTTCTCATATAATGTTTGCTTGTTTTCCTTCAACGAGAGCTCAGAACCTATCGTTTCTGAGTTATTACTATCATGTTTGTTACAGACCGCCGAGGGTTTGCCGGTTCTTTGCTTGGGTTCACTGAGGTATTCCCGAAGAGAACCCTCATGGTTGCTCTATGATTTAATGACTAGTTGTCTCAGAGGTTCGACTAAAAGATACTGTTCCAGGCGGGACTCATGTATTTGTTTTCTTATTTTTCATGAACTAATGTGGTTTTATGCTGCCTCGCGGCATACCCGGACTTCGGGTCTTTAAATCTGATGTGTAACCTCCGGCATCGGCCCTGGCCGTATGCTCACATCGAAGTTAGCGGTACCAAGTTCCTTTGTTTAAATACCGTCTCTATTTTCGCTGTATATGCATTTATTTTCTCTTCAGAGGTACACTGTTGTATTGTTCTGTTTAAAGACAAAAGCAGGAACATGTTACTCTGTTCGAGCCCTCAGACGGCTTCCGCTTTTCATTTTGGACTACATCTTTGGCTTCTTAACAATATTCATTTAATACATGACTGTTTGCTTAATAGAATTGAAGGTCGGTTATCATTAATTTCGCACTGTGTATAGATACGCTGTATATCACAGCGACGCTAGAACTCATGATTTCAGTTAAGATATATATGTATTCTGGTTTCATATAACTTGTTCTGATATATTTGTGCGGTTCTAGACCTTTTTGGCTTTTGCTGTGGATGCTCTCAAATATATATGATGATACCACCGTTCTGTTTTCTTTATGTTGTGAATATCGAAACACCCAGATGTATGAGGGTTTGTTTCACCTTTATCATTTCTCATTGAACTAGTTTCGCTATTGTTTATTGAAATGCTGAGATTAAATAACACTGTTTACATTCAGAGACAGAGTCTCATACGGCTGTAGAATGTATACTCTGTTTGGCTATGTAGTTATTTTCGTATTTCAACTAATCCATATATATATATGTCGTTGCATACTCTTCTCTGTTCTGGCACAACAGTTATAGTCCGGCTACAGCCGTGGCTTCTTCCAAACTCTGGGGTTTCCAGGCTCGTACTTAGTGGCACATAATATGTAAAGATAATTTATGATCAAGATATTTTAGTCTATGTATTATGATATGGCTTCTCCTGTGCCTATAATACCTCTGTTATTCTGCATGTTTCGTGCCATACTCTTTACCCTTAACAGTCATTTAATATTCTAATCCAGGCATTTAATAATCTAACCCTCTGTATTCTTTTTCATAACCGCAAGTTAGATTTAGATCAGGTCTATCAGCTGATAGCCTATTCCTTCAATTAATACCACACTTACGCGGTTATATGTACATTGTAGCAGTTCTAAGAAACTATACACATTTCTTGTTCAACTACTGTGGATCATTTGTAAGTTTCCCTTTTAATGCAAAAAGGACTCTGAGGTTAGAAACCGTACCTGGTTCACCAGAGTCACAAATAGATACTCAAGCAAGTCACCTGTGCTTTGAGTCTGCTCGTCCACCTAGCCATGAGATCCATCTTCCAGACGGAATTCTCTCCCCCGAGCTATCTTGCAGGCCTCAAGCCCTCAACAAGATCTGTGCACCTTGTGCCTGGTTATCTGGTCCCAACCAGACTTAACCAATTTCCTCAGTATTTTCTCCTTTCCCTTTTTCCAATGGAAAAGATCACTTCTGTCTATCCCAACAGCCCAAAACTTCCTCCCTACACCCAGGACTTTTCCTGTTTTGGGAGGGCAGTTCCAATCAGTTATTACAACTGATTTCCTTTCTTTGAAATCCACCTCTCAGAGGCTGCCAGCATTTCAAGAAAATATTTCATTTATTCAATAATGTAGTTTATCACAGTTTTGTTTCTTTTAAACATAAACAACAACTACTACTATATTGTCTTTTACCATAGTAAAATTCACATTTACAACTACTGGGGTCATTACATCTCCCCCTCCTGTGATTGGACATCGTCCCGATGTCCGTTTCCCTTAAACAAATTCGGGTAAGCTTTTTTAAGGAGTTCCTCATCCTCCCAAGTGGCCTCTTCAGGCCCATAATGCTGCCACTGCACCTTAGATTGGATAATAACCCTTTTCCGCAGCTGCACTTCTCTCCGGTCGAGAATGGTCAGTGGTTCGACCAGAACCTCACCTTCCGGCTCGACCTGCGACAACAACAGATTTAGTTATTTCCTTGTTTAAGAGTAAAGCTTATTTAGAATGACCAGATTTAATTCTTACCCGAACATCTTGCCATTGAATCACATGTTTAGGATCGTAGACGTATTGTTTTAATACGGAAACATGAAAAACATTGTGGATCTTAATATGGCTTGGTAGGGCAAGCTGATAAGCTACTGGCCCCACTCTTGCCAGGATTTGGAAAGGTCCAAAATAGTGAGGTGCCAGCTTGGCACACCCACTCCACTGCAAGGTACTCCTTCTGGTTTGGATTCTTACGAAAACATGGTCTCCGACCTGAAATTCTTTGAACCTTCTCTTTCGGTCTGCAAAACTTTTTTGTCTGTCTTGAGCAGCCTTTAAGTTGTTACGCACCTTCTTCACCATGTCTTCCATTTCCTTGAGCATATCCGGGCCAAACCTTAGCCTATCCTCAGGTCCACCCCAACTTGAGGGTGTGCGGCACTTCCGCCCATACAAAACTTCAAAGGGACTCAGCTGAGTTGACGTATGATACCCGTTATTATACGCAAATTCAACCAAGTGGAGGTATTCCTCCCATTGGGTGGGTTTCATCATAACACATGCTCTCAGCATGTCCTCTACTACCTGATTCACTCGTTCCATTTGGCCATCGGTCTGGGGATGATAAGTTGTGCTAAAGTTCAACTGTGTACCCAGTTCAGCAAATAAGGTCCTCCAAAAGGTTGATGTGAACTTAACATCACGATCAGAGATTATTACCTTCGGAAGTCCATGCAGTTTGAACACATTCTGCATGAAAATATGAGCAATTTGCACAGCTTTATACGTGGATTGTACCGGTATGAAGTGTGTTGCCTTACTTAACTTATCCACTACCACCATAATGGAATCATTATTTTTCCTCGTTCGAGGCAACCCGGTTATAAAGTCCATGGAGATAGTTTCCCATTTCCATTCTGGAATGGGTAAGGGTTGGAGCAACCCTGCTGGATGCAAATGCTCCGCCTTAATCTGTTGACATTCTAGACATTGCGCTAGATATTCAGCTACCTCTCTCTTCATTTTTGGCCAATAGTATTCCTTCCGAAGTGCGCTGACCATTTTCTGGTATCCTGGATGTCCGGTGTAATGACTGATATGAAATTCATCTAGAATCAGCCTCTTAAGACTATCTTCATTGGGCACATACAGCCTTTTGTGGAAATACAGCATCCCCGCATCATCTAACTCGTATCCCTGTTGTATTTCCTTATCAGAAAGTTGTTGTACCTGCTGTTTTAACTGCTGATAAACAACATCTTGTTCAGCTGCTAGCTTGATCCTTTCAAGTAAGGTACTCTGCCACTTACTAACTGAAAGTCTGCACACACATTGCACCTTCCGACTCAATGCGTCTGCTACCCGGTTCTCCTTTCCCTTCAAATGCTTAATTTCAAAATCAAACCCGCTTAAGAAATCTTCCCAACGAGCTTGTCTCGTATTTAAGGTGGGTTGACTGAAATAGTTCGTCAAGCTGTGATGATCTGTTAACAACAGAAATTTTCTTCCTAACAGGTAATGTCTCCACATTTTCAGCGCATGAATAACAGCTGCCAATTCCAAGTCGTAAGCAGAGTATTTCTGCTCATGTTCCTTTAATTTCCTTGATTCATATGCAATCACTCTTCCTTCTTGCATCAGCACTCCCCCCACACCTTCTTTACTTGCATCAGTACAGACCACGTAATCCTTATTAGGATCAGCTATACTCAAGATAGGTGCAGTGGTGAGTAAGTGTTTGAGTTGCTCAAAGCTCCGCTGACATTCTGAGGTCCACTTAAATACCTTCCCCTTCTTTTGTAAGGAGGTGATAGGGTATGCTACCCTTGAAAAGCCTTCCACAAACCTTCTATAATAACCCGCTAGCCCCATAAAGGATCTGATATCTGCCACGTCCTTCGGTATAGGCCACTCCATTATAGTTCTGATTTTTTCAGGGTCCACTGCAATTCCTTCCTTTGTGATCACATGGCCTAAGTATTGTATTTCCTCCTTAAAGAAATCACACTTACTAAACTTTGCATATAACTGATGTTCTCGCAAAGTTTGCAACACCACTCTAAGGTGTTCTTCATGCTCCTTCCTCGATCGGGAGTAAATCAGAATGTCGTCTATGAATATTAACACGAACTTATCTAAGAACTTGTGAAACACACTGTTCATCAAACACATGAAGGTAGCAGGTGCATTGGTCAGACCAAATGGTAGCACCACGAATTCGTAGTGTCCATACCGCGTTCTGAAAGCTGTCTTAGCGATATCCTCCTCCTTAATTCTGATCTGATGATAACCAGATCCCAGATCAATCTTAGAGAATACCGTTGCTCCCTTCACCTGATCAAAAAGTTCGTCGACCTGAGGCAAGGGATATTTATTTTTGATCGTGAGCTTATTCAACTGACGATAATCAATACACATCCGGAAAGTTCCATCTTTCTTTTTGACAAATAACACTGGGGCTCCCCAGGGTGATACGCTGGGATGGATGTAATTCTTGTCTATCAGCTCCTGCAGTTGCATTTTTAATTCTGTTAGTTCTGGTACGCTCATTCGGTAAGGTGCCCGTGACACGGGTGCTGCTCCCGGAATCAATTCAATGGTGAAGTCCACATCTCTTTTAGGTGGTAGTCTCGGTACTTCCTCAGGAAAAACATCTGCAAACTCTTGTACCACCGGAATGTTGCCCAGCATGGCAGTTTTATCCTTCTAATTTGCATAACCCACCTGAATAGCATAAATTTGACACTTCTTCTTGATGCATTTAGCTAACTGAGATGCTGTAATGGGTCGAATCTGTACGATATGTTTGATCCCTTGTAAATCCTGCTGCTCTCCACGGTCATCCTTATAGTAGATAGTTTTTGCCCTGCAATTCTCTAAGGACTAGTGTTTTTCCAACCAATCCATCCCAATCAGGATGCCATATGAACCCAACGGTAGTATGTTTAAGTCTGCCACTATTGGCTCCCCTGCTATGGTTAAAGAGCAATTGTTTATTTTGGCCAAGACTCGTCTCTTGGCTCCTGTGGCTAATTGGACCAGCCACAGATTTCTGAACTTTTCAGATTGTAACTTACACTGTTCTACTATCTTTGGGCTAACATAACTTAAATTAGCTCCTGGATCAATAAGAACAGCTATAGAAAGGTTTGAAATTTACCTTCAAATTCAACCATAGATGGCTGGTACTCCGCTTGGCGGTCCTCGAAGGCTGCATTAATTCTGGGTACACTACGTGCGACGTCCACAACAGTCGATGCTTCATGAATTTGGGATATCTGGTCCATCCCCTTTCGCTGCGGGCAGTTTTTGACATAATGAGGTCCTCCACAACCCCAGCATTGAACTGGAGGTCTGGTCATACCTTCACTTTCTGTCCTAACAAGCTGTTCACTTACTCTAGATTCACTTACTGGCCTAGCTCGGGGCGCACTTCTTGCTACAGATCTACTGTTTAATCCTTTACCAACTCCCTTACTTCCATTGCTGCGACCTCCTTTGCTGTTTCCAGCCATCCGACTACTCTTTTTCTCATTCCATCTTTTATTTGAAGTATCCCCCTTCTGTTTATTCTGCTGGTAGCAGATCCTTGCTTTACGAATAGCCTCATCCATGGTCCTAGGATTGTCAAACTCAATCCTCTCTCTTATATATGAAGGTAAGATGCTCACAAACCTTTGGACCTTGGCTTTCTCCTCCTTGATATAAGGTACATAACGTAGCAGAGAGGTAAAGCGATTAATGAACTCGTCCATAGTCTGCTGCCCCAGTCTTAAATCATGGAACTCTCTTGCTTTCTCATCGTAGAAGCGCTCAGTTAGGTACCTTTCTTTGAAGTATTTCTGAAATTTCTCCCATGTAATGGTCCGTTCACTGACCCCCTTGACGATCTTGATTTCCTCCCACCACAAGGTTGCCTTACCTTGTAGCTGGAAAATAGCCAGTCTCGCCTTCAAGTTGTGATCATACTCATACAACTGAAAATATTTATTCATATTTATTAACCATGCTTCTACTGCCTCTTCCTGTTCGCCATCGAAATGTGGGGGTTTAATCTTCCAGAATTCTCCCTGCAGCTCCATTTTCTGACGTTTTGAGGTTTGCTGCTGTGGTACATTGTCAGAATGATCCTCTTTGCCTTCTGAATTTTCAGGTACATTCTGAAAGTCTTGCTCCTCTGTCACCCTCTGTTGTTCCGTGCTGGGGTTAGATAAAGGTGGATTTTGCCTGTCCGACAAACTCTTCAAAATTCTTTCTTGTTCTACTGTCAAACGTGCGTTGTCTTCTCGCAAGCGTGCCATCTCATTTTTCAACTCCTGAACAGTTTCTAGTATTGCAAGGTTGGTACTTCGTGTTTCCTCACCCAACTGTACCCACAGCTCTGGATTTTCCCGAGGGTTACTGCCGTCTCCTTGCATCTCGTTACTTTTTCCTTCTTCTTGGCTTAACTGTTAGCTGTTATAATTCTGTGTCTCACCCCTTATAGACAGAACAACAGTTAAATAATTATCAGTTTTCATATATATACATGCATGATGTATGCTTCTGCACAGTGAAACATGTCATGTTTGAGGCCACAGTGTTGTAACTGGGCTCTGATACCAATTTGTCACACCCCTGTTCCTATATATAAATGCAAAGTAAAAAAAAAAATTATTTAAATATCCAAAAGCATAACACATGCACATAACTTTGCATTACCACATGTTTAACTATATACCAACACTTATACCATGCATCGATTGTAAATATAAACTTACTATGCTATGCCTTAAATCCTTTGCAACATGGTATATATATTTACGCCAAGGTATTAGGTTCATGTCATAACTGGTTTTATGGAGCAACTTTGACTTTAGCCGAACCTAATATTAACCCTTCCCCACAGCATACAGCATAGATTATTGGGCTCGAGGTCTGGTGTCCGGCCGCAGCCCTTGCAGGTGCCAGCTCATGGTTTACTTAAATGACCTCGGTCCCTCACAGGACAGGTGGCCATACCGTCATGTGACTTTTCGGGCTCGGGTTCCTTGGCATTCCCGCTTCACTTTCCTGCTAAGCCTGAACGGCTGAGATCTCATCTAGAAAACGGAGGGCGAGGATGAGTCCGAGGGTTTTAAGTCATTACTTAACCCCTTTGGAGCGAACTCGGGGTTCATTTGTTTGCATTGCTCTGTCGGTTCAGTCTCTATGCCTAGATGCTGGTTTGATCTTCCCAAGCTTACATTCACCAACTGCAACCTCACCAAAGGCCGTGAAGGGCCCAGCTCCGAATTTTCTCAGGTATCTTACGCTCTGCATTTACTGGTTAACGTTCTTATTATTCCACTGTAAGGTAGCGGCTTGATTAATGTGTGCCTTTTGTTGTTGGCGAACACAGGTGGAGCTGTTAAACCCTTTGATGGTCGAGGTGACTGGTCTCGACAGTCCAGCCTGCTCGGCGGATATAGGTCAGTTCTCATATAATGTTTGCTTGTTTTCCTTCAACGAGAGCTCAGAACCTATCGTTTCTGATTTATTACTATCATGTTTGTTACAGACCGCCGAGGGTTTGCCGGTTCTTTGCTTGGGTTCACCGAGGTATTCCCGAAGAGAACCCTCATGGTTTCCCTATGATTTAATGACTAGTTGTCTCAGAGGTTCGACTGAAAGTTACTGTTCCAGGCGGGACTCATGTATTTGTTTTCTTATTTTTCATGAACTAATGTGGTTTTATGCTGCCTCGCGGCATACCCAGACTTCGGGTCTTTAAATCCGATGTGTAACCTCCGGCATTAGCCCTGGCCGTATGCTCACATCGAAGTTAGCGGTACCAAGTTCCTTTGTTTAAATACCGTCTCTATTTTCACTGTATATGCATTTATTTTCTCTTCAGAGGTACACTGTTGTATTTTTTTGTTTAAAGACAAAAGCAGGAACATGTTACTCTATTCTAGCCCTCAGACGGCTTCCGCTTTTCATTTTGGACTACATCTTTGGCTTCTTAACAATATTCATTTAATACATGACTGTTTGCTTAATAGAATTGAAGGTCGGTTATCATTAATTTCGCACTGTGTATAGATACGTTGTATATCACAGCGACGCTAGAACTCATGATTTCAGTTAAGATATATATGTATTCTGGTTTCATATAACTTGTTCTGATATATTCGTGCGGTTCTAGACCTTTTTGGCTTTTGCTGTGGATGCTCTCAAATATATATGATGATACCACCGTTCTGTTTTCTTTATGTTGTGAATATCGAAACACCCAGATGTATGAGGGTTTGTTTCGCCTTTATCGTTTCTCATTGAACTAGTTTCGCTGTTGTTTATTGAAATGCTGAGATTAAATAACACTGTTTACATTCAGAGACAGAGTCTCATACGGCTGTAGAATGTATTCTCTGTTTGGCTATGTAGTTATTTTCGTATTTCAACTAATCCATATATATATATATATATATATATGTCGTTGCATACTCTTCTCTGTTCTGGCACAATAGTTATAGTCTGGCTACAGCCGTGGCTTCTTCCAAACTCTGGGGTTTCCAGGCTCGTACTTAGTGGCACATAATATGTAAAGATAATTTATGATCAAGATATTTCAGTCTATGTATTCTGATATGGCTTCTCCTGTGCCTATAATACCTGTGTTATTCTACATGTTTCGTGCCATACTCTTTACCCTTAACATTCATTTAATATTCTAATCCATGCATTTAATAATCTAACCCTCTGTATTCTTTTTCATAACCGCAAGTTAGATTTCGATCAGGTCTATCAGCTGATAGCCTATTCCTTCAATTAATACCACACTTACGCGGTTATATGTACATTGTAGCAGTTCTAAGAAACTATACACATTTCTTGTTCAACTACTGTGGATCATTTGTAAGTTTCCCTTTTAATGCAAAAAGGACTCTGAGGTTAGAAACCGTACCTGGTTCACCAGAGTCACAAATAGATACTCAAGCAAGTCACCTGTGCTTCGAGTCTGCTCGTCCACCCAGCCATGAGATCCATCTTCCAGACGGAATTCTCTCCCCCGAGCTATCTTGCAGGCCTCAAGCCCTCAACAAGATCTGTGCACCTTGTGCCTGGTTATCTGGTCCCAACCAGACTTAACCAATTTCCTCAGTATTTTCTCCTTTTCCTTTTTCCCTTGGAAAAGATCACTTCTGTCTGTCCCAACAGCACAGAACTTCCTCCCTACACCCAGGACTTTTCCTGTTTTGGGAGGGCAGTTCCAATCAGTTATTACAACTGATTTCCTTTCTTTGAAATCCACCTCTCAGAGGCTGCCAGCATTTCAAGAAAATATTTCATTTATTCAATAATGTAGTTTATCACAGTTTTGTTTCTTTTAAACATAAACATCAACTACTACTATATTGTCTTTTACCATAGTAAAATTCACATTTACAACTACTAGGGTCATTACACACTTTTTGAAATATTAATAAAAATTTACGGTTTAAGGGTTAGGGTTTAGGGTTTAGTGTTTAGGGCTTAGGATTTATGACACTATAGTAAATTATTTTAATAAACACTTAAAGACAAGTTTAAAATTCTTTCTAAAATGTTATAAAATGATTAGTGTTTAGTTTTTAGGGTTTGGGGGTTTAGTGTTTAGGATTTCTCGTTTATAGTTTAAGGTTTATAACACTTTAGTAAATGCTTTTAATAAACACGTATATAAAATTTAGAAAATGGTTTTTAAAATGTTATAAAATACATAGGGTTCAGGTTTTAGGGTTTCAAGTGTAGTGTTTGGGGCTTAGGGTTTAGGTTTTATAACAATTTAGTACATTATTTTAATAAAAGCTTAAATAAAAGCTACAAAATGATTTTTAAAATGTTATAAAATGATTAAGGTTTAGGGTTTAAAGTTTAGGGTTTGGGGTTTATGGTTCAAGGCTTAGGTTTTAGGGTTTATAAAAATTTAGTAAATTATTTTAATAAAAATTTTAAATAAAAGTTACAAAACACTTATCAAAATGTTATAAAATACTTACTGTTTAGGGTTTAGGGTTTTGGGTTTAGGTTTTAGGGTTTAGGTCTAGAAAATTCTTTTAATAAACACTTAAATGAAGGTTACAAAACGCTTTTTAAAATGTTATAAAATGATTAGTATTTAGGGTTTTGGGTTTGGGGTTTGGGGTTTAGGGTTTAGGTTCATGTTTTAGGATTTATGGTTTATATGGATTTAGTAAATTCTTTTAAAAAACACCTAAATAAAAGGTAGAAAATTCTTTTTAAAATGTTATAAAATGCTTAGGTCTTAGGGTTTGGGGTTAGGTTTTAAGGTTTATGGTTTATAAGCTAGTAAATGATTTTAACAAACACTTAAATAAAAGTTACAAAACACTTTTTAAAATGTTATAAAATTCTTAGAGTTTAGGATTTAAGGTTTAGGTTTTAGGGTCTCAGGTTTGGGGTTTAGCTTTTAGGGTTTAGGTTTTGAGGGTTTAGGTTTTATGGTTTAGGTCTAGGAATTTCTTTTAATAAACACTTAAATGAAAGTTACAAAATGCTTTTTAAAATGTTATAAAATGATTAGTATTTAGGGTTTTGGGTTTGGGGTTTGGGGTTTAGGGTTTAGGTTCATGTTTTAGGATTTAGGGTTTATAAGGATTTAGTAAATTCTTTCAAAAAACACCTAAATAAAAGGTAGAAAACTCTTTTTAAAATGTTATAAAATGCTTAGAGTTTAGGATTTAAGGTTTAGGTCTTAGGGTCTCATGTTTGGGGTTTAGAGTTTAGGGTTTAGTGTCTATGGTTTATAACACTCTAGTAAATTATTTTAAAAAAAGCCATAATAAAAGTTACAAAATCATTTTTAAAATATTATAAAACTATTAGGGTTTAGGGTTTACGGTGGTTTAGCGTTTAGGGTTTATGGTTTAGAAGACTTTAGTAAATGGATTTAATCAAGGCTCAAATAAATGTTATAAAATTCTTCTTAAAATGATATAAATTGCTTAGGGTTTAGTGTTTATAGTTTAGCCTTTGGGATTTAGGGTTTAGGGTTTATAAGACCTTAGTAAATGCTTCTAATAAACACTTAGATAAAAATTCCAAAACACTTTTTAAACTATTATAAAATGCTTTGGGTTTAGGGTTTTGCATTTTGATTTTAGGTTTTATGTTTAGGGTTTAGGGTTTAGGTTTTAAGGTTTAAAACACTTTAGTAAATTCTTTCAATAAACACTTAAATAAAAGTTACAAAACAACCTTTAAAATGTTATAAAATGCTTAAGATTTAGGGTTTCAGGTTTTGGGTTTAGAGTTTAGGCTTTAGGGTTTATAACGCTTGAGAAAATGCTTTTAATAAATACTTAAATAAAAGTTATGGACCGCTTTTTAAAATGTTATAAAATTATTAGTGTTTATGGTTTAGAGTTAAGAGTTTGAGGTTTATTATTTGGGGTTAAGGGTTTAGGGTTTAGGTTTTATAACACATATGTAAAATATTTGAGTAAAAACTTAAATAAAATTTACAAAACAATTTTTAAAATGTTATAGAATTCTTAGCATTTACTCCTTAGGGTTTAGGGTTTGGGGTTTGGGGTTTAGGGTGTAGGGTTTAGGGTTTTGGGTTTAGGGTTTACGGTTTGGGGTTTCGGGTTTAGGTAGAGTGTTTAAGGCTTATATAATGCTTAGGGTTTAAGGATTTGTAGTTTAGGGTTTAGGGTTTGAGGTTTAGGTTTTAAGGTTTAGGTTTTAAGGTTCATAACACTTTTTAAAATGTTTTAAGATGAATAGGGTACGGGGTTTAGACTATAGGGTATAGGGTTTAGGGTTTGGGTATTAGGGTTTAGGTTTAAGGTTTTAAGTCTAGGGTTTAGGCTTTAGAGTTTAGGGTTTAGGTATTATAACAATTTAGTAAATTCTTTTAATAAACATTTAAATAAAAGTTACAAAACAATTTCAAAAATGTTATCAAATACTTAGGATTTAGGGTTTACAGTTTAAGGTTAGGGGTTTATCATTTAAAGTTTAGGGTTTAGGGTTTAAGGTTTAGTTTTTATAAAATGTTTAAGGTTTGGGGTTTAAGGTTTAGGGTTTGGGGTTTGGGGTTTTGGGTTTACGGTTTACGGTTTAGGGTTTTGTGGTTTAGGGTTTAAGGTTTAGGTTTTAAGTTTTACGGTTTATAACACTCTAGGGTCTGGGTTTAGGCTTTAGAGTTTGGGTTTTATGGTTTAGGGTTTATGGTTTTAAGTCTAGGGTTTAGGGTTTAGAGTTTAGGGTTTACATTTTAGGGTTCAGGGTTAGGGGTTTATGGTTTAGAGTTTAGGATTTAGGGTTTATAGCACTGTAGTAAATGTTTTTAGTAAACACTTAAATAAAAGTTACAAAACGTTTTTAAAATTGTTATAAAATGCTTAGGGTTTAGGGTTTATAGCTTAGCGTTTAGGATATAGGGTTTTGGGTTTAGGATTTAGAGTTTAGGGTTAAGTGTTTGCGATTTAGGCTTTAGGGATTACGGATTAGTGTTTAGGGTATATAACACTTTGTAAAATTCTTAGGGTTTAAGTTTTAAGATTTTTGGTTTAGTGCTTAGGGTTTGCGGTTTAGGGTTCATGGTTTCAGGTTTATAACACCTTATAAATCCCTTTAATACACACTTAAATAAAAGTTACAAAACACTTTTTAAAATGTTATAAAATGCATAGGGTTTAGTGTTTAGGATTGGGGGTTTGGAGTTTACGTTTTAGGGTTTGGGGTTCAGGGTTAAGGGTTAAGGGTTTAGGGTTTACGGTGTAGCAATGAACCACCCCGCATTAAGGGCTTACCCGGCGCTACACATTACACATAATGCATTCATCCCATGGAGCCTCGAGGAGTTATGAATAAAAATAAATAAAAGGAAAAAGGTTTATGAAGAAGGGTGGAAAAACAAAGGTCGGGGTATCTCATGTACCACAATTTTCTCCCTCCTACACTCACATACCCAGGTGTGCTTTTCCATTATTATAGATACTGGTAAAATTCATAATGTTTATGGTTTAGGGATTAGGGTTTAGGGTTTAGGATTTAGGGTTTATAAATTTTTAGTAAATTCTTTGAATAAGCACTTAAATAAAAAGTTACAAATAGTTCTTAAAATGTTATAAAATTCTTAGCCTTTAGAATTTAGGGTTTAGGGTTTATAACACTTTAATAAATGTTTTTAATATAAACTTAAGTAAAAGTTAGAAAAAACTCTTTAAAATGTGATAAATTAATTAGGGTTTAGGTTTTAGCGATTAGGGTTTAAAGTTTATAAAACTTTAGTAAATTATTTTAGTAAACATGTAAAAAAAGTTACAAAACACTTTTTAAAAATTTATGAAATGCTTAGGGTTTAGGTTTTAGGGTATAAGGTATAGGGTTTAGGGTTTAGGGTTTATAACACGTTAGTAACTTGTTTTTAATAAACACTTAAATAAAAGTTACAAAACTCTTTTTGAAATGTTATAAAAGGCTTAGGGTTTAGCATTTAGGGTTTAGGTTTTTCAGTTTAGGGTTTGGGGTTTGGGGTTTTGGGTTTACGGTTTACGGTTTAGGGTTTTGTGGTTTAGGGTTTAAGGTTTAGGTTTTAAGTTTTACGGTTTATAACACTCTAGGGTCTGGGTTTAGGCTTTAGAGTTTGGGTTTTATGGTTTAGGGTTTATGGTTTTAAGTCTAGGGTTTAGGGTTTAGAGTTTAGGGTTTACATTTTAGGGTTCAGGGTTAGGGGTTTATGGTTTAGAGTTTAGGATTTAGGGTTTATAGCACTGTAGTAAATGTTTTTAGTAAACACTTAAATAAAAGTTACAAAACGTTTTTAAAATTGTTATAAAATGCTTAGGGTTTAGGGTTCATAGCTTAGCGTTTAGGATATAGGGTTTTGGGTTTAGGATTTAGAGTTTAGGGTTAAGTGTTTGCGATTTAGGCTTTAGGGATTACGGATTAGTGTTTAGGGTATATAACACTTTGTAAAATTCTTAGGGTTTAAGTTTTAAGATTTTTGGTTTAGTGCTTAGGGTTTGCGGTTTAGGGTTCATGGTTTCAGGTTTATAACACCTTATAAATCCCTTTAATACACACTTAAATAAAAGTTACAAAACACTTTTTAAAATGTTATAAAATGCGTAGGGTTTAGTGTTTAGGATTGGGGGTTTGGAGTTTACGTTTTAGGGTTTGGGGTTAAGGGTTTAGGGTTTACGGTGTAGCGATGAACCACCCCACATTAAGGGCTTACCCGACGCTACACATTACACATAATGCATTCATCCCATGGAGCCTCGAGGAGTTATGAATAAAAATAAATAAAAGGAAAAAGGTTTATGAAGAAGGGTGGAAAAACAAAGGTCGGGGTATCTCATGTACCACAATTTTCTCCCTCCTACACTCACATACCCAGGTGTGCTTTTCCATTATTATAGATACTGGTAAAATTCATAACGTTTATGGTTTAGGGATTAGGGTTTAGGGTTTAGGATTTAGGGTTTATAAATTTTTAGTAAATTCTTTGAATAAGCACTTAAATAAAAAGTTACAAATAGTTCTTAAAATGTTATAAAATTCTTAGCCTTTAGAATTCAGGGTTTAGGGTTTATAACACTTTAATAAATGTTTTTAATATAAACTTAAGTAAAAGTTAGAAAACACTCTTTAAAATGTGATAAATTAATTAGGGTTTAGGTTTTAGCGATTAGGGTTTAAAGTTTATAAAACTTTAGTAAATTATTTTAGTAAACATGTAAAAAAAGTTACAAAACACTTTTTAAAAATTTATGAAATGCTTAGGGTTTAGGTTTTAGGGTATAAGGTATAGGGTTTAGGGTTTAGGGTTTATAACACTTTAGTAACTTGTTTTTAATAAACACTTAAATAAAAGTTACAAAACTCTTTTTGAAATGTTATAAAAGGCTTAGGGTTTAGCATTTAGGGTTTGGTTTTTATTGTTTAGGGTTTATAACATCTTAGTAAATTATTTTGATAAAACCTTAAGTAAAAGTTACAAAACTCTTTTTAGAATGCTATGAAATGCTTAGGGTTTAGTGTTTTTAATACTTTAGTAAATTCTTATAACAAACACTTAAATAAGAGTTAAAGAATTTTTTTTAAAATGTTATAAATTGCTTAGTGTTTAGGGTTGAGAGTCTAGGGTTCATAAGACCTTAGTAAATCCTCTTAATAAACACTTTAGTAAAAGTTATTATTTTTTTTAAGATATAAAATTCTTAGGGTTAGTGTTTATGGTTTATGGTTTGGGGTTTGGTGTTTAGAGTTTAGGGTTTACGGTTTATAACACCTTAGTAAATGATTTTAATAAACACTTAAATAGAAGTTACAATATATTTTTTAAAATGCTATAAAATAATTAGGGTTTAGCATTGAGGGTTTAGGGTTTAGGGTCTAGGGTTTCAGGTTTAGAGTTTAGGGTTTATGGTTTAGGGCTTGTGGTTTGCAATTTAGGGTTGACGGTTTATAACACTTTAGTATATTCTTTTAATAAACACTTAAATAAAAATAATAAAATGCTTTTTAAAATTTTATAGAATGCTTAGGGTTTAGGGTTCAATTTTCACGGTTTGGGGTTTAGGATGAAATGTTTAGGGTTTAGGGTTAGGGTTTAGGATTTACGGTTTAGGGTTTGGGGTTTAGAGCTTAGGGTTTATAAGAATTTAGTAAATGATTTTAATAAACAATTAAAAATAAAATTTTCAAAATACTTTTTAAAATGTTATAAAATGATTAGGGTTTAGGGTTTGGGATTTAAGGTTTAGGGTGTAGGGTTTAGGATTTAGGTTTGGGGTTTGGGGTTTGGGTCTAGGTTTAGGGTTTAGTGTTTAGGTTCTACAACATTTTGGTAATTGCTTTTAATAAACACTTAAATAAAAGTTCAAAACAATTTTTTAAATGATATAAAATGGTTAGGGTCTAGGGTTTAGGGTTTAGAGTTTGGGGTTTAGTGTTTAGGGTTTACATTTTGGGGTTTAGGGTTTATGTTTTTGTGTTTAGGGTCTAGGGTTTTGTGTTTATGGTTTAGGGTTTATAACACTTTAGTAAATTATTTTAATAAACACTTAAATAAAATTTACAAAATTCTTCTTAAAATGCTATAAAATTCATACGGTTTATGGTTTATGGTTTAGGGCTTTGGGTTTAGGGTTTAAGGTTTAGGTTTTTGGGTCTAGGTTTTAGGGTGTATGGTTTAATTTTTGTAACAATTTAGTAAATTATTTTAATAAACACTTAAATAAAAGTTACAAAACACTTGTAAAAATGTTATAAAATGCTTAGGGTTTAGGGTTTACGGTTTATTATTTAGGGTTTATGGTTTAGGGTTCGGGGTTTATGGTTTAGAATTTAGTGTTTAGGTTTTATAGCACCTTAGTAAATTCTTCTAATAAACACTTAAATAAATGTTACAAAATTATTTTTAATAGATCATAAAATGCTTAGGTTTTACGGTTTAGGGTTTGGGTTTTAGGGTTTAGGGTTTAGGGTTTATAACTTTAGTAAATCATTTTAATAAACACTTAAATAAAAGTTACAAAACTCTCGTTAAATGTTATAAAAAGGTTAGGGTTTATGGTTTAGGGTTATAACACTATTAAATGCTTTTAATAAACACTTTAAAAAGTTACCAAAATGTATGTTAAAATGTTATAAAATTCTTAGTGTTTAGGGATAGGGTTCAGGATTTATAGAACTTTGATAAATTACTTTAATAAGAACATAAAAAAAGGTTGCTAAACACTTGTTAAAATGTTATAATATGCTTAGGCTTGAGGGTTTAGGATTTAAAATTCTATAAAATCCTCATGGTTTAGGGTTTAGGGTTTATAACACTTTAGTAAATGATTTTAATAAACACTTAAAAAAAAGTAAGAAAACACTTGTTAAAATGTTATAAAATACTTAGGGTTTAGATTTTAGGCCTTAGCGTTTTGGGTTTTGGGTTTAGAATGTTATAAAATGCTTACGGTTTAGGATTTAGGGTTTATAACATTTTAGTAAATGCTTTTGATAAACACTTCAAGAAAATTTACAAAAATCTTGTTAAAATATCATTGAATGCTTAGGGTTTAGGTTTACGGTTTAAAATGTTATAAAATGCTTAAGGTTTAGGGTTTATGGTTCACAAGACTTTAGTAAATTCGTTTTTATAAACACTTAAATAAAGTTACGAAACACTTTTTAAAATGTTATAAAATGATTAGTGTGTAGGGTTGAGGATTTAGTGTTTAGGTCTTATAACACTTCAATAAATTCTTTTAATAAACACTTAAAAAAAGGTTACAAAACACTTTTCAAAATGTTATAAAATGCTCACGGTTTAGGGCTTAAAATGTTATAAAATGCTTAGGGTTTATAAAAAATTAGTAAATTCTTTTAATAAACACTTAGAAAAAAAATACAAAACACTTGCTAAAAAGTTATAAAATGCTTAAAGTTTAGGTTTGAGGGACACTTTAGTAATTTCTTTTAATAAAAACTTTAGAAAGAGTTACAAAACTCTTGTTAAAATTTTATAAAATTCTTAGGGTGTAGGTTTTATGATTTAGGGTTTATAACACTTTAGTAAATTCCTTTAATAAACACTTAAAAAAAGTTACAAAAATCTTATTAAAATGTTATAAAATATTTATGGTTTTGGGTTTTAAAATGTTACAAAATGCTTGCTAAATTGTAATAAAATGCTTAGGGTTTATGGTTTATAACAATTTAGTAAATTATTTAAATAAAAACTTAAAAAAAGTTTTTAAGGCTTGTTAAAATGTTATTAAATTCCGAGGATTTAGAGTTTGGGGTTTAAAATGTTATAAAGTGCTTATGTATTAGGGTTTAGGGGGTGTGGATATTAGGTTTTATGGTTTATTTTTTTAATGATTTATTAAATTATTTTAATAAACACTTTAAAAAGTTAAAAAATGGTTTTTAGGGTTTAGCATTTTTTGGGGTTTTCAAGGCCTAGGGTTTTTTTTAGGGTTTAGGGTTTATGGGTTTTTAGGGTCTTGGGTTCTTTATAGTTTATGGTCTTTTAGGTTTTTTATGGTTTAGGGCTTAGGGTTTAAGGTTAAGGGTTTATGGTTTAGGAGTATAGGGTTTATAGCACTTTAGTAAATGGTTTTAGTAAACACTTAAATGAAAGTTACAAAACACTTTTTAAAATGTTATAAAATCCTTAGGTTTTAGGGTTTGGGGTTTAGGGCTTAGGGTTTAGGTTTTGGAGTTTAGGGTATAGAGTTTATAAGACCTTAGTAAGTGCTTTCAATCTTTAGGTTTTAGGGTTTATAAGACATTTGTAAACGATTTTAGGGTTTATCCTTTAGGCTTTTAGCATTAGGATATAGGATTTGGGGTTTGGGGTTTATGGTTTGGAATTTAGTGTTCAGGTTTTATAGCACCTTAGTAAATTCTTCTAATAAACACTTAAATAAAAGTTACAAAATTATTTTTAATAGATCATAAAATTCTTAGGTTTTATGGTTTAGGGTTTGGGGTTTGGGGTTTAGGGTTTAGTGTTTAGGGTTTATAACTTTAGTAAATAATTTTAATAAACACTTAAATAAAAGTTACAAAACTCTTGTTAAATGTTATAAAAAGGTTAGGGTTTAGGGTTTAGGGTTATAACACTATTAAATGCTTTTAATAAACACTTTAAAAAGTTACCAAAATGTATGTTAATATGTTATAAAATTCTTAGTGTTTAGGGATAGGGTTTGGGATTTATAGCACTTTGATAAATTATTTTAATAAGAACATAAAAAAAGGTTACAAAACACTTGTTAAAATGTTATAATATGCTTAGGCTTGAGGGTTTAGGATTTAAAATTCTATAAAATACTCATGGTTTAGCATTTAGGGTTTATAACACTTTAGTAAACGATTTTAATAAACACTCAAAAAAAAGTAAGAAAACACTTGTTAAAATGTTATTAAATACTTAGGGTTTAGATTTTAGGCCTTAGGGTTTTGGGTTTTGGGTTTAGAATGTTATAAAATGCTTACGGTTTAGGATTTAGGGTTTATAACATTTTAGTAAATGCTTTTGATAAACACTTCAATAAAAGTTACAAAAAGCTTGTTAAAATATCATTGAATGCTTAGGGTTTAGGTTTACGGTTTAAAATGTTATAAAATGCTTAAGGTTTAGGGTTTATGGTTCACAAGACTTTAGTAAATTCGTTTTTATAAACACTTAAAAAAAGTTATGAAACACTTTTTAAAATGTTATAAAATTCTTAGTGTGTAGGGTTGAGGATTTAGTGTTTAGGTATAACACTTCAATAAATTCTCTTAATAAACACTTAAAAAAAGGTTACAAAACACTTTTTAAAATGTTATAAAATGCTCACGGTTTAGGGCTTAAAATGTTATAAAATGCTTAGGGTTTATAAAGCTTTAGTAAATTCTTTTAATAAACACTTAGAAAAAAATTACAAAACACTTGCTAAAAAGTTATAAAATGCTTAAAGTTCAGGTTTGATGGACACTTTAGTAATTTCTTTTAATAAAAACTTTAAAAAAAGTGACAAAACTCTTGTTAAAATTTTATAAAATTCTTAGGGTGTAGGTTTTATGATTTAGGGTTTATAGCACTTTAGTAAATTCCTTTAATAAACACTTAAAAAAAGTTACAAAAATCTTATTAAAATGGTATAAAATATTTATTGTTTTGGGTTTTAAAATGTTACAAAATGCTTGCTAGATTCTAATAAAATGCTTAGGGTTTATGGTTTATAAAAATTTAGTAAATTATTTAAATAAACACTTAAAAAAAGTTTTTAAGGCTTGTTAAAATGTTATTAAATTCGTAGGTTTTAGGGTTTGGGGTTTAAAATGTTATAAAGTGCTTATGGATTAGGGTTTAGGGGGTGTGGATATTAGGTTTTATGGTTTATTTTTATAATGATTTATTAAATTCTTTTAATAAACACTTTAAAAAGTTAAAAAATGGTTTTTAGGGTTTAGCATTTTTTGGGGTTTTCAAGGCTTAGGGTTTTTTTTAGGGTTTAGGGTTTATTGTTTTTTAGGGTTTTGGGGTCTTTATGGTTTATGGTCTTTTAGGTTTTTTAGGGTTTAGGGCTTAGGGATTAAGGTTAAGTGATTAGGGTTTAGGAGTTTAGGGTTTATAGCACTTTAGTAAATGGTTTTAGTAAACACTTAAATGAAAGTTACAAAACACTTTTTAAAATGTTATAAAATCCTTAGGTTTTAGGGTTTGGGGTTTAGGGCTTATGGTTTAGGTTTTGGAGTTTAGGGTATAGAGTTTATAAGACCTTAGTAAGTGCTTTCAATCTTTAGGTTTTAGGGTTTAGGGTTTATGAGACATTTGTAAACAATTTTAGGGTAATTTTAGCATTAGGATATAGGATTTGGGGTTTGGGGTTTAGGTTTTAGGTTTTATAACACTTTAGTAAATTCTATTGATAAACACTTAAAAAAAAGTTACAGAATACTTTGTAAAATGTTATAAAATTTTTAGTGTTCACGATTTACCGTTTGTGGTTTACCGTTTGGGATTTAGGGTTTCTAGTTTACAGTTTAGGTTTTAAGGTTTATGGTTTAGGATTTATAACACTAAAGTTACAAAACACTTTTTAAAATATTAATAAAAATTTAGGGTTTAGGGTTTAGGGTTTAGGGTTTCGGATTTATGACACTATAGTAAATTATTTCAATAAACACTTAAAGAAAAGTTTAAATTTTTTTATAAAATGTTATAAAATGATTAGTGTTTAGTTTTTAGGGTTTGGTGGTTTAGGGTTTAGGATTTCTGGTTTATAGTTTAAGGTTTATAACACTTTAGTAAATGCTTTAATAAACACTCAAATAAAAGTTACAAAACACTTTTTAAAATGTTTTAAAATGCCTAAGGTTTAGGTTTTAGGGTTTATAACACTTTAGTAAATGCTTTTACTAAACACGTATATAAAATTTAGAAAACGGTTTTTAAAATGTTATAAAATACATAGGGTTTAGGTTTTAGGGTTTCAAGTGTAGTGTTTGGGGCTTAGGGCTTAGGTTTTATAACAATTTAGTAAATTATTTTAACAAAAGCTTAAATAAAAGCTACAAAATGATTTTTAAAATGTTATAAAATGATTAATGTTTAGGGTTTAGAGTTTAGGGTTTGGGGTTTATGGTTCAAGGCTTAGGTTTTAGGGTTTATAAATATTTAGTAAATTACTTTAATAAAAAGTTAAATAAAAGTTACAAAACACTTTTCAAAATGTTATAAAATACTTAGTGTTTAGGGTTTTGGGTTTTGGGTTTAGGTCTAGAAAATTCTTTTAATAAACACTTAAATGAAAGTTACAAAATGCTTTTTAAAATGTTATAAAATGATTAGTATTTAGGGTTTTGGGTTTGGGGTTTAGGGTTTAGGTTCATGTTTTAGGATTTGTGCTTTATAAGGATTTAGTAAATTCTTTTAAAAAACACTTAAATAAAAGGTAGAAAACTCTCTTTAAAATGTTATAAAATGCTTAGGTCTTAGGGTTTGGGGTTAGGGTTTAAGGTTTAGGGTTTATAAGGGTCCAGTAAATGATTTTAACAAACACTTAAATAAAAGTTACAAAACAATTTTTAAAATGTTATAAAATGCTTAAAGTTTAAGTTTTAAGGTTTAGGTTTTAGGGTTTAGGTTTTGAGAGTTTAGGTTTTAGGGTTTAGGTCTAGAAAATTCTTTTAATAAACACTTAAATGAAAGTGACAAAAAGATTTTTAAAATGTTATAAAATGATTAGTATTTAGGGTTTTGGGTTTGGCGTTTGGGGTTTAGGGTTTAGGTTCATGTTTTAGGATTTAGGGTTTATAAGGATTTAGTAAATTCTTTCAAGAAACACCTAAATAAAAGTTAGAAAACTCTTTTTAAAATGTTATAAAATGCTTAGATTTTAGGATTTAAGGT
This sequence comes from Pinus tabuliformis, assembly GCA_031772625.1. Lineage (NCBI taxonomy): Eukaryota > Viridiplantae > Streptophyta > Pinopsida > Pinales > Pinaceae > Pinus > Pinus tabuliformis. The sequence continues at coordinate 649,212,206 of CM062819.1, read as the reverse complement.
TTAGGTCTTAGGGTCTCATGTTTGGGGTTTAGAGTTTAGGGTTTAGTGTCTATGGTTTATAACACTTTAGTAAATTATTCTAATAAATGCCATAATAAAAGTTACAAAATCATTTTTAAAATGTTATAAAATGATTAGTGTTTAGGGTTTGGGATTTAGGGTTTACGGTGGTTTAGTGTTTAGGGCTTATGTTTTATAAGACTTTAGTAAATGGTTTTAATCAAGGTTTAAATAAATGTTATAAAATTCTTCTTAAAATGATATAAACTGCTTAGGGTTTAGTGTTTACGGTTTAGCCTTTGGGATTTAGGGTTTAGGGTTTAGAAGACCTTAGTAAATGATTCTAATAAACACTTAGATAAAAATTCCAAAACACTTTTTAAACTATTATAAAATGCTTAGGGTTTAGGGTTTTGCATTTTGATTTTAGGTTTTATGTTGAGGGTTTAGGGTTTAGGTTTTAAGGTTTAAAACACTTTAGTAAATTCTTTCAATGGACACTTAAATAAAAGTTACAAAATGGTCTTTAAAATGTTATAAAATGCTTAGGATTTAGGGTTTCGGGTTTTGGGTTTAGAGTTTAGGCTTTAGGGTTTATAACACTTGAGAATATTCTTTTAATAAATACTTAAATAAAATTTATGGACTACTTTTTAAAATGTTATAAAATTCTTCGTGTTTATGGTTTAGAGTTAAGCGTTTGAGGTTTATTATTTGGGGTTAAGGGTTTAGGGTTCAATGTTTTGAATTTAGGTTTTATAACAGTTACATAAAAGCTTTTAGTAAAATTTACAAAACACTTTTTAAAATGTTATAAAATTATTAGCATTTACTCCTTAGGGTTTAGGGTTTGGGGTTTGGGGTTTAGGGTGTAGGTTTTAGGGTTTAGGGTTTAGGGTTTAGGGTTTGGCGTTTGGGGTTTAGGGTAGAGTGTTGAAGGCTTATATAATGCCTAGGGTTTACGGATTTGTAGTTTAGGGTTTAAGGTTTAAGGTTTAGGTTTTAAGGTTCATAACACTTTTAAAATGTTTTAAGATGAATAGGGTATGGGGTTTAGGCTATAGGGTTTAGGGTTTAGGGTTTAAGGTTTTAAGTCTAGGGTTTAGGGTTTAGGTATTATAACACTTTAGTAAATTCTTTTAATAAACATTTAAATAAAAGTCACGAAACAATTTCAAGAATGTTATCAAATACTTAGGATTTAGGGTTTACAGTTTAGGGTTTAGGGTTTAAGGTTTAATTTTTATAAAAATTTAAGGTTTGGGGTTTAAGGTATAGGTTTAGGGTTAAGCATTTAAATTTTATGCATTAAGGATTAGGGTTTACGGTCTAGGTTTTATAACACATTATAAAATGCTTAGGGTTTAAGTTTTAAAATTTTTCAGTTTGGGGTTTAGGGTTCATGGTTTTGGGTTTATAACACCTTAGTAATAGTTTTAATAAACACTTACATGAAAGTTACAAAACACTTTTTAAGATGTTATAAAATGCTTGGGGTTTAGTGTTTAGGATTTGGGGTTTACGGTTTATGGTTTAGGGTTTGGGGTTTAGGGTTAAGGGTTTAGGGTTTAGGGTGTAGACATGACCCACCCCAACTTAAGGGGGTATCTTTTGCTACATATGACACGTAATGCATTCATCATGTTGAGCGTCGAGGATTTGTGAAGAAAAATAAACAAAAGGAAACAACTTAGTGAAGAAGGGTGCAAATACAAAGGTCAAGGTATCTCATGTACCACAATTTTCTCCCTCCTACACTCAAATACCGAAGTGTTGTCTTCCCTTATTATTTACACTCAAGGGTTTATGGTTTAGGGATTAGGGTTTGGGGTTTAGGGTTTAGGATTGAGGGTTTATAACATTTTAGTAAATTCTTTTAATAAGCACTTAAATAAAAGTTACAAATAGTTTTTAAAATGTTATAAAATTCTTAGGCTTTATAATTTAGGCTTTAGGGTTTATAACACTTTAGTAAATGTTTTTAATATATAGTTTAATAAAAGTTACAAAACACTCTTTAAAATGTTATAAATTAATTAGGGTTTATGTTTTGGGGATTAGGGTTTAAAGTTTATAACACTTCAGTAAATTATTCTAATAAACAAGTAAAAAATGTTACAAAACACTTTTTAAAATGTTATGAAATGCTTAGGGTTTAGGTTTTAGGGTATAAGGTATAGGGTTTAGGGCTTGGGGTTTAGGTTTTAGGCTTGACGGTTTATAACAATTTAGTAAATTATTTTAATAAACACTTAAATAAAAGTTACAAAACGCTTTTTGAAATATTATAAAAGGCTTAGGGTTTAATGTCTAGGGTTTAGGTTTTTCAGTTTAGGGTTTAGTTTTTATGGTTTAGGGTTTATAACACCTTACTAAATTATTTTGATAAAAACTTAAGTAAAAGTTACAAAACTATTTTTAGAATGCTATAAAATGCTTAGGGTTTAGGTTTTATAAGACTTTAATTAATTCTTATATTAAACACTTAAATAAGACTTAAGAAACACATTTTAAAATGTTATAAATTGCTTAGGGTTTAGTAAATCCTCTTAATAAATAGTTAAATAAAGGTTAGAATTTTTTTTAGGATGTTATAAAATGTTTAGGTTTTAGGGTTTATGGTTTGGGGTTTCGTGTTTAGAGTTTAGGGTTTATTGTTTATAACACTTTAGTAAATTATTCTAATAAACAATTAAATAGAAGTTACGATATGTCTTTTAAAATGTTATAAAAATATTAGGGTTTAGCATTTATGGCTTAGGGTTTAGGGTTTAGAGTTTAGGGTTTAGGGTTTAGGGTTTTCGGTTTAGGGTTTAGGGTTTAGAGTTTAGGGTTTAGGGTTTAGAGTTTAGGATTTAGGGTCTAGGGATTAGATGTTTAGGGTTTATAGCACTTTAGTAAATGGTTTTAGTATACAATTATATAAAACTCACAAAACACTTCTTAAAATGTTATAAAATACTTATTTTTAGGGTTTGGGGTTTAGGGCTTAAGGTTTAGGGTTTAGGTTTTGGATTTTAGGGTTTAGAGTTTATAGGACCTTAGTAAATGTTTTCAAAATTTAGGCTTTAGTGTTTAGGGTTTATAAGACCTTAGTAAATGATTTTAGGTTTAATCCTATAGGCTTTAGGCATTAGGATATAGAGTTTGGGGTTTGGGGTTTAGTGTTTAGGTTTTCTAACACTCTAGTAAATTCTTTTAATAAACCCTTAAATAAAAGTCACAGAACACTTTCTAAAATGTTATAAAATTCTTAGTGTTTAGGGTTTACTATTTGGGGTTTACAGTTTGGGATTTAGGATTTCGGGTTTAGGATTTAGGTTTTAGGGTTTGTGGCTCATGGTTTATGGTTTAGAATTTATAACACTAAAGTTGCAAAATGCTTTTTAAAATATTAGAAAAAAATTAGCGCTTAGGGTTTAGGATTTAGGATTTATAACACGTAAATTATTCTAATAAACACTTAAATAAAAGTTTAAAACGATTTTTAAAATGTTATAAAATGATTAGGGATTAGGTTTTAGGGTTTGGGGGTTTATGGTTTAGGATTTTGGGTTTATGGTTTAAGCTTCATAACAATTTAGTAAATGCTTTTAATAAACACTTAAATAAAATTTACAAAACACTTTTTAAAATGTTGTAAAATCCTTAGGGTTTAGGTTTTAGGGTTTATAACACTTTAGTAAATGCTTTCAATAAACACCTAAATAAAATTTAGAAAATTCTTTTTAAAATGTTGTAAAATACATAGGGTTTAGGTTTTATAAAACTGCAGTAAATTATTTTAATAAAAACTTCAATAAAATGTACAAAAAGGATTTTTAAAATGTTATTAAATGATTAAGGTTTAGGGTATAGGTTTTAGGGTTTCGGGTTTACAGTTGAGTGCTTAGGTTTTAGGGTTTACAACAATTTAGTAAATTATTTTAATAAAAAGTTAGATAAATGTTACAAAACACTTTTCAAAATGTTATAAAATACTTAGCGTTTAGGGTTTTTGGTTTAGGGTTTAGGGTTTAATCTTTATAACACTTTAGAAAATTCTTTTAATAAACACTTAAATGAAAGTTACAAAATGATTTTTAAAATGATATAAAATGATTGGTATTTAGGGTTTGGGGTTTAGGGTTTAGGGTTCATGTTTTAAGATTTAGGGTTTATAAGGATTTAGTAAATTCTTTTAATAAACGCTTAAATAAAAGTTAAAATTCTCTTTTTAAAATGTTATAAAATGCTTAGGGTTTAGGATTTGGGTTTAGGGTTTAATGTTTAGGGTTTATAAGGGTTCAATAAATGATTTTGATAAACAATTAAATAAAAGTTACAAAACACTTTTGAAATTTTATAAAATTCTTAGAGTTTAGGATTTAAGGTTTATGGTTTACGGTTTAGGTTTGGGGTTTATAGTTTAGGGTTTAGTGTTTAGGGTTTATAACGCTTTAGTAAATTATTTTAATAAACACTATAATAAAAGTTACAAAATGATTTTTAAAATGTTGTAAAATGATTAGGGTTTAGGGTTTACATTTACTGTTTGGGGTTTAGGGTTTAGGGTAGTTTAAAGTTTTGGGTTTATGGTTTATAAGACTTTAGTAAATGGTTTTAATCAAGGCTTAAATAAAAGTTAGAAAATTATTTTTAAAATGATATAAATGCGTAGGATTTAGTGTTTACAGTTTGGCCTTTGGGATTTAGGGTTTAGGGTTTATAAGACCTTAGTAAATGCTTTTATTAAAGACTTCAATAAAAGTTCCAAAATACTTTCTAAATTGTTATAAAATGCTTATGGTTTAGGGTTTTTAGTTTTGATTTTGGGTTTTAGGTTTAGGGTTTAGGTTTTAGGGCTTATAACACTTTAGTAAATGCTTTTAATAAGCACTTAAATAAAAGTTACAAAATAGTTTTTAAAATGTTATAAATTGCTTAGGATATAGCGTTTAGGCTTTATGGTTTAGGGTTTCAGGTTTCGTGTCCGGAGTTTATGGTTTTGGGTTTATAACACTTGAGAAAATGCTTTTAATAAATACTTAAATAAAATTTATGGACTTCTTTTTAAAATGTTATAAAATTCCCAATGTTTATGGTTTAGTGTTAAGCAAGGATAAGTTTAGGGGCGAATGTTCGCCCTTTGGCGAAATTAAGGGGTTTTAAATTTTTAGTGGGTGAATATTTTGTATCATAGTACATTTTTACAAATCACCTCAAATAGCCCACCTTATTTTAAGGGAGAGGGTAAAAAAGGTAAATTTATCCCTTGAAATTAGGACTTACAACCTTCCATTCGCCCATTTTCAAGAATAGGTTTTATTTAAGTGAATCCTATGGGCCAAATACCATATTTATAAAAGAGGTATGGTAAATTAATAAAAATATAAATAAATGAGAGGTATGGTAAATAAATAAAACATTTTTTATATTTACTCCATAAGTCACCTTATATACATGTAAGGGTGTAAACAAATAAAAATATAAGTAAAGTGGAGGTATGGTAAATAAATAAAACGTCTTTTTATACTTACTCAAAAGGTATGGTAAATAAATAAAAATATAAATAAACCAGACATATTGTAAATAAATAAAACCTCTTTTTATATTTAGTCCATAACCCTCGTTTCTATTTATGAAGGCTCAAGAAAGAGGTTTTATTTAAGTGAATCCTATGGGCCAAATACCATATTTGTAAAAGAGGAATGGTAAATTAATAAAAATATAAATAAACGAGAGGTATGGTAAACAAATAAAACATTTTTTTATATTTACCCCATAAGTCACCTTATATTTACGAACACTCAAAAAATGGGTTATATTTAGGTGAAACCTATGGCCAAAATACTATGGGACAAATACCATGGACTAGATTGTTCTTAATACCGTGCAAAAAACTATTATTAACCCTAATATTAGAATTAATAAAAATAAAAATGGCACATGGTATTGACCCATGGTATTCACCAAAATGGCACATGGTATTGACCCATGGTATTCACCAAAATGGCAATGGTATTGACCCATGGTATTTGGAATGTAGCCTATTTGGGGGAATTAAACCAGCATGTAGCCTATACTAAGATTCACTAGGACTTTACAAAGTTTTTTTATTTAGTGAAAGACTCGCCAAGATCTTACAAGATTTTATAATTGAGTAAAATATTCGCCATGCCTAGTGAGAGATTCGCCAAAAAATTATATAAACATAATATATTATTAATAAAATCGCCTTCAAATCTTAGTAAACACTTAAATAATATCTACAAAACACTCTTTCAAATGTTATAAAATGTTTAGCATTTATGGTTTAGGGTTTAGGGTTTGGGGTTTAGGGTGTAGGGTTTAGCATTTGATATTTAGGGTTCAAGGTTTAGGGTAGAGTGTTTAAGGTTTATAAGATGCTTAGGGTTTAGGGTTTTGTGGTTTATAACACTTTAGTAAATTGTTTTAATAAACACTTAAATAAAAGTTACAAAACACCTTTTAAAATGTTATAAAATGATTAGGGCATAATTTTTAGGCTATAGGGTTTAGGTTTTAGTGTTTAGGGTTTATGGTTTATAACACTTTAGTAAATTCTTTTAATAAACACTTAAATAAAAGTTACAAAACAGTTTTTAAAATTCTATAAAGTATTGAGGGTTTAGGGTTTGGGTTTTAGGGTTTAAGGTTTAGCATTTTAAGTCTAGGGTTTAGGGTTTAAGTTTAGGGTTTAGGGTTTACAGTTTAGTGTTTAGGGTTAGGGGTTTATGGTTTAGAGTTTATGGTTAAGGGTTTATAGCACTTTAGTAATTTTTTTTAGTAAACACTTATAAAGGTTGCAAAATGTTTTTAAAATTGTTATAAAATGCTTAGGGTTTAGAATTTACGGTTTAGGATTTAGGGTTTGGGGTTTAGTGTCTAGGGTTTAGGGTTAAGCATTTGCGGTTTAGGCTTTAGGGATTAGGGTTTATGGTATAGGGTTTATAACACTTTATAACATGTTTAAGGTTTAAGTTTTAGGATTTTTGGTTTAGGGTTTAGGGTTTAGGGTTTGGGTTTTAGGGTTCATGGTTTCCTATTTATAACACCTTAGTAATTGTTTTAATAAAAACCTAAATAAAAGTTACAAAACAATTTTTAAAATGTTATAGAATGTTTAGGGTTTAATGTTTATGATTTGGTGTTTATGGTTTATGGTTTAGGTTTTTGGGTTTAGGGTTAAAGGTTTAGGGTTAAGGGTTTAGGGTTTAGGGTTTAGGGTGTAGGGATGAAACACCCCACCTTAAGGGGGTATCCACTACTACATATTACACATAATGCATTCATCCTATGGAGTCTCTAAGAGTTATGAAGAAAAATAAATAAAAGGATAAAGGTTTATGAAGAAGGGTGGAAAAGCAAAGGTCGAGGCATGTCATGTACCACAATTTTCTCCATCCTACTCTCACATATCTGGGTGTGGTCTTACATTATTATAGATACTCATAAAATTCTTAGGGTTTATGGTTTAGGGATTAGGGTTTGGGATTTAAGGTTTAGGATTTAGGGTTTTTAAAAATTTTAGTAAATTCTTTTCATAAGCACTTAAATAAAAGTTACAAAAGTTTTTGAATGGTTATAAAATTCTTAGGCTTTACCGTTTAGGGTTTAGGGTTTATAGCATTGTAGTAAATGTTTTTAATATACACTTAAATAAAAGTTACAAAACACTAATTAAAATGTTATAAATTAATTAGGGTTTAGGTTCTAGAGTTTAGGTTTTAGGGTATAAGGTATAAGGTTTACGGTTTGGGGTTTAGGGTTTAGGGTTTAGGTTCTAGGGTTTATAACACTTTAGTAATTTGTTTTAATAAAAACTTAAATAAAAGTTACAAAATTCTTTTTGAAATGTTTTAAAGGCTTAGGGTTTAGCGTTTATGGTTTATGGTTTATAGTTTAGGGTTTAGTGTTTATAACACCTTAGTAACTTATTTTCATAAAAACTTCAGTAAAAGTTACAAAACACTTTTTAGAGTGCTATAAAATGCTTAGGTTTTAGGGTTTCTAAGACTTTAGTCAATTATTATAATAAACACTTAAATAAAAGTTAAAAACACTTTTTAAAATGTTACAAATTTCTTAGGGTTTGGGGTTAAGAGTATAGGGTTTATAAGACTTTAGTAAATCCTCTTAATAAACACTTAAATAAATGTTAGAATTTTTTTAAGATGTTATAAAATTCTTAGGGTTTAGGTTTTAGGGTTTACGATTTAGGGTTTATGGTTTAGGGTTTTGTGTTTAGATTTTAGGGTTTAGGGTTTATAACACTTTAGTAAGTGATTTTAATAAATGTTGAACTATAAGTTACAATATGTTTTTTAAATTGTTATATAATCACTAGGGTTTAGCGTTTAGGGTTTAGGGTTTAGAATTTAGAGTTTAGGGTTTAGGGTTTAGGGTTTCAAGTTTTGAGTTTATGGTTTAAGGTTTAGGGTTTTTTGTTTAAAGTTTAGGGTTTAGGGTTTAAGGTTTAGGGTTTAGGATTTATGATCTATGGTTTAATGTTTATGGTTTAGAGGTTATGGTTTAAGGTTTATAAGACTTTATTAAATGATTTTAATAAACGCTTAAACAAAAGTCTTAAAATAATTTCTTAAATGCTATAAAATGATTAGGGTTTAGGGTTTAGGGTTTGGGATTTATTGCTTAGGGTTTTGGATTCAAGGTTTAGGGTTTAAGGTATGGGGTTTTGGGTTTAGGTTTATGGTTTAGTGTTTAGGGTCTACAACATTTTGGGAAATGCGTTTAATAAACACTTAAATAAAAGTTACAAAACAATTTTTAAAATGTTATAAAATGGTTAGGGTTTACAGTTTATGGTTTAGGGTTTGGGGTTTACGTTTTAGGGTTTAGGTTTTTGGTTTTAGGGTTTATTTTTTGTTTTTAGGTTTAGGGTTTATTTCTAAATGTTATAAAATTCTTAGTGTTTAGGGATAGGGTTTATGGTTTACGGTTTTGGATTTATAAAATTTTGATAAATTCTTTTAATAAGAACATAAAAAAAGTTACAAAATGCTTGTTAAAATGTTATAAAATGCTTGCGCTTTAGGGTTTAGGATTTAAAATTCTATAAAATGCTTATGGTTTAGGGTTTATATCACTTTAGTAAATTCTTTTAATAAACACTTAAAAAAAAGTAAGAAAACTCTTATTAAAATGTTATAAAATACTAAGGGTTTAGATTTTAGGCTTTAGGGTTTTGGGTTTTGGGTTTAAAATGCTATAAAATGCTTATGGTTTAGGATTTAGGGTTTATAACATTTTAGTAAATGATTTTAATAAACACTTCAAAAAAGGTTACAAAAAGCTTGTTAAAATGTCATTGAATGCTTAGGGTTGAGGTTTAGGGTTTAAAATTTTATAAAATGCTTAAGGTTTAGGGTTTAGTGTTCATAAGACCTTAGTAAATTCTATTTATAAACACTTAAAAAAAGTTGCAAAACAATTTTTAAAATGTTATAAAATTCTTAGTGTTTAGGGTTTAGGGTTTATGCCTTATAACACTTCAATAAATTATTTTAATAAACGCTTAAAAAAAGTTAAAAAAAACACTTTTTAAAATGTCATAAAATGCTCACGATTTAGGGTTTAAAATGCTATAACATGCTTAGGGTTTAGAGTTTATGGTTTAGGCTTTATAAAACTTTTGTAAATCCTTTTAATACACACTTAGAAAAAGGCTACAAAATACTTGCTAAAAAGTTATAAAATGCTTAGGGATTAGCTTTGAGGTACACTTTAGTAAATTCTTTTAATAAACACTTTAAAAAAGGTTACAAAACTTTGCTTAAAATTTTATAAAATTCTTAGGGTGCAGGTTTTAGGGTTTAGGGTTTATAACACTTTAGTAAATGCTTTTAATAAACACTTAAAAAAATTTACAAGGAACTTATTAAAATGTTACAAAATGCTTGCTAAATTGTAATAAAATGCTTAAGGTTTAGGGTTTATAACAATTTAGTAAACTCTTTAAATAAACACTTAAAAAAAAGTTACAAAGGCTTGTTAAAATGTTATAAAATGCTTAGGGTTTAGGGTTTGGGGTTTAAAATGTTATAAAGTGATTTTGGTTTAGGGTTTAGGGTTTATGGATTAGGAGTTTAGATTTTATAGCAGTTTAGTTAATGGCTCTAGTAAACACTTAAAAAAAAGGTACAAAACACTTTTTAAAATGTTATAAAATCATTAGGTTTTTTGGTTTGGGGTTTGGGCCTTGTTTTTAGGGTTTAGGCTTTGGCGTTTAGGGTTTAGAGTTTATAAGGCCTTAGTGTAGGAATTTACAGGGTAAGTTCCTCAGAAAGAACACCAAAAGGACACCGCTCACAACCAGATCACAAATCAATACACCAGTATTTTTGACGTGGTTAAAACCCTCAAAGAGGGAAACAGTCCACGGCCTACGCCAACGTGGCTACTACAGACAATTTATTAATCAAAGAATGAAAATTTACATAAGCTTCTCTCATGCACGGATTACACGAACAATGACCCTCCATGTGCTTTAAATAGAACTCATGGACCAATCGGGTGTCAAGCCACGGATCAAGTGTCGGTAATACCGAGGAGAGAGTGAACCGTCGGATCACTACATATCGTGACCGTCGGATTGTAAGTTACAAAATGTACAACAGTAAAGAAACATACTTTACCTAACTCTATACTAGACCAAGTTGAACTTAACTATTTCCTATGTGTCGGAATATCCTAACATCCCCCCTTAAGAACAACTTGGGATAGGATTGAAGGATTTACAAATATGACACAATAGGAGAAGGAAGGAGGCACTAGAGCCTATCCCCCCTTAGTGACAACTTCCTGAACTCCAAGCATATATCGAAGTTTAGTGAACTTCGCCTCTGTGAGAGCCTTTGTGAAGATGTCTACAACCTGATCATCTGTTGAACAATATTGCACTTCAAGAACATGGTCATGAATGAGCTTTCTGATGAAGTGCATGTGTAGTTCAATGTGTTTGCTGCGCTGATGCTGGACTGGATCTTTGCATAGCTGAATGGCACTTTGATTATCACACCAAAGTGTGGTTGGATGCTGCTGCTCAAAGCCAAACTCTGATAGGATCTGACGAAGCCACAAGGCTTCCTTACTAGCTTCCACAAGACCACGATACTCTGCTTCTACTGATGAAAGAGAAATGGTAGCCTGTTTCTTACAAGCCCATGTAATAGGTCCTGAACCAAGAGTGAAGACATAACCGGCAGTAGACTTCCGATCATCAGGGTCACTAGCCCAATCAGAATCAGTGAAACCAACTAATAGAGGAGCTGCTTTAGCACTGTAATGAATCCCAAACTGAACTGTACCTCGAACATAACGAAGTATTCTTTTAGCTTCTTTCCAATGACTTTCACGGGGGTTTTGCATGAACCGAGCAACAAGGCCAACAGCAAAGGAAAGGTCAGGACGAGTATGGGTTAAATACAAGAGTTTTCCTACAAGTTGACGGTATAATGTAGCATCAACTTCAGGAGAAGTACACGAGACTGAAAGTTTGACTCCAGACTGAAAGGGAGAAGGGGCTGGCTTACAGTCTTCCATGTGAAAATGACAAAGAATATCACAAGCATACTTGGACTGGGAAAGGGAAATACCCTCCTTGGATTGCAAGACTTGAAGACCGAGAAAATAGTGTAAGTGTCCTAAGTCTGTCATTTCAAATTTCCTTTTGAGGCTAGACTTCACATGGTTTATAAGGTTGGGATCACTACCAGTAAGGATGAGATCATCAACATAAAGGACAAGGATGATAAGAGAGTTGCCCACTTTCTTGGTGTAGACAGTATTGTCAGAATGACACCTAGAAAAGCCAGATTCTAAAAGAAAGCTATCCATTTTGGCATACCAAGCAAGAGGAGCTTGCTTGAGACCATAAAGGGATTTCTTAAGTCGACAAACAAGGCTGGAGTCTGTTTGTATGAAGCCAATGGGTTGTTCCATATATATTTCTTCCTGCAAGTCCCCATGCAAGAAGGCAGATTTAACATCCATCGGATGGACTTCCCATTTTAAAGAGGCAGCAAGAGAGAGAACAAGGCGAATAGAGTTCATTTTGGCGACAGGGGAGAAGGTTTCAGTGTAGTCAATGCCTTCAACCTGTGAAAAGCCCTTAGCAACAAGACGAGATTTATGTTTATCAACTTTCCCATCTGGTCCATACTTGGTTCTATAAACCCATTTACATCTAACAAGTTTGCATCCCTTTGGTAGAGGAACAAGATCCAATGTATCATTTGCCAACAATGAATGATATTCTTCATTCATAGCTGTTTCCCAATGTGGATGGCCTGAAGCTTCTGCAAAAGGGTCAGGATCATGATTTACTGGAGCTTGAGCCAGTAAAAAAGAGGCTCTTTCAAACTAAGAACGTGTACGTCGCTGATTTGTAGGATCACCGGCAAGATCACCTGCTGCATCCCGAGTAGCACGGACCCATCTTGGAAGTTGAGGATCCTGAGAAGGTGGGGGAGGATTATCATCCTCACTTTCATCATCTGAAGAAGAAATGTTTTCAAAAGTAGAAGAGGTAGGAAGAGGTGGCACATCCGCCGGACTAGGATCGCAGGCTCTGATACCATGTAGGAATTTACACGGTAAGTTCCTCCGAAAAGAACACCAAAAGGACACCACTCACAACCAGATCACAGATCAATACACCAGTATTTTTGACGTGGTTAAAACCCTCAAAGAGGGAAACAGTCCACGGCCTGCGCCAACTTGGCTACTACAGGAAATTTATTAATCAAATAATGAAAATTTACATAAGCTTCTCTCATGCACGGATTACACGAACAATGACCCTCCATGCGCTTTAAATATAACTCATGGACCAATCGGGTGTCAAGCCACGGATCAAGTGTCGGTAATACCGAGGAGAGAGTGAACCGTCGGATCACTACATATCGTGACCGTCGGATTGTAAGTTACAAAATGTACAACGGTAAAGAAACACACTTTACCTAACTCTATACCTAACTCTATACTAGACCAAGTTGAACTTAACTATTTCCTATGTGTCGGAATATCCTAACACTTAGTAAATGCTTTCAAGCTTTAGGGTTTAGGATTTAGGGTTTATAAGACCTTAGTAAATGATTTTAGGGTTTATCCTTTAGGATTTAAGCATTAGGATATGGGGTTTGGGGTTTAGGGTTTAGGATTTATAACACTTTAGTAATTTATTTTAATAAACACTTAAATAAAAGTTACATAATTCTTTCCAAAATGTGATAAAGTTCTTAGTGTTTAGGGTTTACCATTTGGGTTTTACAGTTTGGGATTTAGGGTTTAGAGTTTGGGGTTTAGGTTTTAGGGTTTATGGTTTATGGTTTAAGGTTTACGATTTATAATACTAAAGTTACAAAACACTTTTTAAAATATTAAAAAGAATTAGTGTTTAGGGTTTAGGGTTTATGATTTATAACACACTAGTAAATCCTTTTAATAAACACTTCAATAAAAGTTTAAAATGATCTTAAAATGCTATAAAATGATTAGGGTTTAGGTTTTAGGGCTTGGGAGTTTATGGTTTAGGGTTTCGGGTTTATGGTTTAAGGTTTATAACACTTTAGTAAATGCTTTTAATAAACACTTAAATAAAAGCAACAAAACACTTTTTAAAATGATGTAAAATGCTTAGGGTTTAGGACGTTTTTTAAAATGTTATAAGATGCATAGTGTTTAGGATTTTGGGTTTAGGTGTAGTGTTCGGGGCTTAGGTTTAGGTTTTATAACACTTTAGTAAATTATTTTAATAAACACTTAAATAAAATGTACAAAACGATTTTTAAAATGTTATAAAATGATTAAGGTTTAGGGTATAGGGTTCAGGGCTTGGGGTTTACAGTCCAAGGCTTAGGTTTTATGGTTTAGGGTTTATGTTTTAGGATTTATGGTTTATAAGGATTTAGTAAATTCTTGTAATAAACACTTAAATAGAAGTTAAAAAACTCTTTTTAAAATGTTATAAAATGCTTAGGGTTTAAGGTTTATGGTTTATAAGGGTTGAGTAAATGATTTTAATAAACACTTAAATACAAGTTACAAAACATTTTTTTAAATTTTATAAAATGCTTAGAGGTTAGGATTTAAGGTTTAGTGTTTATGGTTTCATGTTTGGGGTTTAGAGTTTAGTATTTAGTGTTTAGGGTTTATAACGCCTTAGTAAATTATTTTAATAAACACTCTAATAAAATTTACAGAATGATTTTTAAAATGTTATAAAATGATTAGGGTTTCAGATTTAGGGTTTAGGGTTTAGGGTGGTTTAGCATTTAGGGTTTATGGTTTATAAGACTTTAGTAAATGGTTTTAATCAAGCCTTAAATAAAGGTTACAAAATTGTTTTTAAAATGAGATAAAATGCTTAGGGTTTAGTGTTTACAGTTTGGCTTTTTGGATTTAGGGTTTAGAGTTTATAAGACCTTAGTAAATGATTTTAATAAAGACTTAAATAAAATTTCCAACACACTTTTTAAACCATTATAAAATGCTTAGGTTTTACGGTTTTGGGTTTTGATTTTGGGTTTTAGGTTTAGGCTTTAGGCTTTAGGTTTTAGGGTTTATAACACTTTAGTAAATGCTTTTAATAAACACTTAAATAAAGGACACAAAAATATTTTTAAAATTTTATAAAATGCTTAGGATTTAGTGTGTAGGCTTTAGGGTTTAGGGTTTAGGGTTTAGGGTTTCAGGTTTCGAGTTTAGAGTTTAGGGTTTAGGTTGATAACACTTGAGTAAATGCTTTTAATAAACACTTAAATAAAAGTTACATACTGCTTTTTAAAATGTTATAAAATTCTTACTGTTTATGGTTTAAAGTTAAGGGTTTAAGGTTTATTGTTTGGGTTTAGGGTTTATGGTTTAGGGTTTATAACACTTCCATAAAATATTTTAATAAAATATTAAATAAAATTTACAAAACACTTTTTAAAATGTTATAAAATGCTTAGCATTTGCAGTTTAGGGTTTAGGGTTTTGGGTTTAGGGTTTAGGGTTTAGGGTAGTGTCTTTAAGGTTTCTAAAATGATTATGGTTTAGGGTTTATGGTTTTCTTGTTTACTATTTAGGGTTTAAGGTTTATGACACTTTTGTAAATGATTTTAATAAAAACTTAAATTAAAGTTACAAAACACTTTTTAAAATGTTACAAAATTATTAGGGTATAGGTTTTAGGTTATAGGGTATAGGGTTTAGGGTTTATGGTTTATAAAACATTAGTAAATTCTCATCCCCCTCTCTTATCCTTATCTGATGATATCCACTTTTAAGATCTAGTTTTGAAAAATACTTTGCTCCAGTCAAGCAATCCATTAAATCTTCAATTCTGGGTAACGAAAATCTGTACCTGATTGTGATTTTATTGATGGCCCTCGAATCTGTACACATTCTCCAGCCTCCATCCTTCTTTGGGCTCAGCACTATTGGCAATGCGCAAGGACTCAAGCTTTCTCTAATCAGCCCCTTATCAAGCAATTCTTGCACATGTTTCTTAACTTCTTCATTTTCTGCAGGAGTCATTCTATATGCTGCTTTGTTAGGTAGGCTTGCTCCAGGAATCAAATCTTGATGACTGATTCTTCGAATGGGTGGTAATTCATTAGGAAAATCATCAACAGTAATATCACAATATTTCTCCAGCATTTCTTGAATTTCAATGGGTAAATCAAAAACTTTAGTAGAAGTCATTATTACCTTGGGCTTGCAAATTACAGGAAAATTTACCTCATTTTCTTCAATCTTCTTCAGGTATTCCTTTCCTCCAAGTAACAAAGTTTTTGGATCAGTCTTCTGTCCCGGTACATCTCCTTCTTGCAGAGGCAGCAATGTATGATTGACACCATCATTTCGAAACTTGTAGGTGTTTCTTTTCCCATCATGTATGGCTCCTCTATCATATTGCCAATGTCTTCCAAGCAATATGTGACACACATCCATAGGCATCACATCAAAAACACTAATAACATGAACTAAAATTATTAATATAGTGATAACATGAATTAAATAATGATAATGATTAGTATAGTAGTGTTACAAAATAATAACACATAAAACATAAAACAAACAAACAATATGTTAATAACAAGAATTAAATAATGATAATGATTAGTATATTAGTGTTACAAATTAGTAAAACATAAAACATAAAACAAACGAACAATATAGTAATAACATGAATTAAATAATGATAAGATTAGTACAATAGTGTTACAAAATAGTGTTATAAAATAGGAAAACAAAAAACAAAAACGAACAAACAATATAGTAATAACATGTATTAAAATGATTAATATAGTAATAGCATGAATTAAATAATGATAATGATTAGTATAATAGTGTTGCAAAATATTGTTACAAAATAGTAAAAGATAAAATATAAAACAAATGAACAATATAGTAATAACATGAATTAAATAATTATATTCATTAGTATAATAGTGTTACAAAATAGTGTGACATTATAGTAAAACATAAAACATAAAAGAAACAAACAATTAGTAATAATATGAATTAAAATTATTAATATAGTAATAACATGAATTAAGTAATGATAATGATTAGTATAGCAGTGTTACAAAATAGTGTTTCAAAATAGTAAAATATAAAACATAAAATAAACAAACAATATGCTAATAACAAGAATTAAATAATGATAATGATTAGTATATTAGTGTTACAAAATAGTAAAACATAAAACAAATGAACAATATAGTAATAACATGAATTAAATAATGATATTGATTAGTATAATAGTGTTACAAAATAGTAAAACATAAAACATAAAACAGACATACAATATAGTAATAGCATCAATTAAAATTATTAATATATTAATAACATGTATTAAATAATGATAATGATTAGTATAATAGTGTTACAATATAGTAAAACATAAAATAAAAAATAAATCTAGTAATAACATGAGTTAAATAATGTTAATATTTAGTATAATAGTTTTACAAAACAATAAAACCTAAAACAAACAAAAAAATACATTAAGAACATGAATTAAATAATGATAATGATTAGTATAATAGTGTTACAAAATAGTCTTACAATATAGTAAAATGTAAAACATAAAACAAAAAATCTATATAGTAATAACATGAATTAAAATTATTGATATAGTAATAACATAAATTAAAATCATTAATATAGTAATAACATGAATTAAAATTATTAATATAGTAATAAATTGAGTTAAATAATTATAATGATTAGTATAATACTGTTAAAATATAGTGTTACAAAATAGTAAAACATGAAACATAAAACAAATAAACAATATAGTAATAAGATGAATTAAAATTACTATAAGAGTAATAACATGAATTAAATAATGATAATGATTACCACAGTAGTGTTACAAAATAGTGTTGCAAAATAGTAAAACATAAAGCATAAAACAAACAAACAATATGCTAATTAGATGAATTAAACAATGATAATGATTAGTAGAGTATTATTACAAAATAGTAAAACATAAAAAAATAAAACAAATGTACAATATAGTAATAACATGAATTAAATAATGATATTGATTAGTATAATAGTGTTACAATATAGTAAAACAAAAAACATAAAACAAACAAACAATATAGTAATAACATGAATTAAAATTATTAATATAGTAATAACATGAACTAAAGAATGATAATGTTTAGTATAATAGTGTTACAAAATAGTATAAAATAAAACATAAAACAAAAAAACAATATAGTAATAACATGAATTGAATAATGATAATGATTAGTATAATAGTGTTACAAAATAGTAAAAAACAAAACATAAAACAAACAAACAATATACTAATAACATGAATTAAAATTATTAATATAGTAATCACATGAATTAAATAGTTATAATAATTAGTTTAAAAGTGTTACAAAATAGTCTTACAATATAGTAAAACATAAAACATAAAATAAACAAACAATATAGTAATAGCATGAATTAATTAATGATAATGATTAGTATAATAGTGTTACAAAATAGTGTTACATTATAGTAAAACATAAAACATAAAACAAACAAACAATATAGTAATAACATGAAATAAATAACGATAATGATTAGTATAGTAGTGTTACAAAATAGTAAAACATAAAATATAAAACAATCAAACAATATAGTAATAACATGAATTAAATAATTATATTGATTAGTATAATAGTGTTACAAAATAGTGCTACAATATAGTAAAACATAAAACAAAAAAACATTATAGTAACGAAATGAATTAAAATTATTAATATACTAATAACGTGAACTAAATAATGATAATGCTTAGTATAATAGTTTTACAAAATAGTAAAAAACAAAACAAACAAACAATATAGTAATAACATGAATTAAATAATGATAATGATTAGTATAATATTGTTATAAAATAGTAAAACATAAATATAAAACAAATGAACAATATAGTAATAACATGAATTAAATAATGATAATGATTAGTATAATATTGTTACAAAATAGTAAAACATAAATCATAAAACAAACAAACAATATAGTAATAACATGAAATAAATAATTATAACGATTAGTATAATAGTGTTACAAAATAGTGCTACAATATAGTAGAACGTAAAACAAACAAACAATATAGTAAAACATGAATTGAAATTATTAATATAGTAATAACATGAATTAAATAATTATAATGATTAGTATAATAGTGTTACAATATAGTAAAACGTAAAACAGAAAACAAATAGACAATATAGTAATAACATGAGATAAAGTTATTAATATAGTAATAACATGAATTTATATTATTAATATAGTAATAAGATGAATTAAATAATATTAATGATTAGTATAATAGTCTTATAAAATAGTGTTACAATATAATAAAACATAAAACAAACAAAGAAACAAACAATATAGTAATAACATGAATTGAAATTATTAATATAGTAGTAACATGAATTAAAATTAATAATATAGTAATAAAATGAATTAAATAATCTTAATGATTAGTACAGTAGTGTTACAAAATAGTAAAACATAAAACAAACAAACAATATAGTAATAACATGAATTAAAATTATTAATATAGTAATTACATGAATTGAATAATGATAATGATTCGTATAATAGTGTTACAAAATAGTAAAACATAAAAAATAAAAGAAACAAACAATATAGTAATAACATGAATTAAAATTATTAATGTATTAATAACATGAATTAACTAATCCTAATGATTAGTATAATAGTGTTAAAAAATAGTAAAACATAAAACATAAAACAAACAATATAGTAATAACATGAATTAAAATTATTAATATATTAATAACATGAAATAAATAATGATAATGATTAGTATAATAGTGTTACAAAATAGGGTTACAAAAAACATAAAAAACAAACAATATAGCAATAACATGAACCAAATAATGATAATTGTTAGCATAATCGTGTTACAAAATAGTAAAACAATATAGTAATAACATGAATTAAATAATGATAATGATTAGTATAATAGTGTTACAAAATGGTGTTACAAAATAGTGCTACAAAATAGTGAAACAGAAAACATAAAACAAACAAACAATATAGTAATAACATGAATTTAAATTATTAATATAGTAATAACATGAATTAAATAATGGTTGTGATTAGTATAGTAGTGTTCCAAAATAGTGTTGCAAAATAGAAAAACATAAAACATAAAACAAACGAACAACATGCTAATAACAAGAATTAAATAATGATAATGATTAGTATAGTGCTACAATATAGTAAAACATAAAACATAAAACAAGCAAACAATATAGTAATACCATGAATTAAATAATGTTAATGTTTAATATAATAGTTTTACAAAATAGTAAAACGTAAAACAAACAAAAAATACAATAATAACATGAATTAAATAATGATAATGATTAGTATAATAGTGTTACAAAATATTCTTACAATATAGTAAAATGTAAAACATAAAACAAACAAACAATATAATAATAACGTGAGATAAATAATGATAATGATGAGTATAATAGTGTTACAAAATAGTGCTACAAAATAGTGTTACAAAATTGTAAAATATAAAACATAAAACAAGCAAACAATATAGTAATACCATGAACTAAATAATTATAATGATTATTATAATTTTGTTACAAAATAGTAAAACATAAAACATAAAACAAACAAACAATATAGTAATAACATGAATTTAAATCATGAATATATTAATAACATGAATTAAATAATGGTAATTATTAGTATAATAGTGTTACAATATAGTGTTGCAAATTAGTAAAACATAAAACATAGAATAAACAAACAATATAGTAGTAACATGAATTGAAATTATTAATATAGTAATAACATGAATCAAATAATGATAATGATTAGTATAATAGTGTTACAAAATAGTAAAACATAAAACATAAAACAAACAAACAATATCATAATAACATGAATTAAAATTATTAATATAGTAATAACATGAATTAAATAATGATATTGATTAGTATTATAGTGTTACAATATAGTAAAACAAAAAACATAAAATAAACAAACAATATAGTAATAACATGAATTAATTAATGATAATGATTAGTATAATAGCGTTACAAAATAGTGTTACATTATAGTAAAACATAAAACATAAAACAAACAAACAATATAGTAATAACATGAAATAAATAATGATAATGATTAGTATAATAGTGTTACAATATAGTAAAACATAAAATATAAAACAATCGAACAATATAGTAATAACATGAATTAAATAAGTATATTGATTAGTATAATCGTGTTACAAAATAGTGCTACAATATAGTAAAACATAAAACAAACAAACAATATAGTAATGAGATGAATTACAATTATTAATATGGTAATAACATGAACTAAATAATGATAATGCTTACTATAATAGTTTTACAAAATAGTGAAAAATAAAACAAACAAACAATATAGTAATAACATGAATTAAATAATATAAGATTAGTATAATAGTGTTATAAAATAGTAAAAAATAAAACATAAAACAAACAATCCATATAGTAATAACATGAATTAAATAGTGATAACGATTAGTATAATAGTGTTACAGAATAGTGTTAGAAAAAGAATAAAACAAACAAAGAATATAGTAATAACATGAATTAAAGTTATTAATATAGTAATAACATGAAATAAATAACGAGAATGATTAGTATAATACTGTTATAAAATAGTAAAACATAAAATATAAAACAAATGAACAATATAGTAATAACATGAATTAAATAATGATAATGATTAGTACAATAGTGTTACAAAATAGTAAAACATAAAACATAAAACAAACAAACAATATAGTAATAACACGAAATAAATAATTATAATGATTAGTATAATAGTGTTACAAAATAGTGCTACAATATAGTAAAACATAAAACAAACCAGCGATATAGTAAGAACATGAATTCAAATTATTAATAAAGTAATAACATGAATAAAATAATTATAATGATTAGTATAATAGTGTTACAATATAGTAAAACATAGAATAGAAAACAAATAAACAATATAGTAATAACACGAATTAAATAATGATAAGATTAGTATAATAGTGTTATAAAATAGTAAAAAATAAAACATAAAACAAACAAATAATATCGTAATGATTAGTACAATAGTGTTACAAAATAGTAAAACATAAAACAAACAAACAATATAGTAATAACATGAATTAAAATTATTAATATAGTAATAACATGAACTGAATAATGATAATGATTCGTATAATAGTGTTACAAAATAGTAAAACATAAAACAAACAATTAAAATTATTAATATATTAATAACATGAAATACATAATGATAATGATTAGTATAATAATGTTACAAAATGGTTTTAAACAAACAATATAGTAATAACATGAATTAAATAATGATATTGATTAGTATAATAGTGTTACAATATAGTGTTACAATATAATAAAACATAAAACATAAAAGAAACAAGCAATATAGTAATAACATGAATTAAATAATTATAATGATTGGTATAATAGTGTTACAAAACAGTGTTACAATATAGTAAAACATGAAACATAAAACAAACAAACAATATAGTAATAACATGAATTAAATAATGATAATGATTAGTATAATAGTGTTACAAAATACTGTTACGATATAGTAAAACATAAAAACAAAAAACAAAAAATATAGGAATAAAATGAATTAAAATAACTAATATAGTAGTAACATGAATTAAATAATGTCAATGATTAGGATAATAGTGTTACAAAATAGTAAAACACAAAACATAAAACAAACAAGCAATATAGTAATAACATGAATTAAATAATGATAATGATTAGCATAATAGTGTTACAAAATAGGGTTACAAAAAACATAAAACAAACAAACAATATAGCAATAACATGAACCAAATAATGATAATGATTAGCATAATAGTGTTAAAAAATAGTAAAATATAAAATGTAAAACAAACAAACAATATAGTAATAACATGATTAAATAATTATAACATGATTAAATAATTATAATGATTAGTATAATAGTGTTAAAAAAATAATGTTCCAATATAGTAAAACATAAAACATAGAACAAACAAACAATATAGTAATAACATTAATTAAATACTCATAATTATTAGTATAATAGTGTTACAACATAGTGTTAAAAATAGTAAAACTTAAAACTTAAAACAAACAAAGAATATAGTAATAACAGCAAGTAAAATTATTAAGATGGCAATAACATGAATTAAATAATGATAATGATTAGTATAATAGTGTTATAAAATGTTGTTACAAAATAGTGCTACAAAATAACAAGCAAAAACATAAAACAAACAAACAATATAGTACTAGCATGAATTTTAATTATTAATATAGTAATAACATGAATTAAATAATTATAATGATTAATATAATAGCGTTACAAAATAGTAAAACATAAAACATAAAACAAGCAAACAATATAGTAATAACATGAATTAAATAATGAATTATGATTAGTATAGTAGTGTTACAAAATAGTGTTGCAAAATAGTAAAACATAAAACAAGCAAACAATATAGTAATACCATGAACTAAATAATGTTAATGTTTAGTATAATAGTTTTACAAAACAGGAAAACATAAAACAAACAAAAAATACATTAATAACATTAATTAAATAATGATAATGATTAGTATAATAGTGTTACAAAATAGTCTTACAATATAGTAAAATGTAAAACATAAAACAAACAAACAATATAGTAATAACATGAATTAAATAATGATAATGATGAGTATAATAGTGTTACAAAATAAAGCTACAAAATAGTGTTACAAAATTGTAAAATATAAAACATAAAACAAACAAACAATATATTAATAACACGAATTAAATGATTATAATGATTAGTATAATATTGTTACAAAATAATAAAACATAAAACATAAAACAAACAAACAATATAGTAATAACATGAATTTAAATCATTAATATATTAATAACATGAATTAAATAATGATATTTACTAGTATAATAGTGTTACAAATTAGTAAAACATAAAACATAGAACAAACAAACAATATAGTAGTAACATGAATTGAAATTATTAATATAGTAATAACATGAATTAGAATTATTAATATAGTAATAACATGAAATAAATAATGATAACGATTAGTATAATAGTGTTACAAAACAGTAAAACATAAAATATAAAACAAACGAACAATATAGTACTAACATGAATTAAATAATTATATTGATTAGTATAATAGTGTTACAAAATAATGCTACAATATAGTAAAACAAAAAACATGAAACAAAAAAAAATATAGTAATAAAATGAATTAAATAATTATAATCATTAGTATAATATTGTTACAAAATAGTATTACAAAATAGTGCTACAATATAGTAAAACATAAAACATGAAACAAACAAACAATATGGTAATAACATGAGTTAAAATTATCATATAGTAATAACATGAATTAAATAATGATAATGATTAGTATAATAGTGTTACAATATTGTAAAACATAAAATTAAAAAAACAAGCAATATAGTAATAAAGTGAATTAAAATTGTTAATATATTAATAACATGTATTAAATAATGATAATGATTAATATAATAGTGTTACAATATAGTAAAACATAAAACATAAAACAAACAATCAATATAGTAATAACATGAGTTAAATAATGTTAATGTTTAGTATAATGTTATGAAACCAGCTCAAGAAAAGATAGAAAAGATAGATCAACGCCTTAGAATTCAGCCTCTTCGAGGGGGCAACCTCCTTTACATTACATAAATGAACAATTCTTGGATGATACAAATGACAAAACCTCCTTTCTATATATAGGAGTCTAAGGAGTCACAATATAATCCAGCCGACCTAACAATAATAATATAAAGCCACAAAAATAACAATAGAGGGATTCTATGGGGCACAGAAATAACAATATGGGGGTAATAGGGGCACAACAATATAAATAAGGGGTATAACTACAATAGTAATGGGGTAATCACTAGTATTATAGGGACCCAACATGCCCCTCTCCTTCAAAAAAGTGTTGTCCTCAACGCTTGAGTAGTTCTGGATACTTCTGCATAAAATTCTCATCCTCCCATGTGGAATCTTCAGCGGATAAGTTCTTCCACTTGATAAGATACTCTGAAATTGATCGATTTCGTAGCTGTCGAGTTCTTGTTTCTGTGACTGCTTCCGGTTCCAATATAATTTTTCCTTCCTCGTCAAGTTCTGGCAATATTGTTTGAATTGGGAGCTTGTCACCTATAACCTTCTTTAAACATGAAACATGGAAAACTGGGTGCAATCGAGAAGCTGCAGGAAGCTCCAATTTGTATGCCATAGTACCAATCTTTTGCAACACCTTGTACGGACCATAATACTTTGGTGATAATTTATTATCCTTCTTAGCTTGCTTTAGGGACATTTGCTTATATGGTTGTAGCCGTAGGAATACCCAATCACCTACATCAAAACTTCTTTCACTGCGATGTTGATCTGCCTGTTGTTTCATTCTATTTTGTGCCAACACGAGGTTATCCTTTAAGAGTTGGAGGACTTGTTGTTGATGTTCGATGTGATGTTCCACTGCCTGAACCTTAGAATTTTCTCTTAAATATGATGTGATGGATGGTGGTTGATACCCATAAAGTGCCATAAATGGGGTCATTTTTGTTGCTGTATGGAAGGAAGTGTTATACCACCATTCAGCCAGAGGCAACCATTTGACCCATTGTGTCTGTTTATCAGATACAAAGCAACGAAGATATCCTTCCAAACATTTGTTTACTATCTCAGTTTGCCCATCAGATTGAGGATGATAAGATGAGCTATGAGCTAACTGAGTACCAAGACAAGAAAATAATTCTGTCCAAAAATTTCCAGTGAAAATGGGATCTCTGTCACTTACAATAATCTTTGGGTTTCCATGTAGCTTTTGAACTGTTTCCATAAATGCAGTAGAAACTGTACTGGCTTTAAATGGATGTGATAATGCACAAAAGTGTGCATACTTGGTAAGTCTGTCAACTACCACCATGATGACACTCTTTCCCTCAGACTTGGGTAAACCTGTGATAAAATCCATTGAAACCTCCTCCCAACGTTGGCTTGGAATGGATAAAGGTTGTAATAGACCCGGTGTCTTAATTGTTTCAACTTTATTTTGTTGGCAAACCAAACATTCCGCCACAAACTTTTGAATATCTGATTTAAGGCCATCCAAAAAAATTCCTTCTTAACCCTGTGGTAAGTTTTTAAAAATCCTGAGTGCCCTCCTAAGGGAGAAGTGTGCAATTCCATAAGAATCTTTTGTTTTAGCTGGGAATTCTTACAGAGGTATAAGCGATCTTTGTACCATAACGAATCATTTTTCCAGCTAAATGTATCAGAAGTACTGGAATCTTGTTGTAGCTTTCGAATAAGTGCCCACACTTCTTCGTCATTCTTCCATTCCTCCCTTGCTTCGTTTATCCAATCTGGTTGGATAATAGAAATGGCACACAACAATGCTTCCACATCCTCATCCTTTCTTGAGAGTGCATCTGCCACCACATTTTGCTTCCCTTTTTTGTAGATGATTTCAAAGTCATAACCCAACATCTTTGTGACCCACTTTTGTTGCTCTTCAGAGGATAATCTTTGTTCTAAAAAGTATTTAAGGCTATCATGATCCGTTTTTACCTTGAAGTGTCTTCCCATTAGGTAGGGTCGCCATTTCTTAAGTGCATGGAGTATTGCCAACATTTCCTTCTCATAAATAGCTTTGCTTAAAAACTTTCCCTTGATTGGACGACTTTCAAAAGCAATGGGTCTTTCATCTTGCATTAGAACAGCACCAATTCCATTTCCTGAAGCATCACATTCCACAATAAAGGTTTTTGTGAAGTCCGGTGTAGCTAAGACCGGTGCTTGGCACATTGCCTCTTTAAGATGTTCAAAGGCCTTTGTTGCTTCCGGAGTCCATGAAAATGAATCTTTCTTCAATAATGTTGTTAGAGGTGCTGCTATTCTCCCATAATTCTTAACAAACTTGCGATAATACCCTGTCAACCCAAGAAATCCTCGCAGATGCTTTATGGATGTGGGGATTTTCCATTCCTTAATGGCTTTAATTTTGCTAGGGTCTACCTTAACTCCTTCATGAGATACAATATGACCCAAATATTCCACCTCCTGGACTCCAAAGAAACATTTGGATCTTTTTGCATATAATTGTTTCTCCTCCAATAGTTGTAGCACCCTGTCAACATGTTCAACATGATCCTTCCAAGACTTGCTGTAGATTAGTATATCATCAAAAAATACTAACACAAATTTTCTAAGGAATGGTTTGAAAATTGAATTCATCAAACCTTGAAATGTTGAAGGTGCATTGGTAAGGCCAAAAGGCATGACCAAAAATTCATAATGACCCTCATGAGTTCTAAATGCCGTTTTCGGAATGTCTTCAATCTTCATTCTGATTTGATGATATCCCGAACGAAGATCCAACTTGGTGAAGTAAATTGATCCATGCAATTCATCCAGTAATTCATCAATGACAGGAATGGGGAACTTATCTTTAATAGTGAGCTTGTTGAGCTCCCTATAATCCGGACACATGCGCCATGATCCATCCTTCTTGTGCACCAATACTACTGGAGCTGAGAAAGAACTTTGACTCGGTTGAATTATACCAGCCTCTAGCATTTCTGCAACCATACGTTCAATTTCACTTTTTTGGACATAGGGATATCTGTACGGCCTGATGTTTGGAGGAACACTTCCTGGAATCAGATGAATAGCATGATCATGATCACGCATAGGTGGGAGACCTTTGGGAGTCTCAAATACCTTGGAATGATTGTCCAGGACTTTTTGGAGATCTGGAGAAATAGATGATTCCAATGTGGAAACATCTAGCGAACATAATTGTGCAATTACACCTCTTTGCTCCTTTTTTAGAAGCTTTGTCATGCCATTAGAGCTGATTATCTTTCCTGGTTTCCCTGCAATACCCCTTAATTCAACTTCCTTTCCTTCCGTAGAAAATTTGATGAAAAGTTCTTGAAAATTAAAAGCTATTGTACCCAAGGATTGTAGCCATTGGACTCCTAGTACAACATCAGCACCTCCCATTGGAATGGAAAGCATTGGGCTAGTCAATACATATTCTCCCATGGATAGCTTGATATTATGGCACTTTCCAGAGCAATTTATTGTTCCTCCATTTGCAATCATCACTTGACACTCTGGTGCTGGATATAGGAAGCAATTCAATTCTTTTGCTACCCTACAATGAATAAAATTGTGGGTGCTTCCTGAATCAATCAACACTATTACCTTTTTCTTCTTGATTTGTCCTTCTATCTTGATGGTTTGAGGAGTGGTAATTCCCGCCAATGCATTACAAGATATGGTCGGATTTATTTGTTCTTCATCTAGGCTTTGTTCCTGGAGTATATCTTCTTCTTTTGACCTTTCTTGCTCCTTTTCTTCTTCCTCTTCACAATCTATGTAGAATAATTTCTTCTCAGCACACTTATGACCTTTAGTGTATTTGCTATCACAACTGTAACAAAGCCCTTTTGCTCTTTTTTCTTCCAATTGTTGTGGTGTCAACCTTATAGGTTGTGGAAGACTAGGGGCAACAACACTTCCGTCTTTATAGTTGTGAGTGGTATGCTTCCTGGTTGCCATAATTTTGCTTTCCATTTTTCTTGCTAACCTGAATGCCTTCTCTAATGAATCAGGTTCCCAAAGGCGAACATCATGTTGGATATTATCCTTTAAAGACCCTATGAACACATCAATCCTATGCTCCTCTGGAATATCTTTTACCCTTATGTTCAATTTTTGGAACTCCTCAATGTGCTCCATTATTGAACCCTTTTGTTTGAGACTTATCAATTGGCTAAAAAAAGTGTTGCTTTTTGTATCCTCATAATGTGCTATCAATTCTTCCGTAAAAATTGCCCAAGTGATAAATTGTTTACGAGAGCAAAGCCATTGATACCATACAAACTGATTTGGTTCCAAATATACAGTTGCCATACGTACCTTTTGTGCATTTTGCACATTATTGAGATCGAAGAATTGCTCCATCTGTAATATCCATGTGGCGGGATCCTTGCCATCAAACTTCCTTATATCGATTTTTGGAATATGGTGATTCTTTGATCCAACATTAGCATCTATGGAATCATTATTAGCATTTCTTTAGTTCTCATCATGACTTTCCTTTACTACATTTTCACCATTAGTGACCCTTTCTTGTAGCAACTTCCTCAATTCTTCCATGTCTGTCTTCAAATCTATCTTCAAATCAGCCATGTTTCTCTTCAAATATATCTTCGAATCAGCCATCTTAGCTTCCATGCCCTTTATCTTAGATTCCATGCCATTTATCTTAGATTCCACGCCACTTATCTTAGCTTCTGTTAGCTTTTGTGAGCGTGACATTTGTTGCACTTGTTCTTGTAATTTTGATATATCATGTAGCATTTCTTCCTCTTCTTCATGAGTCATGCTAGAGCTTTCAGGTTCCTTACTAGGTGTTTGCATTTTCTTTCCTCGGGGCATCAGTTACCGATAATAATGCTTTACTATGCCCTTTGAATTCCGTTAAACCAAGCTTACAAAAAAATAAAAAAAAAACTACACACCTTTTTTCACTTTATAGAAGCCTGATATTGAATCTGATGTATCTCTGTAATTTCGGATCATCTAGTTCTGAAATTGCTACCTGTAGTAGCCTTCTGTGTCCTCTTTCCAATGCCACAAGTCTGATCCAAATTGGATTCTCCAAGGAAGAGTTATGTGAAATCTCCCACAGTGACTTGCTTTTAGACTGGTTCAGTAGAGCGAACTTGTACGACGTGCCACGAGTCACTGTTTCAACCTTTGAATCTAAAACACACACACAAGAAACTACAGTCCGTCCTCTTTCTGTACCTTCTTACGAAATTTCAATCCGATCCCCAGAGAGAAAGTTATGACGATTTTCCCCAGGTCACCTGTTTTGAATGTAATTCAGGAGTCTGCAAAAAGACCAACTTCCTCAGATCATATCTCCACAAATATCGCGCAAAAAGCTCTGAAATTGGACCCAAGGTTCAGCGCGATTTCTTCTCAAATGGGTTTTTTTTGCGACTTCTGAAACATCACAGAAAAAAAGTTATAGCGAAAATGCCACGATGACCTGTTTGGAGCAGCGAAACCCTAGAATCCAAAGCTCTGATACCAAATGTTATGAAACCAGCTCAAGAAAAGATAGAAAAGATAGATCAACGCCTTAGAATTCAGCCTCTTCGAGGGGGCAACCTCCTTTACATTACATAAATGAACAATTCTTGGATGATACAAATGACAAAACCTCCTTTCTATATATAGGAGTCTAAGGAGTCACAATATAATCCAGCCGACCTAACAATAATAATATAAAGCCACAAAAATAACAATAGAGGGATTCTATGGGGCACAGAAATAACAATATGGGGGTAATAGGGGCACAACAATATAAATAAGGGGTATAACTACAATAGTAATGGGGTAATCACTAGTATTATAGGGACCCAACATATAATAGTTTAACAAAATAGTTTTACAAAACAATAAAACATAAAACAAACAAAAAATACATTAATAACATGAAATAAATAATGATAATGATTAGTATAATAGTGTTACAAAATAGTCTTACAATATAGTAAAATGTAAAACATAAAACAAACAATCAATATAGTAATAACATGAATTAAATAATGATAATGATGAGTATCATAGTGTTAACAAAATAGTGCTACAAAATAGTGTTACAAAATTGTAAAATTTAAAACATAAAACAAGCAAACAATATAGTAATAACATGAATTATAATTATTAACATAGTAATAACATGAATTATAATTATTAATATAGTAATAACATGAGTTAAATAACTATAATGATTACTATAATACTGTTACAATATAGTGTTACAAAATAGTAAGACATGAAACATAAAACAAATAAACAATATAGTAATAAGATGAATTAAAATTAATAATATAGTAATAACATGAATTAAAATTATTAATATAGTAATAATGAACTAAAAGAATGATAATGTTATATAATAGTGTTACAAAATAGTAAAAATAAAACATATAACAAACAAACAATATAGTAATAACATGAATTGAATAATGATAATGATTAGTATAATAGTGTTAGTAAAAAATAAAACATAAAACAAACAAACAACATACTAATAACATGAATTAAAATTATTAATATAGTAATCACATGAATTAAATAGTTATAATGATTAGTTTAAAAGTGTTACAAAATAGTCTTACAATATAGTAAGACATAAAACATAAAATAAACAAACAATATAGTAATAACATGAATTAATTAATGATAATGATTAGTATAATAGTGTTACAATATAGTAAAAACTAAAAACATAAAACAAACAAACAATATAGTAATAACATGAAATAAATAAATATAATGATTAGTTTAATAGTGTTACAAAATAAAAATACAAAATATAAAACAATCGAACAATATAGTAATAACATGAATTAAATAATTATATTGATTAGTATAATAGTGTTACAAAATAGTGCTACAATATAGTAAAACACAAAACAAACAAACAATATAGTAACGACATGAATTAAAATTATTAATATACTAATAACATGAATTAAATAATGATAATGCTTAGTATAATAGTTTTACAGAATAGTAAAACATAAAACAAACAAACAATATAGTAATAACATGAATTAAATAATATAAGATTAGTATAATAGTGTTACAAAATATTGTTATAAAATAGTAAAAAATAAAACATGAAACAAACAAACAATATAGTAATAACATGAATTAAAGTTATTAATATAGTAATAACATGAGATAAATAATGATAATGATTAGTGTAATATTGTTATAAAATAGTAAAACATCAAATATAAAACAAACGAACAATATAGTAATAACGTGAATTAAATAATGATAATGATTAGTATAATAGTGTTACAAAATAGTAAAACATAAAACATAAAACAAACAAACAATATAGTAATAACATGAAATAAATAATTATAACGATTAGTATAATAGTGTTACAAAATAGTGCTACAATATAGTAAAACATAAAACAAACAAACAATATAGTAAGAACATGAATTGAAATTATTAATATAGTAATGACATGAATTAAATAATTATAATGATTAGTATAATGGTGTTACAATATAGTAAAACATAAAACAGAAAACAAATAGACAATATAGTAATAACATGAAGTAAAATTATTAATATAGTAATAACATGAATTAAATAACGATAAGATTAGTATAATAGTGTTATAAAATAGGAAAAAATAAAACAAAAAGCAAACAAACAATATCATAATAACATGGCTTAAAATTATTAGTATATTAATAACATGAATTAAATAATGTTAATCATTGGTATAATAGTGTTACAAAATAGTAAAACATAAAACAAATAAACAATATAGTTATAACCTGAATTAAATAATGATAATGATTAGTATAATAGTGTTACAATATAGTAATAACATGAATTGAAATTATTAATATAGTAATAACATGAATTAAATAATATTAATGATTAGTATGATAGTCTTATAAAATAGTGTTGCAATATAGTAAAACATAAAACATAAAACAAACAAACAATATAGTAATAACATGAATTGAAATTATTAATATAGTAATAACATGAATTAAATAATTATAATGATTGGTATAATAGTGTTACAATATAGTAAAACACAAAACATAAAAAATAAAAATATAGTAATAACATGAATTAAATAACGATAAGACTAGTATAATAGTGTTACAAAATAGTGTTATAAAATAGTAAAAAATAAAACATGAAACAAACAAACAATATAGTGATAACATGAATTAAAGTTATTAATATAGTAATAACATGAGATAAATAATGATAATGATTAGTATAATATTGTTATAAAATAGTAAAGCATAAAATATAAAACAAATGAACAATATAGTAATAACATGAATTAAATAATGATAATGATTAGTATAATAGTGTTACAAAATAGTAAAACATAAAACATAAAACAAACATACAATATAGTAATAACATGAAATAAATAATTATAACAATTAGTATAATAGTGTTACAAAATAGTGCTACAATATAGTAATACATAAAACAAACAAACAATATAGTAAGAACATGAATTGAAACTATTAATATAGTAATAACATGAATTAAATAATGTTAATGATTGGTATAATAGTGTTACAAAATAGTAAAACATAAAACAAACAAACAATATAGTAATAACATGAATTGAAATTATTAATATAATAATAACATGAATTAAAATTATTAATGTAGTAATAACATGAATTAACTAATGATAATGATTAGTATAATAGTGTTACAAAATAGTAAAACATAAAACAAACAAGAAATATAGTAATAACATGAATTAAATAATTATAATGATTGGTATAATAGTGTTACAATATAGTAAAACATAAAACATAAAACAAACAAACCATATAGTAATAACATGAATCAAATAATGGTAATGATTAGTATAATAGTGTTACAAAATACTGTTACGATATAGTAAAACATAAAACATAAAACAAAAAGAAAAAATATAGGAATAAAATGAATTAAAATAACTAATATAGTAATAACATGAATTAAATAATGTCAATGATTAGTACAATAGTGTAAAAATAGTAAAACACAAAACATTAAACAAACAAACAATATAGTAATAACATGAATTAAATAATGATAATCATTAGCATAATAGTGTTACAAAATAGGGTTACAAAAGCCATAAAACAAACAAACAATATAGCAATAACATGAACAAAATAATGATAACGATTAGCATAATAGTGTTACAAAATAGCAAATCATAAAACATAAAACAAACAAACAATATAGTAATAACATGAATTAAATAATTATAATTATTAGTATAATAGTGTTAAAAAAATAATGTTCTAATATAGTAAAACATAAAACAAACAAAAAATATAGTAATAACATTCATTAAATAATCATAATTATTAGTATAATAGTGTTACAACATAGTGTTAAAAATAGTAAAACATAAAACTTTAAACAAACGCATAATATAGTAATAACATGAATTTAAATAATGATAATGATTAGTATAATATTGTTACAATATAGTAAAACATAAAACAAACAAACAATATAGTAATAGCATTAATTAAATAATGATAATGATTAGTATAATAGTGTTACAAAATGGTGTTACAAAATAGTGCTACAAAATAGTGTTACAAAATTATAAAATATAAAACAAACAAACAATATAGTAATAACATGAATTTAGTATAATAGTGTTACAAAATAGTAAAAATAAAACATAAAACAAACACACAATATACTAATAACATGAATTAAAATTATTAATATAGAAATCACATGACTTAAATAGTTATAATGATTAGTTTAAAAGTGTTACAAAATAGATTAATATATAGTAAAACATAAAACATAAAATTAACAAACAATATAGTGATGACATGAATAAATTAATGATAATGATGAGTATAATAGTGGTACAATATAGTAAAACATAAAACATAAAACAAACAAACAATATAGTAATAACATGAAATAAATAATGATAATGATTAGTATAATAGTGATATAAAATAGTAAAACATAAAATATAAAACAATCGAACAATATAGTAATAACATGAATTAAATAATTATATTGATTAGTATAATAGTGTTACAAAATACTGCTACAATATAGTAAAACATAAAACAAACTAACAATATAGTAACGACATGAATTAAAATTATTAATATACTAATCACATGAACTAAATAATGATAATGCTTAGTATAATAGTTTTACAAAATAGTAAAACATAAAACACAAAACAAACAAACAATATAGTAATAACATGAATTAAATAATATAAGATTAATATAATAGTGTTACAAAATAGTGTTATAAAATAGTAAAAAATAAAACATAAAACAAACAAACAATATAGTAATAACATGAATTAAATAATGATAAGATTAGTATAATAGTGTTAGAAAATAGTAAAAAATAAAACATAAAACAAACAAACAATATCGTAATAACATGGCTTAAAATTATTAATATATTAATAACATGAATTAAATAATATTAATGATTGGTATAATAGTGTTACAAAATAGTTTTACAAAATAGTAAAACACAAAACATAAAACAAATAAACAATCTAGCTATAACATGAATTAAATAATGATAATGATTAGTATAATAGTGTTACAAAATAATTTTAAAATATAGTAAAATGTAAAACATAAAACAAACAAACAATATAGTAATAACATGAATTAAATAATGATAATGATTAGTATAATAGTGTTACAAAATGGTGTTACAAAATGGTGTTACAAAATAGTAAAACATAAGATATAAAACAAACAAACAATATAGTAATAACATGAATTAAATAATGATATTGACTAGTATAATAGTGTTACAAAATAATTTTAAAATATAGTAAAATGTAAAACATAAAACAAAAAAACAATATAGTAATAACATGAATTTAATAATGATTATGATTAGTATAGTAGTGTTACAAAATAGTGTTGCAAAATAGTAAAACATAAAACATAAAACAAACAAACAATATGCTAATAAAAAGAATTAAGTAATGATAATGATTACTATATTAGTGTTACAAAATCGTAAAACATAAAACATAAAACAAACGAACAATATAGTAATAACATGAATTAAATAATGATAATGATTAGGATAATAATGTTACAAAATAGTGTTCCAATATTGTAAAACATAAAACATAAAAAAACAATATAGTGATCAAATGAATTAAAATTATTAATATATTAATAACATGAATTAAATAATGATAATGATTAGTATAATAGTGTTACAAAACAGTGTTACAATATAGTAAAACGTAAAACATAAAACAAACAAACAATATAGTAATACCATAAGTTAAATAATGTTAATGTTTAGTATAATAGTTTTACAAAACAGTAAAATGTAAAACAAACAAAAAATACATTAATAACATGAATTAAATAATGATAATGATGAGTATAATAGTGTTACAAAATAGTGCTACAAAATAGTGTTACAAAATTGTAAAATATAAAACATAAAACAAACAAACAATATAGTAATAAAATGAATTAAATAATTATAATGACTAGTATAATACTTTTACAAAATA
Source organism: Pinus tabuliformis (assembly GCA_031772625.1). Taxonomy (NCBI): domain Eukaryota; kingdom Viridiplantae; phylum Streptophyta; class Pinopsida; order Pinales; family Pinaceae; genus Pinus; species Pinus tabuliformis. The sequence continues at coordinate 649,176,414 of CM062819.1, read as the reverse complement.
GTAAAACTTAAAACATAAAACAAACAAATAATATAGTAATAACATGAATTAAATAATGATAATGATTAATACAGTAGTGTTACAAAATAGTGTTGCAAAATAGTAAAACATAAAACATAGAACAAACATGCAATATGATAATAACATGAATTAAACAATGATAATGATTAGTATAGTAGTATTACAAAATAGTAAAACATAAAACAAAAAACAAACGTACGATACACTAATAACATGAATTGAATAATTATATTGATTAGTATAATAGTGTTACAATATAGTAAGACAAAAAACATAAAAAACACAAACAATATAGTAATAACATAAATTAAAAATTATTAATATAATAATAACATGAACTAAAGAATGATAATGTTTAGTATAATAGTGTTACAAAATAGTCTAAAATAAAACATAAAACAAACAAACAATATAGTAGTAACATGAATTAAATAATGATAATGATTAGTATAATAGTGTTACAATATAGTAAAACATAAAACATAAAACAAACAGACAATATAGTAAAAACGTGAATTAAAATTATTTATATAGTAATAACATGAATGAAATAATGATAAGATTAGTATAATAATGTTACAGAATAGTGTTATAAAATAGTAAAAAATAAAAAATAAAAAAAACAAACAATATCGTAATAACATGGCTTAAAATTATTAATATAGTAATAACATGAATTAAATAATGTTAATGATTAGTATAATAGTGTTACAATATAGTAAAACATAAAATATAAAACAATCAAACAGTATAGTAATAACATAAATTGAAATTATTAATATAGTAATAACATGAATTAAAATTAATAATATAGTAATAAAATAAAATAAATAATGTTAATGATTGGTACAATAGTGTTACAAAATAGTAAAACATAAAACAAACAAACAATATAGTAATAACATGAATTAAAATTATTAATATAGTAATAACATGAATTGAATAATGATAATGATTCGTATAATAGTGTTACAAAATAGTAAACATAAAACATAAAAGAAACAAACAATATAGTAATTACATGAATTAAATAATGATAATGATTAGTATAACAGTGTTACAAAATAGTAAAACATAAAAAATAAAACAAACAAAAAATATAGTAAAAACATGAATTAAAATTATTAATGTTGTAATAACATGAATTAAATAATGATAATGATTAGTATAATAGTCTTACAAAGTAGTAAAACATAAAACATAAAACAAACAATATAGTAATAACATGAATTAAATAATGATAATGACTAGTATAATAGTGTTACAAACTAGTGTTACAAATTCGTAAAACATAAAACATAGAACAAATAAACAATATAGTAGTAACATGAATTAAAGTTATTAATATAGTAATAACATGAATTAAAATTATTAATATAGTAATAACATGAATTAAATAATGATAATTATTAGTATAATAGTGTTACAACATAGTAATAACCTGAATTAAAATTATTCATATAGAAATAATATGAATTAAATAATGATAATGATTAGTATAATAGTGTTACAAAATAATGTTACAATATAGTGGTGCAAAATAGTACTACAAAATAGTGTTACAAAATAGTAGAACATAAAACATAAAACAAAAAAACAATATCGTAATAACATGAATTAAAATTATTAATATAGTAATAATATGAATTAAATAATGATATTGATTACTATAATAGTGTTTCAAAACAGTAAAACATAAAGCATAAAACAAACAAAAAATATAGTAATAACATGAATCAAATAATTATAATGATTAGTATAGTAGTGTTACAAAAATAGTGCTACAATATAGTAAAACATAGAACATAAAACAAACAAACAATATAGTAATAACATGAATTCAATAATGTTAATGATTAGTATAATAGTGTTACATAATAGTGTTGCAATATAGTAAAGCATAAAACATAAAACAATTAAACAATATAGTAACAACATGAATTGAAATTATTAATATAGTAATAACATGAATTAATAATGATAATTATTAGTATAATAGTGTTACAACATAGTAAAACATAAAACATAAAATAAACAATATAGTAATAACATGAATTAAAATTATTAATATAGTAATAACATGAAATAAATAATGATAATGATTAGTATAATAGTGTTAGAAAATGGTGTTACAAAATAGCAAAACATAAAATAAAAAACAAACGAACAATATAGTAATAACATGAATTAAATAATTATAATGATTAGTATAATATTGTTACAAATTATTGTTACAATATAGTAAAACATAAAACATAAAACAAACAAACAATACAATACAGTAGTAACATGAATTAAAATTATTAAGTTAGTAATAACATGAATTAAATAATGATAATTATTAGTATAATAGTGTTACAAAATAGTAAAACATAAAACATTGAACAAACAAACAATATAGTAATAAGATGAATCAAATCATGATATTGATTAATATGATAGTGTTACAAAATAGTAAAACATAAAACATAAAACAAACAAACAATATAGTAATAACATGAATTAAATAATTATAATGATTAATATAATAGTGTTACAAAACATTTCTACAATATAGTAAAACATAAAACATAAAAGAAATAGACAATATAGTAATAACATGAATTAAGTAATGTTGATGATTAGTATAATAGTCTTAAAAAATAGTTTTACAAAATAGTAAAACATAAAATATAAAACAAACAAACAATATAGTTATAACATGAGTTAAATAATGATAATTATTAGTATAATAGTGTTACAATATAATAAATTATAAAACATAAAACAAACAAACAATATAGTAATAACATGAAGTGAAATTATTAATATAGTAATAACATGAATTAAAATTAATAATATAGTAATAAAATGAATTAAACAATGTTAATGATTAGTACAATAGTGTTACAATATAGTAAAACATAAAACATAAAACAAACACACAATATAATAATAACATGAATTAAAATTATGAGTATAGTATAACATGAATTGAATATTGATAGTGATTGGTATAATAGTGTTACAAAATACTGTTGCAAAATAGTAAAAGATAAAACAAAAAACAAACAAATAATATAGTAATAACATGAATTAAAATTATTAATATAGTAACAATATGAATTAAATAATGATAATGATTAGTATAATAGTGTTACAAAATAGTAGAGTGTTGATAAACAAGTTGAACTAGTGTAGAATAAAGGGAGAGAGGAGATCAGAGCGATGGAGGCGGAGCACGGAGTTAGGGTTTCAGGCGATTTGATCTGCGCCGCCGCGGCCACTATAGATCTGAGATGTTTCGGAACAGATGGAAGCTGGAACGTGGAAGACCCAAAGCAAGATGCCACTCTCTGGGATCTGCTAACGGCCGAAGCTGGTCCAATGATTGTTGCATGGGCCGAAGGCAAACTAGGGCTTGGAATCACGGTAAGAGCTGACCCCTACGACGCTGGAAAGGAATACTCCGTGGCACGGTGCAGACAATCGACCCAAACCTTTCCAGATCAATGCGGCACTGTATCTGTGGAGTTTATAGTCTCAAGGATTTTTGAGTTTTGGAAAAATGACATAATGCTCTTAGAGATCAGGGTGCGCTAGCCACAGATCGCATGGAGCAAAGGCAAGAGGGGTCTGCAGGATGTAGATCTGCGCCCTCTTTCAGATCTGGTTTTATTTGTTGCAGATCCCGTTGAAAATGCGTCTCTCCGCCCAGATCGAGCTTTATTCTCCCAGAGCCATGGCAAGGAGCCCGAAGGCATACCAGATCTATTACGCATGCATCCGGATCCGTTACGGAAGCAGCTGGAAAAAGAAAGAAACACGCTTGTGGACCATGGCGACCAACCTGCAGCGGCAGATAGGAAATGTTTGGAGAATTTCGAGCCTGAGGTTAGGGTTTACAGCTCACCTACAATGAGATCTGCACAATATAAAATGCCCAGATTGGGAACGGTTGCTACAACAAATGCCGCAGAGCACGACAAGCCTCACAACCGACCAAACCTTGAAAAGGCAGGGTTCCACAGGAGTGATCCAATGCGTAGGGGTACGGATCTGACTCAACAAAGGCTCCACAGCATCGACCTAACCCATTCAGATGCAGATCTGATTCAGATCTTCATGAAAATGCTTGAAGGAAAACACTACTGCATGCGACTCAGGAAGACAACAAGCATTCAGGAATTAAAAAATGAAATACAGGGCCGCCATGGAATCCCAGAACGATTACAAAACCTCATTTATTCAGGGTTCAATCCGCAAGACAACAAAACCCTGCAGCATTATGGCATAGCTAATGATTCAACCATTAATCTAACCCTCCGACTGCGTGGCGGAAGCTCTGGAACCAGCTCTAAAAATGCAGGTTCCTTTCGGGATGCAGTAAAAGGAAAAGAAGAAAAAAGGGGAAGCAAAGCAACACCAACAACAGAATTGCCAGGACCCTACATCGTCGAACAAAAGCTAGAATCACCAACTCTTCAGGTATCAATACCAGAGGTAATTAATCTATATAATGATTTATCAAATACTGCAGTCATATGTAGATTCAATGGATTCTGGCCGAAATCAGATGCTCTGCATCAATGGATCTACACAAGGTGGACATCTAACTGTGAAATTTACCTCTGCCCTAAGGGGTTTTTCATAGTTAGTTTTGATACAGAACAGGAAAGGGACAGTATTATCAAACAGGGGCCATGGTTTTGGGGCAGTGCTGGACTCTTCACAACCCCCTGGTTTCCGGGATTTGATGCTACTACAATGAAGGTCTCAACCATGCCTGTATGGGTGAGGCTTCACGGGCTCCCACTGCATTTCTGGCATCATAAAGTGCTAACCGCCATTGGGAATTCTCTCGGGAAATTCATAAAAATGGATGAAGACAAAGCAGTTAGGGGTATCTTTACATTCGCCAAAATATGCGTAGAAGTGGATCTGAGTCAGGGGCTACCAGACCACATCACGCTAAACTTCAACAATACCTAATGGATACAACAGCTCGATTACAAAAACACAGCATTCTGGTGCAGAAACTGTTTGTAGACAAGGCATCTACAAAATGAGTGTCCATCAGCATGAAAGGACTGTAGGAAAACTAAGAAACAACAAAAAAAAACCAAAGGCTGGCAACACACAGAGCCATTGGAAGAAGAGGACGTCAAGGAGGACCCTCTAGAGGACCACATGGAACCAGAACCTCCAATGGGACAGAAACATACTCAGGAAGGCAAAAACCTTTCTTCTCATAAGGGGCTGATCATTACAGATCTACATCAAGAATTGCAATTGGAAGAGAGTGGCATAAAGAGAACCCATAGCTCGGAGGGCTCAGAATCAGACAAAGAACAACAAATGATCACCATGGGAAACCAGCTAGCTACAACTACACCCGCAGCTGATTCGGGAGGATGGCGCTGGGTAGAGAAGAAGAAGGGAAGAAAAGAATAGGCTTGCTGGAACATTTTTTATTTTTTTTCTGTTTTTTCTGAGTGGATCCTGTCCTTACAGGAATTTTCATTTGCTATTCAGTGTTATTTTCTTTTTTATGCTACCTGTTATTACAGGATCATCCATCTGCATATGCCTATGGCATCTACAAAATGTAATTTTATCAACATATGAATAAAATTACGACTTTTTCCTAGGGGAAAAAAGTGTTACAAAATAGTAAAACATAAAACATAAAACAAACAAACAATATAGTAATAACATGAATTAAAATTGTTAATATAGTAATAACATGAATTAAATAATTATATTGATTAGAATAATAGTGTTATAGAATAGTGCTACAATATAGTAAAACATGAAACAAACAAACAATATTGTAAGAAATGAATTAAAATTATTTATATAGTAATAACATGAATTAAATAATGATAATGATCAGTATAACAATGTTACATAATAGTAAAACATAAAACATAAAACAAACAATAAAGTAATAACATGGACTAAATTTTTGATATAGTAATAACATGTAATAAATAATGTTAATGATTAGTATAATAGTGTTACAAAATACTGTTACAAATAGTTAAACATAAAATATAAAACAATCAAACAATATAGTAATAACATGAATTAAATAACGATATTGATTAGTATAATGGTGTTCCAAAATAGTGCTACAATATAGTAAAACATAAAACAAACAAACAATATAGTAATAACATGAAATAAAATTATTAATATAATAGTAACATTGACTAAATAATGTCCCGGATGCGAGTGTTCAATCAACGTAAGGGTATGAAGGTGGCGCTTCACATGGGCAGGTGTCAGCACATGCGCGCCACGAGGAACCATGCAGCTCAAGTGAGCTGCTCTCACGCAGGGTTATTAATGTGGTTCGTTTACTCCTCTATCTACCTCCTGGTAAATTGTGCAATGGCGCTTCATAATGTTTGTGCTCCCGTGGCCTCCTCGCATTCCTCTGCAGTTTCTTGGCATTCCTCGGAGGCCTCTTCGCATCCCTCTGCTACCACTTCGCACTCCTCTGCGGTAGTGTTGGTAGCTCAGGGGCATTCACTCTCTGTGCCCAAGTCCATCTCCGTCTCAGACTCGAGAGTGTTTCACAAGAATTTAGCTCCAGTTCAACGAGCTCACGTTCCGGTTAGTTGCTCCCCTCCGTGTATTTGTGCGCTAGTCAATCCACTGTATACTGCAATGCCGAGAGAGCGTCCAAGAATGGATAGCAGACGTGGAGGCTCCCGTGGATGCGCCACCTCACAGAGGTCTTCCCCCATCTCTCCCTCCTCCTCGGTTTAGGTGGCACCTGAGCAAAATCGCCCTCAAGTTTCCAGAGCTGGAAGAGGCAGAGGTCACGGGCATGGAAGGCTGGTTGAATGTGAGCATGTGGTGCATCCAACAGTCCGCTATTGTATCCCCTACACTCTTGCCAATTCCACTTTCTTAGTCTCTGTTACTATTGAAAATTTTGCAAATATCAGCGGCCAGGCAGCAGCTCATCAGGAAATTCCGCTAGAACAAGGGACAGCGCCTCCAATTGACACTCAACACCCGGTCACAGGAATTTCTTCCTTGGCGACTCAAGCCGCCCCTGATGGTCCAAGTGAGCCTGCTCCGGGAGTCCCAACCGGCTCGGTGGTCCTTTGCTCAGACTCGAAAGACTCTTTGCAATTTGGGTGCAGGGTAGTGGAGGAACCCTACACTATGGATGACGACTGATCTTGGATGGCACTCTGCTCTCAGCAGCCTAAGAAGTAGGCGCATTACTCTGTTTTTGGAACTCGCAATTCTACCTGTGTCAGGTCATAATATGTGTCTATATGTCTCTGTGTCGACTGTTTGGATCTATGTCTATTTGTCCTTGTTCAGCGCTGCACAATAGTGCAATAGTTGTTTGTATCAGCTTGTCTGTTTCGCAATATTTAGAGTCTTAGGAGAAGATGTAACAGATGGAAGTCCACCATTTTTGGAAGGTGTTCGGCTGTGCTAATTGTCAATCTCATGGCAAGATTTTCAAGGCTACGGCCTTGTTGTAACATTTTGAATCTTTTTGTATAATAATAGAAGTAGACAGATTGAGAAAAAAAAACATTGACTAAATAATCACAATGATTAGTATAATAGTGTTACAAAATAGTAGAACATAAAACAGAAAACAAGCAAACAATATAGTAATAACATGAATTAAATAATTATAATGATTAGTATAATAATGTTACAAAATAGTGTTACAATGTAGTCAAACATAAAACATAAAAAAAACAAACAGTATCGTAATAACATGAATTAAATAATGAAAATGATTAGTATAATAATGTTATAAAATAGTGTGGCCCACGGGGCTTTGGATTGACGGTGAATGGGTGCGCTGTTAAGGCACTCCTTGCGATAGGTCACTGGTTCAATTCCCCGTGGGTACTTAGTTTAGTCTTAACCTAGAAAAAAAATGTTATAAAATAGTGTGGAAAAACAACAAAAAATAAAACACAAAACAAACAAACAATATAGTAATAACATGAATTAAAATCATTAATATAGTAATAACACGAATTAGATAATTATAATGATTAGTATAATACTATTACAAATTAGTAAAACATAAAACATAGAACAAACAAACAATATAGTATTAACATGAATTAAAATTATTAATATAGTAATAACATGAATTTAATAATGATAATATTTTTGTAAAAGTGTTACAGAATAGTAAAACATAAAACAAACAATATAGTAATAACATGAAATAAATAATGATAATGATTAGTAAAATAGTGTTACAGAGTATTAAAACACAAAATATAAAACAAATAAACAATATAGTAATAACATGAATTAAATAATGATATTGATTAGTATAATAGTGCTACAGTATTGTAAAACATAAAACATAAAACAAACAAACAATATAGTAATAACATGAATTATAGTTATTAATATAGTAATAACATGAAATAAATAATGATAATGATTAGTAAAATAGTGTTACAAAATAATAAAACATGAAACAAACAAACAATATAGTAACCACATCAATTAAAATTATTAATATACTAATAACATGAACTAAATAATGATAATGATTAGTATAATAGTGTTGCAAAATTGTATTACAAAATAGTAAAACATAAAACATAAAACAAACAAACAATATATTAATAACATGAATTAAATAATTATAATTATTATTATAATAGTGTTACAATATAGTAAAACATAAAACAAATAAACAATATTGTAATAATATGAATTAAAATTATTAATATAGTAATAACATGAAATAAATAATGATAATGATTAGTATAATATTGTTACAAAATAGTGAAACATAAAATATAAAACAAATGAACAAGACAATAATAACATGAATTAAATAATTATAATGATTAGTATAATAGTGTTACAAAATAGTAAAACATAAAACATAAAGGAAACAAACAATATAGTAATAACCAGAATTAAAATTATTAATATAGTAATAACATGAATTAAATAATAATAATGATTACTATAATAGTGTTACAATATAGTAAAACATAAAACAAACCAACAATATAGTAATAACATGAGTTAAATAATGTTAATGTTTAGTATAATAGTTTTACAAAACAATAAAACATAAAACATAAAACAAACAAAAAATACATTATTAACATGAATTAAATAACGATAATGATTAGTATAATAGTGTTACAAAATAGTCTTACAATATACTAAACTGTAAAACATAAAAAAAAAAAATGGTAATATCATGAATTAAAATGATTGATATGATAATAACATAAATTAAAATTATTAATATAGTAATAACATGAATTAAATAGTGATCATGATGAGTATCATAGTGTTACAAAATACTGCTAACAAATGGTGTTACAAAATTGTAAAATATAAAACATAAAGCAAACAAACAATATAGTAATAACATGAATTAAACAATTAAAATGATTAGTATAATACTGTTACAAAATAGTGTTATAAAATAGTAAAACATAAAACAAACTTACAATATAGTAATAAAATGAATTAAATAATGATATTGATTAGTATAATAGTGGTACAATATATTAAAACAAACGTACAATATACTAATAACATGAAATATAATTATTCATATAGTAATAACATGAACTAAAGAATGATAATGTTTAGTATAATAGTGTTACAAAATAGTATAAAGTAAAACATAAAACAGACAAACAATATAGTAACGACATCAATTAAAATTATTAATATACTAATAACATGAACTAAATAATGATAATGATTAGTATAATATTGTTACAAAATAGTAAAACATAAAACATAAAACAAACAAACAATATATTAATAACATGAATTAAATAATTATAATTATTATTATAATAGTGTTTCAATATAGTAAAACATAAAACAGAAAAAATATAGTAATAACATGAATTAAATAATGATAAGATTAGTATAATAGTGTTACAAAATAGTGTTATAAAATAGTAAAAAATAAAACATAAAACAAACAAACAATATAATAATAACATGAATTAAATAATGATAATGATTAGTATAATAGTGTTACAGACTAGTGTTAGAAAAAGAATAAAACAAACAAGGAATATGGTAATAACATGAATTAAAATTATTAATATAGTAATAACATGAGTTAAATAATAATAATGATTAGTATAATAGTGTTGCAAAATAGTGTTACAATATAGTAAAACATAAAACAAATAAACAATATTGTAATAACATGAATTAAAATTATTAATATAGTAATAACATGAAATAAATAATGATAATGGCTAGAATAATATTGTTACAAAAATATTAAAACGTAAAATATAAAACAAATGAACAAGACAGTAATAACATGAATTAAATAAATATATTGATTAGTATAATAGTGTTACATTATAGTAAAACATAAAACATAAAGGAAACAAACAATATAGTAATAACCAGAATTAAAATTATTAATATAGTAATAACATGAATTAAATAATAATAATGATTAGTATAATAATATTACAAAATAGTGTTACAATATAGTAAAGCATAAAACATAAAACAAACAAACAATATAGTAATAACATGAGTTAAATAATGTTAATGTTTAGTACAATATTTTTACAAAATAGTTTTACAAAACAGTAAAACATAATACATAAAAGAAACAAAAAATACATTAATAACATGAATTAAATAAGATCATGATGCGTATTATAGTGTTACAAAATAGTGCTAGCAAATGGTGTTACAAAATTGTAAAATATAAAACATAAAACAAACAAACAATATAGTAATAACATGAATTAAAATTATTAATATAGTAATAACATGAATTAAATAATGATAATGATTAGTATAGTAGTGGTACAAAATACTATTGCAAAATAGTATAACATAAAACAAACAAACAATATGCTAATAACATGAATTAAATAATGATAACATTATTATAAAAATGTTACAAAATAGTGTTATAAAATAGTAAAAAATAAAACATAAAAAAAAACAAACAATATAATAATAACATGAATTAAATAATGATAATGATTAGTATAATAGTGTTACAGAATAGTATTAGGAAAAGAATAAAACAAACAAGGAATATAGTAATAACATGAATTAAAACTATTAATATAGTAATAACATAAGTTAAATAATGATAACGATTAGTATAATAGTGTTGCAAAATAGTGTTACAATATAGTAAAACATAAAACAAATAAACAATATTGTAATAACATGAGTTAAAATTATTAATATAGTAATAACATGAAATAAATAATGATAATGATTAGTATAATAGTGTTACCAAAATAGTCATATAGTAAACTGTAAAACATAAAAAAAATGGTAATATCATGAATTAAAATTATTGATATAATAATAACATAAATTAAAATTATTAATATAGTAATAACATGAATTAAATAATGATATTGATTAGTATAATAGTGTTACAATATAGTAAAACAAACGTACAATATAGTAATAACATGAATTATAATTATTCATATAGTAATAACATGAACTAAAGAATGATAATGTTTAGTATAATAGTGTTACAAAATAGTATAAAGTAAAACATAAAACAAACAAACAATATAATAATAACATGAATTAAATAATGATAATGATTAGTATAATAGTGTTACATAATAGTGTTAGAAAAATAATAAAACAAAGAAGGAATATAGTAATAACATGAGTTAAATAATGATAATGATTAGTATAACAGTGTTGCAAAATAGTGTTACAATATAGTAAAACATAAAACAAATAAACAATATTGTAATAACATGAATTAAAATTATTAATATAGTAATAACATGAAATAAATAATGATAAAGGTTAGTATAATATTGTTACAAAAATAGTAAAACATAAAATATAAAACAAATCAAGACAGTAATAACATGAATTAAATAATTATATTGATTAGTATAATAGTGTTACATTATAGTAAAACATAAAACATAAAGGAAGCAAACAATATAGTAATAACCAGAATTAAAATTATTAATATAGTAATAACATGAATTAAATAATAATAATGATTATGTAATATCCCTATTGTAACTAACCCTGAGTAAAAGTAATTTTTAATTACAAAACTTACGAATCAGTTATTGAACCGATTCTTGATTTCCATGGAACTAAACGAGGGGAAGCTTCTCGTCCCTTTGACATTTGTATAGTTTCTCCCCGTGCGATCGTAGGGGTATGGATCTGACGGTTAGGCTTCTGGAGAGAGGGTTGAGGTAACCACCTTCCCCTCAAGCTCCACGTCTGATGGGTATTCCTGCGATGAGGCTAGGTTTAAGGGCGCTCTCCAACGGCAGGATGGCTTCAGAGAGAAATGGCTGGGATAGTTAGCAGTTAGTATCGGAACTGATTCTTGGATTCGGAACTGATTTTTGAGAACTGATTCTTGGTATTGGGGTGGACAAAAGGATCAATGATGATTATCGTAGAGGGAGGAGCGCCTCTGAGGGAAGTTATAGATGCTGCCGCTGAACATAATTTGGCTCTCCCTCACTCGCTCTATTGGGAGGGGATTACCATCGGAGGGCTGCTCAGCACCGGGGCACATGGCAGCTCTCTGTTTAATAATGGAAGTGCAGTTCATGAGTATGTTGTTGGCATGAGATTGGTGGTACCTTCACCTCCGGGTTATGCGAGTGTTGTGAGCTTCGATGAATCCCATCCAGACCTGAATGCTGCTAAGGTTTCTCTCGGCCTTCTTGGAGTCATTACGCAGAGAGTTGCTAGCTGTGTCATTGGAAAACTACATCATCTCTCGTAGAGGACTTGCGTGGAAGCGTTGTTGATCCGCTGAGATCTATGGACTGTGTAAAGTCATTTTGAAATCTATTGAGTGCCAAGTGTGGATCGAGCCTGTGTGAACACTTTGAGAGGAGTCGCGCCCAACTGGTGAAAGGATTGGGTGGTAAAGTGCTACCGAAGGTGTGTTGCAATGAAACATTGGAAGACGTTGAAAAATGCATTACAACTTTTCCAGAAATACATCTTGAATTTGAGCGTGTCGTGGCTGTTGCAGTTGTTCACGCAGAGTGAGTATGTGTGCCAGCTCTTCGTTGGAGCTATAATGCTGCAGATCTGAGGCGGGGGGCCTGCAGACTTGAGTTCAAATATGCAAGTTAACAAGACCTGAGCATGCTCTATGGCGACCAGTTCTTGAAGAACGTGGAATAAACGTGTGGACATAAAAGCTAAGTATATGTAGTTTTCTTTCTAGAAAATTACATGTGAATCTTGTGTTAAACACTTTAAGATTCTAGTTAACTTCTGATGTTTGAATATGTATTACATGCATGAAGCTATTCATGTATTTATGTTGTTATAGTTTGTTTGCAAGACCATGGGAATACTCGTGTACGAGTATTAATTTCCGCCTTGGTTTTAGAATGCAGTTTAATATACAAGAACGACCATGTTTATTCACTCTTTTGCTGCTATTTACGAAGATTTATCTTGGACAATAGGAATCTGGTTTTGATTCTTTTCTCGGTTTTACATGAACTAATGAGTTAAAACTCTTAAAGAGAGTTATGCATTAGTAAACATTGTGGAGGTCAAACAATATTATTTGGGTATATATGCTAGTTAAATAGTAAGTCATGCTTGCTTACGCATATGAGTGGATGCTAAAGGATCTCTTTCAAACATTGATTATTGGTTCTTTAATATGGTATCTAATTCTTGTTGCCCAAGCTTGTTGTCAACACCATTGACAGGAAAACGATGGTGAATGATGCCACAGAAAAGTGTTGTTTAAGTTTGTGGCAGGAAGAGGATCAAGGGTTCATGCAGATGAGTTCGAGTTGCAGGAACACACATTGCTAGAACAATCATACCACAAGGAATATTGTATGTGGCGGTATGTAAATAAATGATTACATGAAAACTGTATTAGCTTTTAGCTAGTTATGTGACAGCTTAATGATAATTCATTGTAATGATTTTAATAGCAATGGTTAAGGAATGAAATCCCTTATGAGCCATTGAGTGAGGGGTGAAAACCCTCACGAGCATTTAATAATAAGATTAAACGTTTGCTGTTTTTCACCCTACGGGGTTTCCAGGGTATATCACTGTTCAATGGTGTAATTGATGTGATCGTCTTTTGTGTCAGTTGGATGATGTTGAATCATTGATTTTGATGGTTCTTTATTTGATGGTATGATCATAATGTCCAAATTAATATGGTTATGGTAATCGTGAAATGGATGCAAGGAATTATGAGATAGTTTATATTATTACACTACCATGGTTGGGGTTAATTGTTATGCAACTTACTGACTGTTATTGCAATTTAATTGATGTATTAATGAACACTATCTCTAATGGTTAATGATGATTGTGGAGTTATGAATTTGATAAATTACTAGTGGGTAATTTGTATAAAAATTCTAACTTCCTACTTTTACATACGAGGTTACCGGGGTATGTGACAAGTGGTATCAGAGCTAAAGGTTGCAGTACTGGCGCCTTTGGGAATTGGTAAGCGGAAAGGATATTGAGGTACACCATCAGTAGGCATTAACTCAGGTATGAGTTTAATCATTCACATATTGATTTACATAGTACACTATTTTGGCATGATAAGTGTGATTCGTGTTTAAACTGCTTTGAGTAGAAGTAATAAGGTTGCTGCATAACTATGTTTCATGACATTGGATTCCTGATGAGGATAAAAGACCATGAAAACTTTTGTCGCACTTAAGAACAATAATGAACCCTCATTACACGTAAGAACACTATTGAACACTCATTGAGGAAAGTGACAACGAACTACCAGCTTTTGCTTTGCAAATATGGCAATAACTATGATTCATTTATTAAACAAAATTGAAGTTACAATGAACGAAACTTAATGAGTCAATGCATGAATATAAATTATGGGGAACATCCTTGAATAGGATTTTTTTAAAAGGACATTAGAAGAACCCCTTAGATATTGAAAACATGCAATGAGTCAAACAGCGAGACTTGATTGTCATAACTAATTTTTGATTAAGTTTTGCCATGATTTCATTAAGACGATTGGTAGTTGAGATTGGTTAGTGTTGTATGACTAACCCATAGAACTTATATGCATTAATTGAATTGGACTTAAGATTATTACAATTCGAAAAAAAGTGAAGGTTGATTGATGTCACACGCATGGAATGTGTGTATGAAGATTTTTACTCTCTCTGTGCTATAGTTCCATTTGTTTATGAGAAGAGTTCTTAATTTTATTCACCATGAGAATGCATGATGAATAGTATATGCTTATGTCTTAATAGAGTAACGATGATTACCCTCTAATTAAGAGAAATCCATCAGCATGGTATGTGTTTATGTTAATCATTACTTGTTGGGAGATAAAAACCATTGGAGCCTTGATTTAACGATGGTTGAATTTATCTCTACTATGGGAATGATGGATTCCTTATGCATGTTGCATTCCAGGGTGAAGTTAATTGTAGAGGCATGATCAGTGGGTAACATTTCTAGGACCCACTCATGGTATAATTACATGCGATAATTATTCATAAATAGACTACCTGTGTTAATACAGTTGTTAGTAAAACTCTAATTACCTTCCCCAACTATAGATGCTTCCAAGGGAAAAGAAGCAAGGAGAAGGAAGAAGACCGTGCTGTAAGGACAGACGGAGATGGGAAAAAGAATCACTGAATCTGGTGATGACCAGATAGTGCTCGATGTGCATGTGAGTATTCCCTTGACCATGCTTAAGGAGTTGGAAAATGATAACTATAGTGTGTTGATAATAATGATTTTTGTAATGTATCCTTGTAGTCATTATTCTGGAATGGTCACATAGTAGTGTTATGATAGTTGTTGCATATAGCACCAAGTGGTAACTCTGTTGCATGTGTGACACTTAGGAGATTATGCTTCTAATTGCATAAGTAGAGCAATTGCTTCTGGTAAGGGTGGTTCAATTTATTAGTTATGCATGTTGAACCAAGGAAAAGTAACTCTATTCTTTATAGAGAATAATCAGTTGTGTTTTATTAAATAGTTGGGAATATGGGGTTGATTTCTACAGTAAAAATTGATTCTTTAAATGTTTTCTTGGTAGAGAAAATATGATAATGCTTGCAGTAAAAGATTGGTTATTTTATATGTTTTCTTAGTAAATAAAATAGGTAGTTCTTCCTAAAAAGACTACATGTGAGTCTCGTGTGAGAAATGTTTGTCTCTTGTCATTTTTCTTGGAATAAAATCCTTGCTAAATATAGTTTCATTCTAAGAGTGTGCATACTTCATTTATGAAGATAAAGTATTTTATGAGAATTTTCTTGAAAATAAAGGTAGAGGATTCTTTCCTTAAAGACACATTAGAATAGTGTTCATAAAAGAACCAAAATCATTACTTGTTTCATGGAAAGAACTATGTGCATTGAAGTAAAGTAATTGTGTTAGGAGAACACATGTTGCATAATGATAGCTATTGTGACTTTGGAACTATGACTCTGTGTGTACATAGAGAGAGTGATCATGTTAACTTTCTTGAAGACAATAATCTTTTGAAGAGATTGTCTTGCTAGATGAGTTGTGTTGATTTCTTGATTTTGGATGGATAAGTAAATCTTGTTCTGTATCTTGATTTTTTTTATACATAAAGATGGATATCTTTAATAATTCCCTGAAAGGGAAGATAGAAGAATGAGGTTAAAATGACTTCCTTTAAGAAAGGGGTATGTAGTTTGTTGTATGAAATGATGGTAGTATTCTAGTGAAAGGCTTATATGATAAGCAATGGTATGCACAAAGATTAGTCATTGTGATATAGAGTTATGATCTTTGTATGTTATAGAGATTATGTTTAAGTACATTAACAATGCATGACCCAAGCTAGCCATAGAAAACGTAAGATAATACTCCATTAATGATGATTTGAATTGGAACAACAGACTATGGCAAAATTGGGAATGCTGAGAGTATTAACTCAACTGTTGTTGACATTTATACATCAATGAGTATTTGCATATGCTTTTATACATAACAATATTGTATGCATGAAACTTCTTGGAAATTGAATATGTGTTAACTTATGCATATTTATAACTAACGTTTCTGATGGGATTAAGTGGTGGTAGCTTAATGGCAACAAGAAAACTCATCACATAAATTGCTGCAATGTGAAATGCAATCATAAATGAGAAAGAATGATGTTATATGATATGCATGAATTATGTTATTTGGGAAATTTTCATGCATACAACGTGTATGATAGATATGGTTCCCATCAATCTAGATGTTGTGGACCCATGATGAGGGATAAGTGTAAATGCATGGTATACATGCATGTTTGTTGTGCTAATAATAATGTTCATATGGTTCATTGTGTAAATTACTTTGAGAAAGAGTAATAAAAGAGGAATTTAACATGCCACACAGTTGCGGATAGTTGGGTTGATGGAAGTTACCTGCCCGGAGGGGCTGACGGTACTTGTCTGCCCGGATTGTGAAAGGCTGGAATGCCTTGGGTTGATGGAAATTACCTGCCCGGACGGGTTGATGGTACTTGTCTGCCCGGAGTTGGGTTGATGGCAGCTACCTGCCCGGAGGGGTTGATGGTACTTGTCTGCCCAGATTTCCTCTCCCTGGAATTCTTGAGCTGGTTGGCCAATGGAATTCCATGTTAGACCTGGTAAGGTCTCTATCAAAGAAACTGTCTGGATGTGAAAATGACTCGTTTTGGTTGTGGAAACCAGTTCCCATGGGTTGGGAATTCTTTAGCCTATTAGGGTGCTCATGGCTAAAGAAATGAACGAATCAGCTATATGATATGTTGAAGATGAATTCTATATATAGTTGTGTAAAATATGTTATGCACGTTTAACAGAAAATGAGTTTAGTACTCAATAAGGAGTTATTGGAAATTTTAATTCCTTTATTGTATCATTAATCTTGTAGGAAATTTTAATTCCTTTGTTGTATTAATTTTAAGTAGGCACCTAGCCATGAGATCCATCTTCCAGATGGAATTCTCTCCCCCGAGCTATCTTGCAGGCCTCAAGCCCTCAACAAGATCTGTGCACCTTGTGCCTGGTTATCTGGTCCCAACCAGACTTAACCAATTTCCTCAGTATTTTCTCCTTTTCCTTTTTCCCTTGGAAAAGATCACTTATGTCTGTCCCAACAGCCCAGAACTTCCTCCCTACACCCAGGACTTTTCTTGTTTTGGGAGGGCAGTTCCAATCAGTTATTACAACTGATTTCCTTTCTTTGAAATCCACCTCTTAGAGGCTGTCAGCATTTCAAGAAAATATTTCATTTATTCAATAATGTAGTTTATCACAATTTTGTTTCTTTTAAACATAAACAACAACTACTACTTTATTGTCTTTTACCATAGTAAAATTCACATTTACAACTACTGGGGTCATTACACACTTTTTGAAATATTAATAAAAATTTACGGTTTAAGGTTTAGGGTTTATGGTTTAGTGTTTAGGGCTTAGGATTTATGACACTATAGTAAATTATTTTAATAAACACTTAAAGAAAAGTTTAAAAATCTTTCTAAAATGTTATAAAATGATTAGTGTTTAGTTTTTAGGGTTTGGGGGTTTAGGGTTTAGGATTTCTGGTTTATAGTTTAAGGTTTATAACACTTTAGTAAATGCTTTTAATAAATACGTATATAAAATTTAGAAAACGGTTTTTAAAATGTTATAAAATACATAGGGTTCAGGTTTTAGGGTTTCAAGTGTAGTGTTTGGGGCTTACGGTTTAGGTTTTATAACAATTTAGTAAATTATTTTAATAAAAGCTTAAATAAAAGCTACAAAATGATTTTTAAAATGTTATAAAATGATTAAGGTTTAGGGTTTAAAGTTTAGGGTTTGGGGTTTATGGTTCAAGGCTTAGGTTTTAGGGTTTATAAAAATTTAGTAAATTATTTTAATAAAAAATTAAATAAATGTTACAAAACACTTATCAAAATGTTATAAAATACTTAGTGTTTAGGGTTTAGGGTTTTGGGTTTAGGTTTTAGGGTTTAGGTCTAGAAAATTCTTTTAATAAACACTTAAATGAAAGTTACAAAACACTTTTTAAAATGTTATAAAATGATTAGTATTTAGGGTTTTGGGTTTCGGGTTTGGGGTTTAGGGTTTAGGTTCATGTTTTAGGATTTATGGTTTATATGGATTTAGTAAATTCTTTTAAAAAACACCTAAATAAAAGGTAGAAAATTCTTTTTAAAATGTTATAAAATGCTTAGGTCTTAGGGTTTGGGGTTAGGTTTTAAGGTTTATGGTTTATAAGCTAGTAAATGATTTTAACAAACACTTAAATAAAAGTTACAAAACACTTTTTAAAATGTTATAAAATTCTTAGAGTTTAGGATTTAAGGTTTAGGTTTTAGGGTCTCAGGTTTGGGGTTTAGCTTTTAGGGTTTAGGTTTTGAGGGTTTAGGTTTTATGGTTTAGGTATAGGAAATTCTTTTAATAAACACTTAAATGAAAGTTACAAAATGCTTTTTAAAATGTTATAAAATGATTAGTATTTAGGGTTTTGGGTTTGGGGTTTGGGGTTTAGGGTTTATAAGGATTTAGTAAATTCTTTCAAAAAACAACTAAATAAAAGGTAGAAAACTCTTTTTAAAATGTTATAAAATGCTTAGAGTTTAGGATTTAAGGTTTAGGTCTTAGGGTCTCATGTTTGGGGTTTAGAGTTTAGGGTTTAGTGTCTATGGTTTATAACACTCTAGTAAATTATTTTTAAAAAAGCCATAATAAAAGTTACAAAATCATTTTTAAAATATTATAAAATGATTAGGTTTTAGGGTTTACGGTGGTTTAGCGTTTAGGGTTTATGGTTTAGAAGACTTTAGTAAATGGATTTAATCAATGCTCAAATAAATGTTAAAAAATTCTTCTTAAAATGATATAAATTGCTTAGGGTTTAGTGTTTACGGTTTAGCCTTTGGGATTTAGGGTTTAGGGTTTATAAGACCTTAGTAAATGCTTCTAATAAACACTTAGATAAAAATTCCAAAACACTTTTTAAACTATTATAAAATGCTTTGGGTTTAGGGTTTTGCATTTTGATTTTAGGTTTTACGTTTAGGGTTTAGGGTTTAGGTTTTAAGGTTTAAAACACTTTAGTAAATTCTTTCAATAAACACTTAAATAAAAGTTACAAAAAAGCCTTTAAAATGTTATAAAATGCTTAAGATTTAGGGTTTCAGGTTTTGGGTTTAGAGTTTAGGCTTTAGGGTTTATAACGCTTGAGAAAATGCTTTTAATAAATACTTAAATAAAAGTTATGGACCGCTTTTTAAAATGTTATAAAATTATTAGTGTTTATGGTTTAGAGTTAAGAGTTTGAGGTTTATTATTTGGGGTTAAGGGTTTAGGGTTTAGGTTTTATAACACATATGTAAAATATTTGAGTAAAAACTTAAATAAAATTTACAAAACACTTTTTAAAATGTTATAAAATTCTTAGCATTTACTCCTTAGGGTTTAGGGTTTGGGGTTTGGGGTTTAGGGTGTAGAGTTTAGGGTTTAAGGTTTAGGGTTTAGGGTTTGGGGTTTTGGGTTTAGGTAGAATGTTTAAGGCTTATATAATGCTTAGGGTTTAAGGATTTGTAGTTTAGGGTTTAGGGTTTGAGGTTTAGGTTTTAAGGTTCATAACACTTTTTAAAATGTTTTAAGATGAATAGGGTATGGGGTTTAGACTATAGGGTATAGGGTTTAGGGTTTGGGTTTTAGGGTTTAGGTTTAAGGTTTTAAGTCTAGGGTTTAGGCTTTAGAGTTTAGGGTTTAGGTATTATAACAATTTAGTAAATTATTTTAATAAACATTTAAATAGAAGTTACAAAACAATTTCAAAAATGTTATCAAATATTTAAGATTTAGGGTTTACAGTTTAGGGTTTAGGGTTAGGGGTTTATGGTTTAAAGTTTAGGGTTTAGGGTTTAAGGTTTAGTTTTTATAAAATGTTTAAGGTTTGGGGTTTAAGGTTTAGGGTTTGGGGTTTGGGGTTTAGGGTTTACGATTTAGGGTTTTGTGGTTTAGGGTTTAACGTTTAGGTTTTAATTTTTACGGTTTATAACACTTTAGGGTCTGGATTTAGGCTTTAGAGTTTGGGTTTTAGGGTTTAGGGTTTATGGTTTTAAGTCTAGGGTTTAGGGTTTAGAGTTTAGGGTTTACATTTTAGGGTTCAGGGTTAGGGGTTTATGGTTTAGAGTTTAGGATTTAGGGTTTATAGCACTGTAGTAAATGTTTTTAGTAAACACTTAAATAAAAGTTACAAAACTTTTTTAAAATTGTTATAAAATTCTTAAGGTTTAGGATATAGGGTTTTGGGTTTAGGATTTAGAGTTTAGGGTTAAGTGTTTGCGATTTAGGCTTTAGGGATTACGGATTAGTGTTTAGGGTATATAACACTTTGTAAAATTCTTAGGGTTTAAGTTTTAAGATTTTTGGTTTAGTGCTTAGGGTTCATGGTTTCAGGTTTATAACACCTTATAAATCCCTTTAATACACACTTAAATAAAAGTTACAAAACACTTTTTAAAATGTTATAAAATGCGTAGGGTTTAGTGTTTAGGATTGGGGGTTTGGGGTTTACGTTTTAGGTTTTGGGGTTCAGGGTTAAGGGTTTAGGGTTTACGGTGTAGCGATGAACCACCCCACATTAAGGGCTTACACGCCGCTACATATTACACATAATGCATTCATCCCATGGAGCCTCGAGGAGTTATGAATAAAAATAAATAAAAGGAAAAAGGTTTATGAAGAAGGGTGGAAAAACAAAGGTCGGGGTATCTCATGTACCACAATTTTCTCCCTCCTACACTCACATACCCAGGTGTGCTTTTCCATTATTATAGATACTGGTAAAATTCATAACATTTATGGTTTAGGGATTAGGGTTTAGGGTTTAGGATTTAGGGTTTATAAATTTTTAGTAAATTCTTTGAATAAGCACTTAAATAAAAAGTTACAAATAGTTCTTAAAATGTTATAAAATTCTTAGCCTTTAGAATTTAGGGTTTAGGGTTTATAACACTTTAATAAATGTTTTTAATATAAACTTAAGTAAAAGTTAGAAAACACTCTTTAAAATGTGATAAATTAATTAGGGTTTAGGTTTTAGCGATTAGGGTTTAAAGTTTATAAAACTTTAGTAAATTATTTTAGTAAACATGTAAAAAAAGTTACAAAACACTTTTTAAAAATTTATGAAATGCTTAGGGTTTAGGTTTTAGGGTATAAGGTATAGGGTTTAGGGTTTAATGTTTAGGGTTTAGGGTTTATAACACGTTAGTAACTTGTTTTTAATAAACACTTAAATAAAAGTTACAAAACTCTTTTTGAAATGTTATAAAAGGCTTAGGGTTTAGCATTTAGGGTTTAGGTTTTTCAGTTTAGGGTTTGGTTTTTATTGTTTAGGGTTTATAACATCTTAGTAAATTATTTTGATAAAAACTTAAGTAAAAGTTACAAAACTCTTTTTAGAATGCTATGAAATGCTTAGGGTTTAGTGTTTTTAAGACTTTAGTAAATTCTTATAACAAACACTTAAATAAGAGTTAAAGAAATTTTTTTAAAATGTTATAAATTGCTTAGTGTTTAGGGTTGAGAGTCTAGGGTTCATAAGACCTTAGTAAATCCTCTTAATAAACACTTTAGTAAAAGTTATTATTTTTTTTAAGATATAAAATTCTTAGGGTTAGTGTTTATGGTTTATGGTTTGGGGTTTGGTGTTTAGAGTTTAGGGTTTACGGTTTATAACACCTTAGTAAATGATTTTAATAAACACTTAAATAGAAGTTACAATATATTTTTTAAAATGTTATAAAATAATTAGGGTTTAGCATTGAGGGTTTAGGGTTTAGGGTCTAGGGTTTCAGGTTTAGAGTTTAGGGTTTATGGTTTAGGGCTTGTGGTTTGCAATTTAGGGTTGAGGGTTTATAACACTTTAGTATATTCTTTTAATAAACACTTAAATAAAAATAATAAAATGATTTTTAAAATGTTATAGAATGCTTAGGGTTTAGGGTTCAATTTTCACGGTTTGGGGTTTAGGATGAAATGTTTAGGGTTTAGGGTTAGGTTTTATGATTTAGGGTTTAGGGTTTGGGGTTTAGAGATTAGGGTTTAGGGTTTATAAGAATTTAGTAAATGATTTTAATAAACAATTAAAAATAAAATTTTCAAAATACTTTTTAAAATGTTATAAAATTATTAGGGTTTAGGGTTTGGGATTTAAGGTTTAGGGTGTAGGGTTTAGGATTTAGGTTTCGGGTTTGGGTCTAGGTTTAGGGTTTACTGTTTAGGTTCTACAACATTTTCATAATTGCTTTTAATAAACACATAAATAAAAGTTCAAAACAATTTTTAAAATGATATAAAATGGTTAGGGTCTAGGGTTTAGGGTTTGGAGTTTGGGGTTTAGTGTTTAGGGTTTACATTTTGGGGTTTAGGGTTTATGTTTTTGTGTTTAGGGTCTAGGGTTTTGTGTTTATGGTTTAGGGTTTATAACACTTTAGTAAATTATTTTAATAAACACTTAAATAAAATTTACAAAATTCTTCTTAAAATGCTATAAAATTCTTACGGTTTATGGTTTATGGTTTAGGGCTTGGGGTTTAGGGTTTAAGGTTTAGGTTTTTGGGTCTAGGTTTTAGGGTGTATGGTTTAATGTTTGTAACAATTTAGTAAATTATTTTAATAAACACTTAAATAAAAGTTACAAAACACTTGTAAAAATGTTATAAAATGCTTAGGGTTTAGGGTTTACTTTATAGGGTTTACGGTTTATTATTTAGGGTTTATGGTTTAGGGTTCGGGGTTTATGGTTTAGAATTTAGTGTTTAGGTTTTATAGAACCTTAGTAAATTCTTCTAATAAACACTTAAATAAATGTTACAAAATTATTTTTAATAGATCATAAAATGCTTAGGTTTTACGGTTTAGGGTTTTGGTTTTAGGGTTTAGGGTTTAGGGTTTAGAGTTTATAACTTTAGTAAATCATTTTAATAAACACTTAGATAAAAGTTACAAAACTCTTGTTAAATGTTATAAAAAGGTTAGGGTTTAGGGTTTAGGGTTATAACACTATTAAATGCTTTTAATAAACACTTTAAAAAGTTACCAAAATGTATGTTAAAATGTTATAAAATTGTTAGTGTTTAGGGTTAGGGTTCGGGATTTATAGAACGTTGATAAATTATTTTAATAAGAACATAAAAAAAGGTTACTAAACACTTGTTAAAATGTTATAATATGCTTAGGCTTGAGGGTTTAGGATTTAAAATTCTATAAAATCCTCATGGTTTACCGTTTAGGGTTTATAACACTTTAGTAAATGATTTTAATAAACACCTAAAAAAAAGTAAGAAAACACTTGTTAAAATGTTATAAAATACTTAGGGTTTAGATTTTAGGCCTTAGCGTTTTGGGTTTAGAATGTTATAAAATGCTTACGGTTTAGGATTTAGGGTTTATAACATTTTAGTAAATGCTTTTGATAAACACTTCAAGAAAATTTACAAAAAGCTTGTTAAAATATCATTGAATGCTTAGGGTTTAGGTTTACAGTTTAAAATGTTATAAAATGCTTAAGGTTTAGGGTTTATGGTTCACAAGACTTTAGTAAATTCGTTTTTATAAACACTTAAAAAAAGTTACGAAACACTTTTTAAAATGTTATAAAATGATTAGTGTGTAGGGTTGAGGATTTAGTGTTTAGGTCTTATAACACTTCAATAAATTCTTTTAATAAACACTTAAAAAAAGGTTACAAAACACTTTTTAAAATGTTATAAAATGCTCACGGTTTAGGGCTTAAAATGTTATAAAATGCTTAGGGTTTGTAAAAAATTAGTAAATTCTTTTAATAAACACTTGGAAAAAAAATACAAAACACTTGCTAAAATGTTATAAAATGCTTAAAGTTTAGGTTTGAGGGACACTTTAGTAATTTCTTTTAATAAAAACTTTAGAAAGAGTTACAAAACTCTTGTTAAAATTTTATAAAATTCTTAGGGTGTAGGTTTTATGATTTAGGGTTTATAACACTTTAGTAAATTCCTTTAATAAACACTTAAAAAAAGTTACAAAAATCTTATTAAAATGTTATAAAATATTTATGGTTTTGGGTTTTAAAATGTTACAAAATGCTTGCTAAATTGTAATAAAATGCTTAGGGTTTATGGTTTATAACAATTTAGTAAATTATTTAAATAAAAACTTAAAAAAAGTTTTTAAGGCTTGTTAAAATGTTATTAAATTCGTAGGATTTACAGTTTGGGGTTTAAAATGTTATAAAGTGCTTATGTATTAGGGTTTAGGGGGTGTGGATATTAGGTTTTATGGTTTATTTTTATAACGATTTATTAAATTATTTTAATAAACACTTTAAAAAGTTAAAAAATGGTTTTTAGGGTTTAGCGTTTTTTGGGGTTTTCAAGGCCTAGGGTTTTTTTTAGGGTTTAGGGTTTTTTAGGGTTTAGGGTTTATGGGTTTTTAGGGTCTTGGGTTCTTTATAGTTTATGGTCTTTTAGGTTTTTTATGGTTTAGGGCTTAGGGTTTAAGGTTAAGGGATTAGGGTTTAGGAGTATAGGGTTTATAGCACTTTAGTAAATGGTTTTAGTAAACACTTAAATGAAAGTTACAAAACACTTTTTAAAATGTTATAAAATCCTTAGGTTTTAGGGTTTGGGGTTTAGGGCTTAGGGTTTAGGTTTTGGAGTTTAGGGTATAGAGTTTATAAGACCTTAGTAAGTGCTTTCAATCTTTAGGTTTTAGGGTTTAGGGTTTATAAGACATTTGTAAACGATTTTAGGGTTTATCCTTTAGGCTTTTAGCATTAGGATATAGGATTTGGGGTTTGGGGTTTATGGTTTGGAATTTAGTGTTCAGGTTTTATAGCACCTTAGTAAATTCTTCTAATAAACACTTAAATAAAAGTTACAAAATTATTTTTAATAGATCATAAAATGCTTAGGTTTTATGGTTTAGGGTTTAGGGTTTGGGGTTTAGGGTTTAGGGTTTATAACTTTAGTAAATCATTTTAATAAACACTTAAATAAAAGTTACAAAACTCTTGTTAAATGTTATCAAAAGGTTAGGGTTTAGGGTTTAGGGTTATAACACTATTAAATGCTTTTAATAAACACTTTAAAAAGTTACCAAAATGTATGTTAATATGTTATAAAATTCTTAGTGTTTAGGGATAGGGTTTGGGATTTATAGCACTTTGATAAATTATTTTAATAAGAACATAAAAAAAGGTTACAAAACACTTGTTAAAATGTTATAATATGCTTAGGCTTGAGGGTTTAGGATTTAAAATTCTATAAAATACTCATGGTTTAGCATTTAGGGTTTATAACACTTTAGTAAATGATTTTAATAAACACTAAAAAAAAAGTAAGAAAACACTTGTTAAAATGTTATAAAATACTTAGGGTTTAGATTTTAGGCCTTAGGGTTTTGGGTTTTGGGTTTAGAATGTTATAAAATGCTTACGATTTAGGATTTAGGGTTTATAACATTTTAGTAAATGCTTTTGATAAACACTTCAATAAAAGTTACAAAAAGCTTGTTAAAATATCATTGAATGCTTAGGGTTTAAGTTTACGGTTTAAAATGTTATAAAATTCTTAAGGTTTAGGGTTTATGGTTCACAAGACTTTAGTAAATTCGTTTTTATAAACACTTAAAAAAAGTTATGAAACACTTTTTAAAATGTTATAAAATGCTTAGTGTGTAGGGTTGAGGATTTAGTGTTTAGGTCTTATAACACTTCAATAAATTCTCTTAATAAACACTTAAAAAAAGGTTACAAAACACTTTTTAAAATGTTATAAAATGCTCACGGTTTAGGGCTTAAAATGTTATAAAATGCTTAGGGTTTATAAAGCTTTAGTAAATTCTTTTAATAAACACTTAGAAAAAAATTACAAAACACTTGCTAAAAAGTTATAAAATGCTTAAAGTTCAGGTTTGAGGGACACTTTAGTAATTTCTTTTAATAAAAACTTTAAAAAAAGTTACAAAACTCTTGTTAAAATTTTATAAAATTCTTAGGGTGTAGGTTTTATGATTTAGGGTTTATAGCACTTTAGTAAATTCCTTTAATAAACACTTAAAAAAAGTTACAAAAATCTTATTAAAATGGTATAAAATATTTATTGTTTTGGGTTTTAAAATGTTACAAAATGCTTGCTAAATTCTAATAAAATGCTTAGGGTTTATGGTTTATAACAATTTAGTAAATTATTTAAATAAACACTTAAAAAAAGTTTTTAAGGCTTGTTAAAATGCTATTAAATTCGTAGGGTTTAGGGTTTGGGGTTTAAAATGTTATAAAGTGCTTGTGGATATTAGGTTTTATGGTTTATTTTTATAATGATTTATTAAATTCTTTTAATAAACACTTTAAAAAATTAAAAATGGTTTTTAGGGTTTAGCATTTTTTGGGGTTTTCAAGGCTTAGGGTTTTTTTTAGGGTTTAGGGTTTTTTAGGGTTTATTGTTTTTTAGGGTTTTGGGTTCTTTATGGTTTATGGTCTTTTAGGTTTTTTAGGGTTTAGGGCTTAGGGATTAAGGTTAAGTGATTAGGGTTTAGGAGTTTAGGGTTTATAGCACTTTAGTAAATGGTTTTAGTAAACACTTAAATGAAAGTTACAAAACACTTTTTAAAATGTTATAAAATCCTTAGGTTTTAGGGTTTGGGGTTTAGGGCTTATGGTTTAGGTTTTGGAGTTTAGGGTATAGAGTTTATAATACCTTAGTAAGTGCTTTCAATCTTTAGGTTTTAGGGTTTAGGGTTTATAAGACATTTGTAAACGATTTTAGGGTAATTTTAGCATTAGGATATAGGATTTGGGGTTTGGGGTTTAGGGTTTAGGTTTTATAACACTTTAGTAAATTCTTTTGATAAACACTCAAAAAAAAGTTACAGAATACTTTATAAAATGTTATAAAATTTGTAGTGTTCAGGATTTACCATTTGTGGTTTACCGTTTGGGATTTAGGGTTTCTGGTTTACAGTTTAGGTTTTAAGGTTTATGGTTTAGGATTTATAACACTAAAGTTACAAAACACTTTTTAAAATATTAATAAAAATTTAGGGTTTAGGGTTTCAGATTTATGACACTATAGTGAATTATTTCAATAAACACTTAAAGAAAAGTTTAAAATTCTTTATAAAATGTTATAAAATGATTAGTGTTTAGTTTTTAGGGTTTGGTGGTTTAGGGTTTAGGATTTCTGGTTTATAGTTTAAGGTTTATAACACTTTAGTAAATGCTTTAATAAACACTCAAATAAAAGTTACAAAACACTTTTTAAAATGTTGTAAAATGCCTAAGGTTTAGGTTTCAGGCTTTATAACACTTTAGTAAATGCTTTTACTAAACACGTATATAAAATTTAGAAAACGGTTTTTAAAATGTTATAAAATACATAGGGTTTAGGTTTTAGGGTTTCAAGTGTAGTGTTTGGGGCTTAGGGCTTAGGTTTTATAACAATTTAGTAAATTATTTTAACAAAAGCTTAAAGAAAAGCTACAAAATGATTTTTAAAATGTTATAAAATGATTAATGTTTAGGGTTTAGAGTTTAGGATTTGGGGTTTACGGTTCAAGGCTTAGGTTTTAGGGTTTATAAAAATTTAGTAAATTACTTTAATAAAAAGTTAAATAAAAGTTACAAAACACTTTTCAAAATGTTATAAAATACTTAGTGTTTAGGGTTTAGGGTTTTGGGTTTAGGTCTAGAAAATTCTTTTAATAAACACATAAATGAAAGTTACAAAATGCTTTTTAAAATGTGATAAAACGATTAGTATTTAGGGTTTTGGGTTTTGGGTTTGGGGTTTAGGGTTTAGGTTCATGTTTTAGGATTTGTGCTTTATAAGGATTTAGTAAATTCTTTTAAAAAACACCTAAATAAAAGGTAGACAACTCTCTTTAAAATGTTATAAAATGCTTAGGTCTTAGGGTTTGGGGTTAGGGTTTAATGTTTAGGGTTTATAAGGGTCCAGTAAATGATTTTAACAAACACTTAAATAAAAGTTACAAAACACTTTTTAAAATGTTATAAAATGCTTAGAGTTTAAGATTTAAGGTTTAGGTTTTAGGGTTTAGGTTTTGAGAGTTTAGGTTTTAGGGTTTAGGTCTAGAAAATTCTTTTAATAAACACTTAAATGAAAGTTACAAAATGCTTTTTAAAATGTTATAAAATGATTAGTATTTAGGGTTTTGGGTTTGGGGTTTGGGGTTTAGGGTTTAGGTTCATGTTTTAGGATTTAGGGTTTATAAGGATTTAGTAAATTCTTTCAAAAAACACCTAAATAAAAGTTAGAAAACTCTTTTTAAAATGTTATAAAATGCTTAGATTTTAGGATTTAAGGTTTAGGTCTTAGGGTCTCATGTTTGGGGTTTAGAGTTTAGGGTTTAGTGTCTATGGTTTATAACACTTTAGTAAATTATTTTAATAAATGCCATAATAAAAGTTACAAAATCATTTTTAAAATGTTATAAAATGATTAGGGTTTAGGGTTTGGGATTTAGGGTTTACGGTGGTTTAGTGTTTAGGGCTTATGTTTTATAAGACTTTAGTAAATGGTTTTAATCAAGGTTTAAATAAATGTTATAAAATTCTTCTTAAAATGATATAAACTGCTTAGGGTTTAGTGTTTACGGTTTAGCCTTTGGGATTTAGGGTTTAGGGTTTAGAAGACCTTAGTAAATGATTCTAATAAACACTTAGATAAAAATTCCAAAACACTTTTTAAACTATTATAAAATGCTTAGGGTTTAGGGTTTTGCATTTTGATTTTAGGTTTTATGTTGAGGGTTTAGGGTTTAGGTTTTAAGGTTTAAAACACTTTAGTAAATTCTTTCAATAGACACTTAAATAAAAGTTACAAAACGGTCTTTAAAATGTTATAAAATGCTTAGGATTTAGGGTTTCGGGTTTTGGGTTTAGAGTTTAGGCTTTAGGGTTTATAACAATTGAGAATATGCTTTTAATAAATACTTAAATAAAAGTTATGGACTACTTTTTAAAATGTTATAAAAGTCTTCGTGTTTATGGTTTAGAGTTAAGCATTTGAGGTTTATTATTTGGGGTTAAGGGTTTAGGGTTAAGCGTTTTGAATTTAGGGTTTACAACCGTTACGTAAAAGCTTTTAGTAAACACTTAAATAAAATTTACAAAACACTTTTTAAAATGTTATAAAATTATTAGCATTTACTCCTTAGGGTTTAGGGTTTGGGGTTTGGGGTTTAGGGTGTAGGGTTTAGGGTTTAGGGTTTAGGGTTTAGGGTTTGGGTTTTGGGTTTGGGGTTTTGGGTAGAGTGTTTAAGGCTTATATAATGCTTAGGGTTTAAGGATTTGTAGTTTAGGGTTTAAGGTTTAAGGTTTAGGTTTTAAGGTTCATAACACTTTTAAAATGTTTTAAGATGAATAGGGTATGGGGTTTAGGCTATAGGGTTTAGGGTTTAAGGTTTTAAGTCCAGGGTTTAGGGTTTAGGTATTATAACACTTTAGTAAATTCTTTTAATAAACATTTAAATAAAAGTCACAAAACAATTTCAAGAATGTTATCAAATACTTAGGATTTAGGGTTTACAGTTTAGGGTTTAAGGTTTAATTTTTATAAAAATTTTAAGGTTTGGGGTTTAAGGTATAGGGTTTAGGGTTAAGCATTTAAATTTTAGGCATTAAGGATTAGGGTTTACGGTCTAGGTTTTATAACACATTATAAAATGCTTAGGGTTTAAGTTTTAAAATTTTTCAGTTTGGGGTTTAGGGTTCATGGTTTTGGGTTTATAACACCTTAGTAATAGTTTTAATAAACACTTACATAAAAGTTACAAAACACTTTTTAAGATGTTATAAAATGCTTGGGGTTTAGTGTTTAGGATTTGGGGTTTACGGTTTATGGTTTAGGATTTGGGGTTTAGGGTTAAGGGTTTAGGGTTTAGGGTGTAGATATGACCCACCCCAAGTTAAGGGGGTATCTTTTGCTACATATTACACGTAATGCATTCATCATGTTGAGTGTCGAGGATTTGTGAAGAAAAATAAACAAAAGGAAACAACTTAGTGAAGAAGGGTGCAAATACAAAGGTCGAGGTATCTCATGTACCACAATTTTCTCCCTCCTACACTCAAATACCGAAGTGTGGTCTTCCCTTATTATTTACACTCAAGGGTTTATGGTTTAGGGATTAGGGTTTGGGGTTTAGGGTTTAGGATTGAGGGTTTATAACATTTTAGTAAATTCTTTTAATAAGCACTTAAATAAAAGTTACAAATAGTTTTTAAAATGTTATAAAATTCTTAGGCTTTATAATTTAGGCTTTAGAGTTTATAACACTTTAGTAAATGTTTTTAATATATAGTTTAATAAAAGTTACAAAACACTCTTTAAAATGTTATAAATTAATTATGGTTTATGTTTTGGGGATTAGGGTTTAAAGTTTATAACACTTTAGTAAATTATTCTAATAAACAAGTAAAAAATGTTACAAAACACTTTTTAAAATGTTATGAAATGCTTAGGGTTTAGGTTTTAGGGTATAAGGTATAGGGTTTAGGTTTTAGGGTATAAGGTATAGGGTTTAGGGCTTGGGGTTTAGGTTTTAGGCTTGACGGTTTATAACAATTTAGTAAATTATTTTAATAAACACTTAAATAAAAGTTACAAAACGCTTTTTGAAATAATATAAAAGGCTTAGGGTTTAGTGTCTAGGGTTTAGGTTTTTCAGTTTAGGGTTTATAGTTTAGGGTTTAGTTTTTATGGTTTAGGGTTTATAACATCTTACTAAATTATTTTGATAAAAACTTAAGTAAAAGTTACAAAACTATTTTTAGAATGCTATAAAATTCTTAGGGTTTAGGTTTTATAAGACTTTAATTAATTCTTATAATAAACACTTAAATAAGAGTTAAGAAACACATTTTAAAATGTTATAAATTGCTTAGGGTTTAGTAAATCCTCTTAATAAATAGTTAAATAAAAGTTAGAATTTTTTTTAGGATGTTATAAAATTTTTAGGTTTTAGGGTTTATGCTTTGGGGTTTCGTGTTTAGAGTTTAGGGTTTATTGTTTATAACACTTTAGTAAATTATTCTAATAAACAATTAAATAGAAGTTACGATATGTCTTTTAAATTGTTATAAAAATATTAGGGTTTAGCATTTATGGTTTAGGGTTTAGGGTTTAGAGTTTAGGGTTTAGGGTTTAGGGTTTTCGGTTTAGGGTTTAGAGTTTAGGGTTTAGGGTTTAGAGTTTAGGGTTTAGGGTTTAGGGATTAGATGTTTAGGGTTTATACACTTTAGTAAATGGTTTTAGTATACACTTATATAAAACTCACAAAACACTTCTTAAAATGTTATAAAATACTTATTTTTAGGGTTTGGGGTTTAGGGCTTAAGGTTTAAGGTTTAGGTTTTGGAGTTTAGGGTTTAGAGTTTATAGGACCTTAGTAAATGTTTTCAAAATTTAGGCTTTAGTGTTTAGGGTTTATAAGACCTTAGTAAATGATTTTAGGGTTTATCCTTTAGGCTTTAGGCATTAGGATATAGAGTTTGGGGTTTGGGGTTTAGTGTTTATGTTTTCTAACACTCTAGTAAATTCTTTTAATAAACCCTTAAATAAAAGTCACATAACACTTTCTAAAATGTTATAAAATTCTTAGTGTTTAGGGTTTACTATTTGGGGTTTACGGTTTGGGATTTAGGGTTTCGGGTTTAGGATTTAGGTTTTAGGGTTTGTGGCTCATGGTTTATGGTTTAGAATTTATAACACTAAAGTTACAAAATGCTTTTTAAAATATTAGAAAAAAATTAGCTTTATAACACGTAAATTATTTTAATAAACACTTAAATAAAAGTTTAAAACGATTTTTAAAATGTTATAAAATGATTAGGGATTAGGTTTTAGCGTTTGGGGGTTTATGGTTTAGGATTTTGGGTTTATGGTTTAAGCTTCATAACAATTTAGTAAATGCTTTTAATAAACACTTAAATAAAATTTACAAAACACTTTTTAAAATGTTGTAAAACGCTTAGGGTTTAGGTTTTAGGGTTTATAACACTTTAGTAAATGCTTTCAATAAACACCTAAATAAAATTTAGAAAATGCTTTTTAAAATGTTGTAAAATACATAGGGTTTAGGTTTTATAAAACTGCAGTAAATTATTTTAATAAAAACTTCAATAAAATGTACAAAAGGATTTTTAAAATGTTATTAAATGATTAAGGTTTAGGGTATAGGGTTTAGGGTTTCGTGTTTATAGTTGAGTGCTTAGGTTTTAGGGTTTACAACAATTTAGTAAATTATTTTAATAAAAAGTTAGATAAATGTTACAAAACACTTTAGAAAATTCTTTTAATAAACACTTAAATGAAAGTTACAAAATGATTTTTAAAATGATATAAAATGATTGGTATTTAGGGTTTGGGGTTTAGGGTTTAGGGTTCATGTTTTAGGATTTAGGGTTTATAAGGATTTAGTAAATTCTTTTAATAAACACTTAAATAAAAGTTAAAATTCTCTTTTTAAAATGTTATAAAATGCTTAGGGTTTAGGATTTGGGTTTAGGGTTTAACGTTTAGGGTTTATAAGGGTTCAATAAATGATTTTGATAAACAATTAAATAAAAGTTACAAAACACTTTTGAAATTTTATAAAATTCTTAGAGTTTAGGATTTAAGGTTTATGGTTTAGGGTTTATAGTTTAGGGTTTAGTGTTTAGGGTTTATAACACTTTAGTAAATTATTTTAATAAACACTATAATAAAAGTTACAAAATGATTTTTAAAATGTTGTAAAATGATTAGGGTTTAGGTTTTACATTTACTGTTTGGGGTTTAGGGTTTAGGTTTTACATTTACTGTTTGGGGTTTAGGGTTTAGGGTAGTTTAAAGTTTAGGGTTTATGGTTTATAAGACTTTAGTAAATGGTTTTAATCAAGGCTTAAATAAAAGTTAGAAAATTCTTTTTAAAATGATATAAATGCGTAGAGTTTAGTGTTTACGGTTTGGCCTTTGGGATTTAGGGTTTAGGGTTTATAAGACCTTAGTAAATGCTTTTATTAAAGACTTCAATAAAAGTTCCAAAATACTTTCTAAATTGTTATCAAATGCTTAGGGTTTAGGGTTTTTAGTTTTGATTTTGGGTTTTAGGTTTAGGGTTTAGGTTTTAGGGCTTATAACACTTTAGTAAATGCTTTTAATAAGCACTTAAATAAAAGTTACAAAATAGTTTTTAAAATGTTATAAAATGCTGAGGATTTAGCGTTTAGGCTTTATGGTTTAGGGTTTCAGGTTTCGTGTCCGGAGTTTATGGTTTAGGGTTTATAACACTTGAGAAAATGCTTTTAATAAATACTTAAATAAAATTTATGGACTTCTTTTTAAAATGTTATAAAATTCCCAATGTTTATGGTTTAGTGTTAATCAAGGATAAGTTTAGGGGCGAATGTTCGCCCTTTGGCGAAATTAAGGGGTTTTAAATTTTTAGTGGGTGAATATTTTGTATCATAGTACATTTTTACAAATCACCTCAAATAGCCCACCTTATTTTAAGGGAGAGGGTAAAAAAGGTAAATTTAGCCCTTGAAATTAGGACTTACAACCTTCCATTCGCCCATTTTCAAGAATAGGTTTTATTTAAGTGAATCCATTCGCCCATTTTCAAGAATAGGTTTTATTTAAGTGAATCCTATGGGCCAAATACCATATTTATAAAAGAGGTATGGTAAATTAATAAAAATATAAATAAATGAGAGGTATGGTAAATAAATAAAACATTTTTTATATTTACTCCATAAGTCACCTTATATACATGTAAGGGTGTAAACAAATAAAAATATAAGTAAAGTGGAGGTATGGTAAATAAATAAAACGTCTTTTTATACTTACTCAAAAGGTATGGTAAATAAACAAAAATATAAATAAACTAGACGTATTGTAAATAAATAAAACCTCTTTTTATATTTAGTCCATAACCCTCGTTTCTATTTTTGAAGGCTCAAGAAAGAGGTTTTATTTAAGTGAATCCTATGGGCCAAATACCATATTTGTAAAAGAGGTATGGTAAATTAATAAAAATATAAATAAACGAGAGGTATGGTAAAAAATAAAACATTTTTTTATATTTACCCCATAAGTCACCTTATATTTACGAACACTGAAAAATGGGTTATATTTAGGTGAAACCTATGGCCAAAATACTATGGGACAAATACCATGGACTAGATTGTTATTAATACCGTGCAAAAAACTATTATTAACCCTAATATTAGAATTAATAAAAATAAAAATGGCACATGGTATTGACCCATGGTATTCACCAAAATGGCACATGGTATTGACCCATGGTATTCACCTGGAATGTAGCCTATTTAAATGGGGGAATTAAACCAGCATGTAGCCTATACTAAGATTCACTAGGACTTTACAAAGTTTTATTATTTAGTGAAAGACTCGCCAAAATCTTACAAGATTTTATAATTGAGTAAAATATTCGCCATGCCTAGTGAGAGATTCACCAAAAAATTATATAAACATATTATATTATTAATGAAATCACCTTCCATTTTTCCTATATACCATGGAGATTCGCCCATTTATTATATTTATAAATTTAGGGGGGGTTCTTAAAATTTTCCCTAGTGTTAAGGGTTTGAGGTTTACTGTTTGGGGTTTAGGGTTTAGGATTTAGGATTTTGAATTTAGGGTTTATAACACTTTCGTAAAATCATTTAGTAAACACTTAAATAATATCTACAAAACACTCTTTCAAATTTTATAAAATGTTTATCATTTATGGTTTAGGGTTTAGGGTTTAGGGTTTAGGGTTTGGGGTTTAGGGTGTAGGGTTTAGCATTTGATATTTAGGGTTCAAGGTTTAGGGTAGAGTGTTTAAGGTTTATAAGATGCTTAGGGTTTAGGGTTTTGTGGTTTATAACACTTTAGTAAATTGTTTTAATAAAAACTTAAATAAAAGTTACAAAACACCTTTTAAAATGTTATAAAATGATTAGGGCATAATGTTTAGGCTATAGGGTTTAGGTTTTAGTGTTTAGGGTTTATGGTTTATAACACTTTAGTAAATTCTTTTAATAAACACTTAAATAAAAGTTACAAAACAATTTTTAAAATTCTATAAAGTATTGAGGGTTTAGGGTTTGGGTTTTAGGGTTTAAGGTTTAGCGTTTTAAGTCTAGGGTTTAAGGTTTAAGTTTAGGGTTTAGGGTTTACAGTTTAGTGTTTAGGGTTAGGGGTTTATGGTTTAGAGTTTATGGTTAAGGGTTTATAGCACTTTAGTAAATGTTTTTAGTAAACACTTATAAAGGTTGCAAAATGTTTTTAAAATTGTTATAAAATGCTTAGGGTTTAGAATTTAGGGTTTAGGATTTAGGGTTTGGGGTTTAGTGTCTAGGGTTTAGGGTTAAGCATTTGCGGTTTAGGCTTTAGGGATTAGGGTTTATGGTATAGGGTTTATAACACTTTATAACATGTTTAAGGTTTAAGTTTTAGGATTTTTGGTTTAGGGTTTAGGGTTTGGGTTTTAGGGTTCATGGTTTCCTATTTATAACACCTTAGTAATTGTTTTAATAAAAACCTAAATAAAAGTTACAAAACACTTTCTAAAATTTTATAGAATGCTTAGGGTTTAATGTTTATGATTTGGTGTTTATGGTTTATGGTTTAGGTTTTTGGGTTTAGAGTTAAAGGTTTAGGGTTAAGGGTTTAGGGTTTAGGGTTTAGGGTGTAGGGATGAAACACCCCACCTTAAGGGGGTATCCAGTACTACATATTACACATAATGCATTCATCCTATGGAGTCTCTAAGAGTTATGAAGAAAAATAAATAAAAGGATAAAGGTTTATGAAGAAGGGTGGAAAAGCAAAGGTCGAGGCATGTCATGTACCACAATTTTCTCCATCCTACTCTCACATATCTGGGTGTGGTCTTACCTTATTATAGATACTCATAAAATTCTTAGGGTTTATGGTTTAGGGATTAGGGTTTGGGATTTAAGGTTTAGGATTTAGGGTTTTTAAAATTTTTAGTAAATTCTTTTCATAAGCACTTAAATAAAAGTTACAAAACACTGATTAAAATGCTATAAATTAATAGGGTTTAGGTTCTAGAGTTTAGGTTTTAGGGTATAAGGTATAGGGTTTACGGTTTGGGGTTTAGGGTTTAGGTTCTAGGGTTTATAACACTTTAGTAATTTGTTTTAATAAAACTTAAATAAAAGTTACAAAATTCTTTTTGAAATGTTTTAAAGGCTTAGGGTTTAGCGTTTATGGTTTATAGTTTAGGGTTTAGCATTTATAACACCTTAGTAAATTATTTTCATAAAAACTTCAGTAAAAGTTACAAAACTCTTTTTAGAGTGCTATAAAATGCTTAGGTTTTAGGGTTTCTAAGACTTTAGTCAATTATTATAATAAACACTTAAATAAAAGTTAAAAACACTTTTTAAAATGTTATAAATTGCTTAGGGTTTGGGGTTAAGAGTATAGGGTTTATAAGACTTTAGTAAATCCTCTTAATAAACACTTAAATAAATGTTAGAATTTTTTTAAGATGTTATAAAATTCTTAGGGTTTAGGTTTTAGGGTTTACGATTTAGGGTTTATGGTTTAGGGTTTTGTGTTTAGATTTTAGGGTTTAGGGTTTATAACACTTTAGTAAGTGATTTTAATAAATGTTGAACTATAAGTTACAATATGTTTTTTAAATTGTTATATAATCACTAGGGTTTAGCGTTTAGGGTTTAGGGTTTAGAATTTAGAGTTTAGGGTTTAGGGTTTAGGGTTTCAGGTTTTGAGTTTATGGTTTAAGGTTTAGGGTTTTTTGTTTAAAGTTTAGGGTTTAGGGTTTAGGATTTATGATCTATGGTTTAATGTTTATGGTTTAGAGGTTATGGTTTAAGGTTTATAAGACTTTATTAAATGATTTTAATAAACGCATAAACAAAAGTCTTAAAATACTTTCTTAAATGCTATAAAATGATTAGGGTTTAGGGTTTAGGGTTTGGGATTTATTGTTTAGGGTTTTGGATTCAAGGTTTAGGGTTTAAGGTATGGGGTTTTGGGTTTAGGTTTATGGTTTAGTGTTTAGGGTCTACAACATTTTGGGAAATGCTTTTAATAAACACTTAAATAAAAGTTACAAAACAATTTTTAAAATGTTATAAAATGGTCAGGGTTTACAGTTTATGGTTTAGGGTTTGGGGTTTACGTTTTAGGGTTTAGGTTTTTGGTTTTAGGGTTTATTTTTTGTTTTTAGGTTTAGGGTTTATTTCTAAATGTTATAAAATTCTTAGTGTTTAGGGATAGGGTTTATGGTTTACGGTTTTGGATTTATAACATTTTGATAAATTCTTTTAATAAGAACATAAAAAAAGTTACAAAATGCTTGTTAAAATGTTATAAAATGCTTGCGCTTTAGGGTTTAGGATTTAAAATTCTGTAAAATGCTTATGGTTTAGGGTTTATATCACTTTAGTAAATTCTTTTAATAAACACTTAAAAAAAAGTAAGAAAACTCTTATTAAAATGTTATAAAATACTAAGGGTTTAGAATTTAGGCTTTAGGGTTTTGGGTTTTGGGTTTAAAATGCTATAAAATGCTTATGGTTTAGGATTTAGGGTTTATAACATTTTAGTAAATGATTTTAATAAACACTTCAAAAAAAGTTACAAAAATCTTGTTAAAATGTCATTGAATGCTTAGGGTTGAGGTTTAGGGTTTAAAATTTTATAAAATGCTTAAGGTTTAGGGTTTAGTGTTCATAAGACCTTAGTAAATTCTATTTATAAACACTTAAAAAAAGTTGCAAAACAATTTTTAAAATGTTATAAAATGCTTAGTGTTTAGGGTTTAGGGCTTATGCCTTATAACACTTCAATAAATTATTTTAATAAACGCTTAAAAAAATTTAAAAAACACTTTTTAAAATGTCATAAAATGCTCACGGTTTAGGGTTTAAAATGCTATAACATGCTTAGGGTTTAGAGTTTATGGTTTAGGCTTTATAAAAATTTTGTAAATCCTTTTAATACACACTTAGAAAAAGGCTACAAAACACTTGCTAAAAATTTATAAAATGCTTAGGGATTAGCTTTGAGGGACACTTTAGTAAATTCTTTTAATAAACACTTTAAAAAAGGTTACAAAACTTTGCTTAAAATTTTATAAAATTCTTAGGGTGCAGGTTTTAGGGTTTAGGGTTTATAACACTTTAGTAAATGCTTTTAATAAACACTTAAAAAAATTTACAAGGAACTTATTAAAATGTTACAAAATGCTTGCTAAATTGTAATAAAATGCTTAGGGTTTATAACAATTTAGTAAACTCTTTAAATAAACACTTAAAAAAAAGTTACAAAGGCTTGTTAAAATGTTATAAAATGCTTAGGGTTTGGGGTTTGGGGTTTAAAATGTTATAAAGTGCTTTTGGTTTAGGGTTTAGGGTTTATGGATTAGGAGTTTAGATTTTATAGCAGTTTAGTTAATGGCTCTAGTAAACACTTAAAAAAAAGCTACAAAACAC
Source organism: Pinus tabuliformis (assembly GCA_031772625.1). Lineage (NCBI taxonomy): Eukaryota > Viridiplantae > Streptophyta > Pinopsida > Pinales > Pinaceae > Pinus > Pinus tabuliformis. The sequence continues at coordinate 649,136,853 of CM062819.1, read as the reverse complement.
TTTTTAAAATGTTATAAAATCATTAGGTTTTGTGGTTTGGGGTTTGGGCCTTGTGTTTAGGGTTTAGGCTTTGGCGTTTAGGGTTTAGTGTTTATAAGGCCTTAGTGTAGGAATTTACAGGGTAAGTTCCTTAGAAAGAACACCAAAAGGACACAGCTCACAACCAGATCACAGATCAATACACCAATATTTTTGACGTGGTTAAAACCCTCAAAGAGGGAAACAGTCCACGGCTTGCACCAACGTGGCTACTACAGGAAATTTATTAATCAAAGAATGAAAATTTACATAAGCTTCTCTCATGCACGGATTACACGAACAATGACCCTCCATGCGCTTTAAATATAATTCATGGACCAATCGGGTGTCAAGCCACGGATCAAGTGTCGGTAATACCGAGGAGAGAGTGAACCGTCGGATCACTACATATCGTGACCGTCAGATTGTAAGTTACAAAATGTACAACAGTAAAGAAACACACTTTACCTAACTCTATACCTAACTCTATACTAGACCAAGTTGAACTTAACTATTTCCTATGTGTCGGAATATCCTAACATCCCCCCTTAAGAACAACTTGGGATAGGATTGAAGGATATACAAATATGACACAATAGGAGAAGGAAGGAGGCACTAAAGCCTATCCCCCCTTAGTGACAACTTCCTGAACTCCAAGCATATATCGAAGTTTAGTGAACTTCGCCTCTGTGAGAGACTTTGTGAAGATGTCTGCAACCTGATCATCTGTTGAACAATATTGCACTTCAAGAACATGGTCATGAATGAGCTTTCTGATGAAGTGCATGTGTAGTTCAATGTGTTTGATGCGCTGATGCTGGACTGGATCTTTGCATAGCTGAATGGCACTTTGATTATCACACCAAAGTGTGGTTGGATGCTGCTGCTCAAAGCCAAACTCTGATAGGATCTGACGAAGCCACAAGGCTTCCTTACTAGCTTCCACGACACCATGATACTCTGCTTCTGCTGAGGAAAGAGAAATGGCAGCCTGTTTCTTACAAGCCCATGTAATAGGTCCTGAACCAAGAGTGAAGACATAACCGGCAGTAGACTTCCGATCATCAGGGTCACCAGCCCAATCAGAATCAGTGAAACCAACTAATAGAAGAGCTGCTTTAGCACTGTAATGAATCCCAAACTGAAATGTACCTCGAACATAACGAATTATTCTTTTAGCTGCTTTCCAATGACTTTCACGGGGGTTTTGCATGAACCGAGCAACAAGGCCAACAGCAAAGGAAAGGTTAGGACGAGTATGGGTTAAATACAAGAGTTTTCCTACAAGTTGACGGTATAATGTAGCATCAACTTCAGGAGAAGTACAAGAGACTGAAAGTTTGACTCCAGAATAAAAGGGAGAAGGGGCTGGCTTACAGTCTTCCATGTGAAAATGACGAAGAATATCACAAGCATACTTGGACTAGGAAAGGGAAATATCCTCCTTGGATTGCAAGACTTGAAGACCGAGAAAATAGTGTAAGTGTCCTAAGTCTGTCATTTCAAATTTCCTTTTGAGGCTAGACTTCACATGGTTTATAAGGTTGGGATCACTACCAGTAAGGATAAGATCATCAACATAAAGGACAAGGATGATAAGAGAGTTGCCCACTTTCTTGGTGTAGACAGTATCGTCAGAATGACACCTAGAAAAGCCAGATTCTAAAAGAAAGCTATCCATTTTGGCATACCAAGCCCAAGGAGCTTGCTTAAGACCATAAAGGGATTTCTTAAGTCGAAAAACAAGGCTGGAGTCTGTTTGTATGAAGCCAATGGGTTGTTCCATATATATTTCTTCCTGCAAGTCCCCATGCAAGAAGGCAGATTTAACATCCATCTGATGGACCTCCCATTTTAAAGAGGCAGCAAGGGAGAGAACAAGGCGGATAGAGTTCATTTTGGCAACAGGGGAGAAGGTTTCAGTGTAGTCAATGCCTTCAACCTGTGAAAAGCCCTTAGCAACAAGACGAGCTTTATGTTTATCAACTTTCCCATCTGGTCCATACTTGGTTCTGTAAACCCATTTACATCTAACAAGTTTGCGTCCCTTTGGTAGAGGAACAAGATCCCATGTATCATTTGCCAACAATGAATGATATTCTTCATTCATAGCTACTTCCTAATGTGGATGGCCTGAAGCTTCTGCAAAAGTGTGAGGATCACGATTTACTGGAGCTTGAGCCAGTAAAGAAGAGGCTCTTTCAAACTAAGAACGTGTACGTCGCTGATCTGTAGGATCACCAGCAAGATCACCTACTGCATCCTGAGTAGCATGGACCCATCTTGGAAGTTGAGGATCCTGAGAAGGTGGGGGAGGATTATCATCCTCACTTTCATCATCTGAAGAAGAAATGTTTTCAAAAGTAGAAGAGGTAGGAAGAGGTGGCACATCCGCCGGACTAGGATCGCAGGCTCTGATACCATGTAGGAATTTACAGGGTAAGTTCCTCAGAAAGAACACCAAAAGGACACCTCTCACAACCAGATCACAGATCAATACACCAGTACTTTTGACGTGGTTAAAACCCTCAAAGAGGGAAACAGTCCACGGCCTACGCCAACGTGGCTACTACAGGCAATTTATTAATCAAAGAATGAAAATTTACATAAGCTTCTGTCATGCACGGATTACACGAACAATGACCCTCCATGCGCTTTAAATAGAACTCATGGACCAATCGGGTGTCAAGCCACGGATCAAGTGTCGGTAATACCGAGGAGAGAGTGAACCGTCGGATCACTACATATCGTGACCGTCGGATTGTAAGTTACAAAATGTACAATGGTAAAGAAACACACTTTACCTAACTCTATACTAGATCAAGTTGAACTTAACTATTTCCTATGTGTCGGAATATCCTAACACTTAGTAAATGCTTTCAAGCTTTAGGGTTTAGGATTTAGGGTTTATAAGACCTTAGTAAATGATTTTAGGGTTTATCCTTTAGGATTTAAGCATTAGGATATGGGGTTTGGGGTTTGGGGTTTAGGGTTTAGGATTTATAACACTTTAGTAATTTATTTTAATAAACACTTAAATAAAAGTTACATAATTCTTTCCAAAATGTGATAAAGTTCTTAGTGTTTAGGGTTTACCATTTGGGGTTTACAGTTTGGGATTTAGGGTTTAGAGTTTGGGGTTTAGGTTTTAGGGTTTATGGTTTATGGTTTAAGGTTTACGATTTATAATACTAAAGTTACAAAACACTTTTTAAAATATTAAAAAAAATTAGTGTTTAGGGTTTAGGGTTTATGATTTATAACACACTAGTAAATTCTTTTAATAAACACTTCAATAAAAGTTTAAAATGATCTTTAAAATGCTATAAAATGATTAGGGTTTAGGTTTTAGGGCTTGGGAGTTTAGGGTTTAGGGTTTCGGGTTTATGGTTTAAGGTTTATAACACTTTAGTAAATGCTTTTAATAAACACTTAAATAAAAGCAACAAAACACTTTTTAAAATGATGTAAAATGCTTAGGGTTTAGGACATTTTTTAAAATGTTATAAGATGCATAGGGTTTAGGATTTTGGGTTTAGGTGTAGTGTTCGGGGCTTAGGTTTAGGTTTTATAACACTTTAGTAACTTATTTTAATAAACACTTAAATAAAATGTACAAAACGATTTTTAAAATGTTATAAAATGATTAAGGTTTAGGGTATAGGGTTCAGGCCTTGGGGTTTACATTCCAAGGCTTAGGTTTTATGGTTTAGGGTTTATGTTTTAGGATTTATGGTTTATAAGGATTTAGTAAATTCTTGTAATAAACACTTAAATAGAAGTTAAAAAACTCTTTTTAAAATGTTATAAAATGCTTAGGGTTTAAGGTTTATGGTTTATAAGGGTTGAGTAAATGATTTTAATAAACACTTAAATACAAGTTACAAAACATTTTTTTAAATTTTATAAAATGCTTAGAGGTTAGGATTTAAGGTTTAGTGTTTATGGTTTCATGTTTGGGGTTTAGAGTTTAGCGTTTAGTGTTTAGGGTTTATAACGCCTTAGTAAATTATTTTAATAAACACTCTAATAAAATTTACAGAATGATTTTTAAAATGTTATAAAATGATTAGGGTTTCAGATTTAGGGTTTAGGGTTTAGGGTGGTTTAGCATTTAGGGTTTATGGTTTATAAGACTTTAGTAAATGGTTTTAATCAAGCCTTAAATAAAGGTTACAAAATTGTTTTCAAAATGAGATAAAATGCTTAGGGTTTAGTGTTTACAGTTTGGCTTTTTGGATTTAGGGTTTAGAGTTTATAAGACCTTAGTAAATGCTTTTAATAAAGACTTAAATAAAATTTCCAACACACTTTTTAAACCATTATAAAATGCTTAGGTTTTACGGTTTTGGGTTTTGATTTTGGGTTTTAGGTTTAGGCTTTAGGCTTTAGGTTTTAGGGTTTATAACACTTTAGTAAATGCTTTTAATAAACACTTAAATAAAGGACACAAAAATATTTTTAAAATTTTATAAAATGCTTAGGATTTAGTGTGTAGGATTTAGGCTTTAGGGTTTAGGGTTTAGGGTTTCAGGTTTCGAGTTTAGAGTTTAGGGTTTAGGGTTTATAACACTTGAGTAAATGCTTTTAATAAACGCTTAAATAAAAGTTACAAACTGCTTTTTAAAATGTTATAAAATTCTTACTGTTTATGGTTTAAAGTTAAGGGTTTAAGGTTTATTGTTTGGGTTTAGGGTTTATGGTTTAGGTTTTATAACACTTTCATAAAATATTTTAATAAAATATTAAATAAAATTTACAAAACACTTTTTAAAATGTTATAAAATGCTTAGCATTTGCAGTTTAGGGTTTAGGGTTTAGGGTTTAGGGTAGTGTCTTTAAGGTTTCTAAAATGATTATGGTTTAGGGTTTATGGTTTTCTTGTTTACTATTTAGGGTTTAAGGTTTATGACACTTTTGTAAATGATTTTAATAAAAACTTAAATTAAAGTTACAAAACACTTTTTAAAATGTTACAAAATTATTAGGGTATAGGTTTTAGGTTATAGGGTATAGGGTTTAGGGTTTATGGTTTAGGATTTAGGGTTTATGGTTTATAAAACATTAGTAAGTTCTCATCCCCCTCTCTTATCCTTATCTGATGATATCCACTTTTAAGATCTAGTTTTGAAAAATACTTTGCTCCAGTCAAGCAATCCATTAAATCTTCAATTCTGGGTAACGGAAATCTGTACCTGATTGTGATTTTATTGATGGCCCTCGAATCTATACACATTCTCCAGCCTCCATCCTTCTTTGGGCTCAGCACTATTGGCAATGCGCAAGGACTCAAGCTTTCTCTAATCAGCCCCTTATCAAGCAATTCTTGCACCTCTTTCTTAACTTCTTCATTTTCTGCAGGAGTCATTCTATATGCTGCTTTGTTAGGTAGGCTTGCTCCAGGAATCAAATCTTGATGACTGATTCTTCGAATGGGTGGTAATTCATTAGGAAAATCATCAACAGTAATATCACAATATTTCTCCAGCATTTCTTGAATTTCAATGGGTAAATCATAAACTTTAGTAGAAGTCATTATTACCTTGGGCTTGCAAATTACAACAAAATTTACCTCATTTTCTTCAATCTTCTTCAGGTATTCCTTTCCTCCAAGTAACAGAGTTTTTGGATCAGCCTTCTGTCCCGGTACATCTCCTTCTTGCAGAGGCAGCAATGTATGATTGACACCATCCTTTCCAAACTTGTAGGTGTTTCTTTTCCCATCATGTATGGCTCCTCTATCATATTGCCAAGGTCTTCCAAGCAATATGTGACACACATCCATAGGCATCACATCACAAACACTAATAACATGAACTAAAATTATTAATATAGTGATAACATGAATTAAATAATGATAATGATTAGTATAGTAGTGTTACAAAATAGTGTTGCAAAATAATAAAACATAAAACATAAAACAAACAAACAATATGTTAATAACAAGAATTAAATAATGATAATGATTAGTATATTAGTGTTACAAAATAGTAAAACATAAAACATAAAACAAACGAACAATATAGTAATAACATGAATTAAATATTGATAAGATTAGTACAATAATGTTACAAAATAGTGTTATAAAAAAGGAGAACAAAAAACAAAAACGAACAAACAATATAGTAATAACATGTATTAAAATGATTAATATAGTAATAACATGAATTAAATAATGATAATGATTAGTATAATAGTGTTGCAAAATATTGTTACAAAATAGTAAAAGATAAAATATAAAACAAATGAACAATATAGTAATAACATGAATTAAATAATTATATTCATTAGTATAATAGTGTTACAAAATAGTGTGACATTATAGTAAAACATAAAACATAAAAGAAACAAACAATATAGTAATAACATGAACTAAGTAATGATAATGATTAGTATAGCAGTGTTACAAAATAGTGTTTCAAAATAGTAAAATATAAAACATAAAATAAACAAACAATATGCTAATAACAAGAATTAAATAATGATAATGATTAGTATATTAGTGTTACAAAATAGTAAAACATAAAACAAACGAACAATATAGTAATAACATGAATTAAATAATGATATTGATTAGTATAATAGTGTTACAAAATAGTAAAACATAAAACATAAAACAGACATACAGTATAGTAATAGCATGAATTAAAATTATTAATATATTAATAACATGTATTAAATAATGATAATGATTAGTATAATAGTGTTACAAAATAGTGTTACAATATAGTAAAACATAAAATAAAAAATCAATCTAGCAATAACATGAGCTAAATAATGTTAATATTTAGTATAATAGTTTTACAAAACAATAAAACATAAAACATAAAACAAACAAAAAAATACATTAATAACATGAATTAAATAATGATAATGATTAGTATAATAGTGTTACAAAATAGTCTTACAATATAGTAAAATGTAAAACATAAAACAAAAAATCAATATAGTAATAACATGAATTAAAATTATTGATATAGTAATAACATAAATTAAAATCATTAATATAGTAATAACATGAATTAAAATTATTAATATAGTAATAACATGAGTTAAATAATTATAATGATTAGTATAATACTGTTACAATATAGTGTTACAAAATAGTAAAACATGAAACATAAAACAAATAAACAATATAGTAATAAGATGAATTAAAATTACTATAAGAGTAATAACATGAATTAAATAATGATAATGATTACCACAGTAGTGTTACAAAATAGTGTTGCAAAATAGTAAAACATAAAGCATAAAACAAACAAACAATATGCTAATTAGATGAATTAAACAATGATAATGATTAGTAGAGTATTATTACAAAATAGTAAAACTTAAAAAATAAAACAAACGTACAATATAGTTGTCACGATCTCAACTTAACTTATGCCAACAACAAAAAAAAAATTTCATGACACCTAACACCTTGGGGTCACCGTGGTATATGTGATACTCTGATCTATATGCGCAGTTAACTTTATTAACATGGTGATACATAATCTATGTTTTTAAACCCCTTACATGTTATTTGTTAAGCGTTGGAATCACATCTACCACCCGCACATTACTTTGACAGTCTTAATGTTTGATTGAGGGTTCATTAACTTTCGTTGCCACATGGTGAGCGGAGGTTAAACCAACTCACCGTTCCGTGGCCAGGTGGCTACGTGCCATGTGAAGCCCATGTGATCACGCGGAGGATTGAACCTTTGGTTTGTGTGCCACACTCCCGCTCAAACGGACGGTGGCGATCACTTCCACAAATCGGATGGCGCTGATCACTTTAAGGGTTTGGTTGACAATATATGGTCTGCCGGGTTCTTCGGTCTCGGTTCATTTGCGCCAATGCATCTGCAGCTCCTCCGACAGCTTCCCCCACTCCACAACTCTATCACTTACGCAGGTATGAACCCCTTCAACCATGGCGAGTTTCCAAGGTTACAGTCAGCTCTTTGACGGTTTATTTCAGTTCTTATTATGTTCATTACCTTTTTCACAGTTGTTAACAGTGGTGGTTTTGTGCAGGAAGGTTGGACTCTGCGTTTTCTGCTATCCAAAGGAGTTTCTGGTCGACCCGCATACCATCCGGGTAAGTCATCGTTGCTGTATGCATTACCCTATAGGGTTAACTGTTGTAAAGAGTTGGCGGTCCCCAATGGCCAGAACGAGGCTCATGCATGGAATTCATGTGTCTCAGGTCTGTTGCCCCTTGCTCAAATCTGGGTGTGGCTTACAGGCGACACTTCCAAACCGATTCTGTAATTCCATGGAACCCTGAGGGTTTAGTTATTTTCTGATTACGCCCTCGGGCCAAATGAGGGTTTGACTGTTGGTCGAATATGTAATAAGTTCAGTTAAGTAATGTACTGTGCAATACCATATACTCGTTTTGCATGCAGTTAATATGTTCGGGGTTTACCCAACAGTAACGCCCTGCTCAGATTTTGTTACAGTTTATTATTATTGAACTTATGGCCTTTACCTTACGGCTCATTACAGTAATGGTTGTATTTTGTTCGGTTCTTGACATTCTTGTCATTTCATGAATATATCATGTTCTGTTTTATGATACTATATTCAATCGTTTCAATACTCATGGATATTATACAAATTATGTTTCCTATTGCGGACTCAGGGTTACGGCTCGCTTCTGGAATAATGGAAGCAAGCCCAGCCCTTCTCGCATACATAAATACGGATTGCATGACGGTTTTATCCAAATTTGGTAATAGTAAATTCATCCTCCAGTTCTCTTTTCAGTTTCTCAAATCTAACAATGTTATTTATGTTTATTGGCCGGCGAATAGCGTCATCGCTATATTCGCTCGGGTATATAAGGTCATTTACAGTTTAATGATAGAATAGGGTTTACCTGTGAGTAAACCCTCACTGCTACTCCTATGGTAATATTTACCCCTCCAGCTACACGGCTTCGTTGCTTTATTAGCAACCTGGTTCTTCAAGCTGCGTTCTTTACAATCTTTTCGTATTACTGAATAAATCTCGGTGCTAAGCACGTTACTACGTCTACAGGTTAATATAAGTTGTACTTATTGATACTGGTTCCTTTTTCTTTGAATGTAAATCGTATCTTTACGGTTCTGTGAACGCACTACTATATTTTATTCTTGATGCATCATACGGTTATAGCCGCTTCAGGTTTAACTCTGTTTGACTTGTCTTTACATATCTGAGTCTGTACCTAATAATTTATTCACCCGAGATCTGGGTTGAGAGTTAGCTTTGATACTAGCTATGGTTATTTGTTCGTTTCTGTCTAATGATTGTTTGCTTATTCAACTGTAACTTTTGTTATCTCGGTAAAAGAATCACTGTCAGATATTTATAACTGCGGCTATCATTCTCTCAATAACGAATAACACTGATAGCTGTTTATATACTGTATGTCGGTAATCAGAGAGACACAGTCCACTGTATATACGTAAACTGTATTTCCTTGCTTTAATGAAAGAAGCTTAGACATTTGCATTTGTATAACTATATTTCTTACTTTAATAAAGAAGCTCAGACATCTGCATTTACATAACTATATTTCTTACTTTAATAAAGAAGCTCAGACATTTGCATTGCATAACTATATTTCTTACTTTAATAAAAGAAGCTCAGACCACTGTATCAGTTTGTATGCCGACATTACCTGTTTCTCAATTAAAACTATTAAGGGTGCATACCTGGTAGTCTGCTACTGTTGCTCTTCTTCCAAAGCCCACCTGCAACAATATTGCTCTTAACCTCCCAACCTTGAGATCCACTGCACTGGATTCTCCCCCCGAGCCGTCTTGCAGGCCTGCAGCCCTCCACAAGACTCATGCACCACTGTGCTGGGTTATCTGATCACAACCAGACTTAACCCCAATTTTCCACTCTGCTCTCTCTCTGGAATCTTTTCTCTGCCTGTTCATCAACAGCCCAGAGGTTTTCCTCCCAGGACTTTTCCTTGGGTGAGAGGCAGTTGCTTTTCAGTTCCATAACTGATTTATTTTCTTTTAATAGAAAATCCTCCTTTTGGAGGCTGCCAGCATTTCATCAATACACATGTGCAAAATAGTCTATTATATTCATTTTCAAAATTAACAATGTCTTTTAATAAAACAAATTACCACTCATATTGTTTCACCACAGTAATTATCTGGAATTTACAAGTTACCGGGTCATTACATCTTCCCCCCCTGGGATTGGACATCGTCCCGATGTCCATTCTCGTTAAATAAATTCGGGTAGGCCTTTCTGAAAGGTTCCTCGTCTTCCCACGTAGCCTCCTCAGGGCCATAGTGCTGCCACAGCACTTTAATTTGGGTAATAACCCGTTTCCGCAGCCGCACTTCTCTCCGGTCGAGAATGCTCTGTGGTTCGACCAGGACCTCGCCTTCCGGTTCGACCTGCAAACAACCAGCACATAATCAATTTCCCATTGAATATAGCTGCATAATCGAAACAACCGGATCAATTCTTACCCGCACATCTTGCCATTGAATAACATGTTTAGGGTCATACACATATTTCTTTAGGACAGAAACATGGAACACATTGTGAATCTTAATATGACTGGGTAAAGCAAGTTGGTAGGCCACAGGCCCCATTCTAGCTAGAATCTGAAACGGTCCAAAGTATCGAGGAGCCAGCTTGGCGCAACCACTCCACTGCAGTGTGCTCCTTCGGGTTTGAATCCTTACAAACACATGGTCACCAACATTGTACTCTGCGAATCTTCTTTTCCTATCTGCGAAGCTTTTCTGTCTGTCCTGTGCAGCCTTTAAATTTGCTCGCACTCTCTTCACCATATCTTCCATGTCTTTCAACATTTCCGGACCCAAACTCAGCTTATCCTCCAGTCCACTCCAACTTGAGGGTGTGCGGCACTTTCGCCCATACAGGACCTCAAAGGGACTTAGCTGGGTTGAAGTATGATACCCATTATTGTAGGCAAATTCAACCAGATGCAAATACTCTTCCCATTGACCAGGCTTTAGCATTACATTCGCTCTCAACATGTCTTCCAATACCTGATTGACTCGCTCAGTTTGGCCATCGGTCTGTGGGTGATAAGCCGTGCTAAAATTCAATCGAGTGCCCAACTCGGCAAACAATGTTCTCCAAAAGGTGGACGTGAATTTCAGATCCCGGTCCGATATGATTACCTTCGGCATTCCATGCAAATGGAACACATGTTGCATAAAGAGATGCGCGATTTGTACCGCTTTGTAAGTAGACTGCACCGGTATGAAGTGCGCTGCTTTACTCAATTTATCAACCACGACCATAATAGAATCATTGCCCTTCTTTGTTCGTGGTGGCCCGGTTACAAAATCCATAGAAATGGTTTCCCATTTCCATTCCGGAATAGGCAAAGGCTGCAACAGTCCCGCTGGGTGTTGATGTTCAGCCTTAATTTGCTGGCATTCCAAACACCTTGCCAAGTATTCCACTATCTGCTTCTTCATTCCTGGCCAGTAATACTCTTTCTTGAGTGCTGTGACCATCTTTTGGTACCCTGGGTGGCCAGTATAGTGGCTGATGTGGAACTCATCTAAAATCAGCTTCTTAAGGTCATTTGAATCAGGCACATACATTTTTTGATTAAAATACAGCAATCCAGCATTATCCAATGTGTACCCTTGCTGTAACTTTCCATTATCAGATTGTTGTACCTGCTGTTTTAAATGCTGATATTCAGAGTCGTCATTGGCTGCTGTTTTTATCTGTTCAACCAGCGAACTTCGCCACCGGCTGGCTGAAAGTTCACATAAGCAATGAACCTTTCGACTTAAGGCATCTGCCACCCGATTTTCTTTGCCCTTTAAATGCTTTATTTCAAAGTCAAATCCACTTAGAAAATCTGCCCAACGGCCTTGCCTTGCATTCAAGGTAGGTTGGCTGAAATAATGCGTCAAACTGTGATGATCTGTTAACAACAGAAATTTCTTTCCAAGAAGATAATGTCGCCACATCTTTAGTGCGTGAATCACAGCGGTTAACTCTAAATCGTAAGCAGAGTATCTTTGCTCATGCTCTTTTAGTTTTCTTGATTCATATGCTATTACTTTTCCTTCCTGCATTAGTACTCCTCCCACGCCCTCCTTGCTTGCATCGGTGCATACCACATAGTCCTTATTAGGATCAGCGATCCTCAGGATGGGTGCGGTGGTGAGAAGATGCTTTAAACGGTCAAAACTCTGTTGACACTCTGCTGTCCATCTGAATATCTTTCCTTTCTTTTGCAATGAGGTGATAGGATAGGCTATCCTAGAAAAGCCTTCCACAAATCTCCGGTAGTAGCCAGCTAACCCCATAAAGGATCTGATATCAGCAACGTCTTTGGGTATAGGCCACTCCATAATAGATTTTATCTTCTCAGGGTCAACCGCAATTCCCTCTTTCGTAATCACGTGGCCCAAATACTGAATTTCCTCTTTGAAGAAATCGCATTTGCTAAACTTAGCATATAGCTGATGCTCCCGAAGTGTTTGTAACACCAATCTAAGGTGCTCCTCATGTTCCTGTTGGGAGCGAGAATATATCAATATGTCGTCAATGAATATCAGTACAAACTTGTCCAAAAATCTGTGAAACACGCTATTCATCATGCACATAAAAGTAGCAGGTGCATTGGTCAGCCCAAAAGGTAGCACTACAAATTCGTAGTGCCCATAGCGTGTCCGAAAAGCAGTTTTGGCAATGTCCTCATCCTTAATCCTGATCTGATGGTAACCAGATCGCAGATCAATTTTGGAAAACACTTTTGCCCCTTTCACTTGGTCAAAGAGTTCATCTATTCTGGGTAAAGGGTACTTGTTTTTGACCGTGAGCTTATTCAGCTGCCGGTAATCTATGCACATGCGAAGAGTCCCATCCTTCTTTTTTACGAACAATACTGGAGCTCCCCAGGGTGACACACTGGGTCGAATGTACTGTTTCTCCAACAGCTCCTGGAGCTGCATTTTCAACTCCGTTAACTCTGGTATGCTCATCCGGTATGGTGCCCGCGATACTGGTGCTGCCCCCGGTATCAACTCTATTGTGAAGTCTATGTCCCTTCTTGGAGGCAAACCTGGTACCTCTTCAGGAAAGACATCTGTAAATTCCTGTACCACAGGAATATCATCTATTGCAGACATCTTATCCTTCTGATTCGCATAGCCAACTTGTATGGCATAGACCTGACATTTCTTCCTAATACATTTAGCTAACTGAGTTGCAGTGATAGGTCGAATCTGAACAGGATGTTTAATTCCCTGCAATTCCTGCTGCTGCCCCAAATCATCTTTGTAGTATATGGTCTTGGTTTTGCAATTCACCAATGACCAGTGCTTTTCCAGCCAATCCATACCAATAAGAATGTCATAGGAGCCTAACGGAAGTACATTCAGGTCTGCCGTTACGGGCTGTCCAGCTATGCTGAAAGAACAGTTATTAACTTTAGCTAAAACCCGCCTTTTGGCTCCCGTAGCTAACTGGACCAACCATGGGTTTTTGAACTTTTCTGGTGGTAGCTTACAGTGTTCCACTACTTTTGGACTAACATAACTTAGAGTAGCTCCTGGATCAATAAGTACAGCTACAGAAAGGTTGGAAATCTTACCTTCGAATTCCACCATGGAAGGTTGGTATTCCGCCTGCCGGTCTTCTAATGCTGCATTGATCCTTGGTACGCTGCGCGCCACATCCCCAACGGTTGAAGCTTCATGAACTTGAGATATTTGCTCAGTTCTTTTACGCTGTGGACAATTTCTAGCGTAGTGCGGACCTTCACACACCCAGCACTGAACTGGAGGTCTGGTCCCCTCACCCTCCGATTTAGCAGGGGGTTCACTGATCCTGCTCTCGCTTGGCTTAGGCCGGAAGGTACCCTTGTTTGTGCTTCTGTTAAATTGCCCCTTTCCAGCTCCTTTACCACCATCTCTGCGGCTGCCTTTGTTGTTTCCAGCAATTCTGCTACCTTTTCTTTCATTCCATTTTCTGTTTGGAACTTCTCCCTTTAGTTTGTTCTGCTGGTAGCAAATTCTAGCCTTCCGAATTGCCTCATCCATAGTTCGGGGATTGTCAAACTCAATCCGTTCCCTTATATAAGCCGGTAGGCTACTCACGAACCTCTGCACCTTGGCCTTCTCCTCTTTAATGTATGGCACATAACGAAGCAGAGAAGTGAAGCGATTTATAAATTCGTCCATGGACTGCTGTCCTAGCCGTAAGTCATGGAATTCTCGCGCCTTCTCATCATAAAAGCGCTCAGTTAAATACCTTTCCTTAAAATATTTCTGGAATTTCTCCCAGGTTATGCTTTGCTCACTTACTCCCTTCACAATTTTAATCTCTTCCCACCATAAGGTGGCTTTGCCTTGCAACTGAAAAATAGCCAGCCGCGCCTTCAGATTTTGGTCATATTCATAAAGTTGAAAATATTTATTAATATTAATCAACCAGGCTTCTGCTGCTTCTTCCTGCTCTCCATCGAAAAGTGGAGGTTTGATTTTTCGGAATTCCCCCTGTAATTCCACTTTCTGCCTCTTGAAGGTTTGTTGTTCTTGTACATTATCAGAATGGTCTTCCTGCTCTTCAGAAAGCTCAGGTGCGTAATCCCGTTCCTCAGTGCCCCTTTGCTGTTCTGCACTAGGGCTGGCCAAGGGTGGGTTTTGTTTATCTGACAAGCTCTTTAGTATTCTTTCTTGTTCCATTGTTAATCGCGCATTGTCCTCTCGTAGACGCGCCATCTCACCTTTCAGCTCCTGAACAGTTTGCAGTATTGCCTGATTGGTACTGCGTGTCTCAGCACCAAGCTGTACCCACAACCCTGCATTTTCTTGAGGGATGCCGCCAGCTCCCGGCATTTCTTCCATCTTCTATTAACTGTTAACAGGTAGCTGTCTTTGTATGGTTCTCCTGATGGTACACAAGAAAGACAATTAGTTGCATTGTTACTATATAAACATTTAAGATAATTTTTGCTGTTCCAGAGGCCACAGTTTTGAAACCTCTGCTCTGATACCACATTGTCACGATCTCAACTTAACTTATGCCAACAACAAAAAAAAATTCATGTTACCTAACACCTTGGGGTCACCGTGGTATATGTGATACTCTGATCTATATGCGCAGTTAACTTTATTAACATGGTGATACATAATCTATGTTTTTAAACCCCTTACATGTTATTTGTTAAGCGTTGGAATCACATCTACCACCCGCACATTACTTTGACAGTCTTAATGTTTGATTGAGGGTTCATTAACTTTCGTTGCCACATGGTGAGCGGAGGTTAAACCAACTCACCGTTCCGTGGCCAGGTGGCTACGAGCCATGTGAAGCCCATGTGATCACACGGAGGGTTGAACCTTTGGTTTGTGTGCCACACTCCTGCTCAAACGGACGGTGGCGATCACTTCCACAAATCGGATGGCGCTGATCACTTTAAGGGTTTGGTTGACAATATATGGTTTGCCGGGTTCTTCGGTCTCGGTTCATTTGCGCCAATGCATCTGCAGCTCCTCCGACAGCTTTCCCCACTCCACAACTCTATCACTTGCGCAGGTATGAACCCCTTCAACCATGGCGAGTTTCCAAGGTTACAGTCAGCTCTTTGACGGTTTATTTCAGTTCTTATTATGCTCATTACCTTTTTCACAGTTGTTAACAGTGGTGGTTTTGTGCAGGAAGGTTGGACTCTGCGTTTTCTGCTATCCAAAGGAGTATCTGGTCGACCCGCATACCATCCGGGTAAGTCATCGTTGCTGTATGTATTACCCTATAGGGTTAACTGTTGTAAAGAGTTGGCGGTCCCCAATGGCCAGAACGAGGCTCATGCATGGAATTCATGTGTCTCAGGTCTGTTGCCCCTTGCTCAAATCTGGGTGTGGCTTACAGGCGGCATTTCCAAACCGATTCTGTATTTCCATGGAACCCTGAGGGTTTAGTTATTTTCTGATTACGCCCTCGGGCCAAATGAGGGTTTGACTGTTGGTCGAATATGTAATAAGTTCAGTTAAGTAATGTACTGTGCAATACCATATACTCGTTTTGCATGCAGTTAATATGTTCGGGGTTTACTCAACAGTAACGCCCTGCTCAGATTTTGTTACAGTTTATTATTATTGAACTCATGGCCTTTACCTTACGGCTCATTACAGTAATGGTTGTATTTTGTTCGGTTCTTGACATTCTTGTCATTTCATGAATATATCCTGTTCTGTTTTATGATACTATATTCAATCGTTTCAATACTCATGGATATTATACAAATTATGTTTCCTATTGCGGACTCAGGGTTACGGCTCGCTTCTGGAATAATGGAAGCAAGCCCAGCCCTTCTCGCATACATAAATACGGATTGCATGACGGTTTTATCCAAATTTGGTAATAGTAAATGCATCCTCCAGTTCTCTTTTCAGTTTCTCAAATCTAACAATGTTATGTATGTTTATTGGCCGGCGAATAGCGTCATCGCTATATTCGCTCGGGTATATAAGGTCATTTACAGTTTAATGATAGAATAGGGTTTACCTGTGAGTAAACCCTCACTGCTACTCCTATGGTAACATTTACCCCTCCAGCTATACGGCTTCGTTGCTTTATTAGCAACCTGGTTCTTCAAGCTGCGTTCTTTACAATCTTTTCGTATTACTGAATAAATCTTGGTGCTAAGCACGTTACTACGTCTACAGGTTAATATAAGTTGTACTTATTGATACTGGTTCCTTTTTCTTTGAATGTAAATCGTATCTTTACGGTTCTGTGAACGCACTACTGTATTTTAATTCTTGATGCATCATACGGTTATAGCCGCTTCAGGTTTAACTCTGTTTGACTTGTCTTTACATATCTGTGTCTGTACTTAATAATTTATTCACCCGAGATCTGGGTTGAGAGTTAGCCTTGATACCAGCTATGGTTATTTGTTCGTTTCTGTCTAATGATTGTTTGCTTATTCAACTGTAACTTTTGTTATCTCGGTAAAAGAATCACTGTCAGATATTTATAACTACGGCTATCATTCTCTCAATAACGAATAACACTGACAGTTGTTTATATACTGTATGTCGGTAATCAGAGAGTCACAGTCCACTGTATATACGTAAACTGTATTTCCTTGCTTTAATGAAAGAAGCTTAGACATTTGCATTTGTATAACTATATTTCTTACTTTAGTAAAGAAGCTCAGACATCTGCATTTACATAACTATATTTCTTACTTTAATAAAGAAGCTCAGACATTTGCATTTGCATAACTACATTTCTTACTTTAATAAAAGAAGCTCAGACCACTGTATCAGTTTGTATGTCGACATTACCTGTTTCTCAATTAAAACTATTAAGGGTGCATACCTGGTAGTCTGCTACTGTTGCTCTTCTTCCAAAGCCCACCTGCAACAATATTGCTCTTAACCTCCCAACCTTGAGATCCACTGCACTGGATTCTCCCCCCGAGCCGTCTTGCAGGCCTGCAGCCCTCCACAAGACTCATGCACCACCGTGCTGGGTTATCTGATCACAACCAGACTTAACCCCAATTTTCCACTCTGCTCTCTCCCTGGAAACTTTTCTCTGCCTGTTCATCAACAGCCCAGAGGTTTTCCTCCCAGGACTTTTCCTTGGGTGAGAGGCAGTTGCCTTTCAGTTCCATAACTGATTTATTTTCTTTTAATAGAAAATCCTCCTTTTGGAGGCTGCCAGCATTTCATCAATACACATGTGAAAAATAGTCTATTATATTCATTTTCCAAAATTAACAATGTCTTTTAATAAAACAAATTACCACTCATATTGTTTCACCACAGTAATTATCTGGAATTACAAGTTACCGGGTCATTACAATAGTAATAACATGAATTAAATAATGATATTGATTAGTATAATAGTGTTACAATATAGTAAAACAAAAAACATAAAACAAACAAACAGTATAGTAATAACATGAATTAAATTATTAATATAGTAATAACATGAACTAAAGAATGATAATGTTTAGTATAATAGTGTTACAAAATAGTATAAAATAAAACATAAAACAAAAAAAACAATATAGTAATAACATGAATTGAATAATGATAATGATTAGTATAATAGTGTTACAAAATAGTAAAAAACAAAACATAAAACAAACAAACAATATACTAATAACATGAATTAAAATTATTAATATAGTAATCACATGAATTAAATAGTTATAATAATTAGTTTAAAAGTGTTACAAAATAGTCTTACAATATAGTAAAACATAAAACATAAAATAAACAAACAATATAGTAATAGCATGAATTAATTAATGATAATGATTAGTATAATAGTGTTACAAAATAGTGTTACATTATAGTAAAACATAAAACATAAAACAAATAAACAATATAGTAATAACATGAAATAAATAACGATAATGATTAGTATAGTAGTGTTACAAAATAGTAAAACATAAAATATAAAACAATCAAACAATATAGTAATAACATGAATTAAATAATTATATTGATTAGTATAATAGTGTTACAAAATAGTGCTACAATATAGTAAAACATAAAACAAAAAAAAATTATAGTAACGAAATGAATTAAAATTATTAATATACTAATAACGTGAACTAAATAATGATAATGCTTAGTATAATAGTTTTACAAAATAGTAAAAAAAAAAACAAACAAACAATATAGTAATAACATGAATTAAATAATGATAATGATTAGTATAATAGTGTTACAGAATAATGTTAGAAAAAGAATAAAACAAACAAAGAATATATTAATAACATGAATTAAATAATGATAATGATTAGTATAATAGTGTTACAGAATAATGTTAGAAAAAGAATAAAACAAACAAAGAATATAGTAATAACATGAATTAAAGTTATTAATATAGTAATAACATGAGATAAAAAATGATAATGATTAGTATAATATTGTTATAAAATAGTAAAACATAAATATAAAACAAATGAACAATACAGTAATAACATGAATTAAATAATGATAATCATTAGTATAATATTGTTACAAAATAGTAAAACATAAAACATAAAACAAACAAACAATATAGTAGTAACATGAAATAAATAATTATAACGATTAGTATAATAGTGTTACAAAATAGTGCTACAATATAGTAGAACGTAAAACAAACAAACAATATAGTAAGAACATGAATTGAAATTATTAATATAGTAATAACATGAATTAAATAATTACAATGATTAGTATAATAGTGTTACAATATAGTAAAACGTAAAACAGAAAACAAATAGACAATATAGTAATAACATGAGATAAAGTTATTAATATAGTAATAACATGAATTGATATTATTAATATAGTAATAAGATGAATTAAATAATATTAATGATTAGTATAATAGTCTTATAAAATAGTGTTACAATATAGTAAAACATAAAACAAACAAAGAAACAAACAATATAGTAATAACATGAACTGAAATTATTAATATAGTAGTAACATGAATTAAAATTAATAATATAGTAATAAAATGAATTAAATAATCTAAATGATTAGTACAGTAGTGTTACAAAATAGTAAAACATAAAACAAACAAACAATATAGTAATAACATGAATTAATATTATTAATATAGTAAATTACATGAATTGAATAATGATAATGATTCGTATAATAGTGTTACAAAATAGTAAAACATAAAAATAAAAGAAACAAACAATATAGTAATAACATGAATTAAAATTATTAATGTATTAATAACATGAATTAACTAATCCTAATGATTAGTATAATAGTGTTAAAAAATAGTAAAACATAAAACATAAAACAAACAATATAGTAATACCATGAATTAAAATTATTAATATATTAATAACATGAAATAAATAATGATAATGATTAGTATAATAGTGTTACAAAATGGTGTTACAAAATACTAAAACATAAAATATAAAACAAACGAAAAATATAGTAATAGCATGAATTAAATAATGATATTGATTAGTATAATAGTGTTACAAAATAGTCCTACAATATAGTAAAACATAAGACATAAAACAAACAAGCAATATAGTAATAACATGAATTAAATAATGTCAATGATTAGTATAATAGTGTTACAAACTAGTAAAACACAAAACATAAAACAAACAAACAATATAGTAATAAAATGAATTAAATAATGATAATGATTACTGTAATAGTGTTACAAAATAGGGTTACAAAAAACATAAAAAAACAAACAATATAGTAATAACATGAACCAAATAATCATAATTGTTAGCATAATAGTGTTACAAAATAGTAAAACAATATAGTAATAACATGAATTAAATAATGATAATGATTAGTATAATAGTGTTACAAAATGGTGTTACAAAATAGTGCTACAAAATAGTGAAACAGAAAGCATAAAACAAACAAACAATATAGTAATAGCATGAATTTAAATTATTAATATAGTAATAATATGTATTAAATAATTATAATGATTAGTTTAATAGTGTTACAAAATAGTAAAACATAAAACATAAAACAAACAAATAATATAGTAATAACATGAATTAAATAATGGTTGTGATTAGTATAGTAGTGTTACAAAATAGTGTTGCAAAATAGTAAAACATAAAACATAAAACAAACGAACAACATCCTAATAACAAGAATTAAATAATGATAATGATTAGTATAGTGTTACAAAATAGTGTTACAATATAGTAAAACATAAAACAAGCAAACAATATAGTAATACCATGAATTAAATAATGTTAATGTTTAATATAATAGTTTTACAAAATAGTAAAACGTAAAACAAACAAAAAATACATTAATAACATGAATTAAATAATGATAATTATTAGTATAATAGTGTTACAAAATTGTCTTACAATATAGTAAAATGTAAAACATAAAACAAACAAACAATATAATAATAAAGTGAGATAAATAATGATAATGATGAGTATAATAGTGTTACAAAATAGTGCTACAAAATAGTGTTAAAAAATTGTAAAATATAAAACATAAAACAAGCAAACAATATAGTAATACCATGAACTAAATAATTATAATGATTATTATAATTCTGTTACAAAATAGTAAAACATAAAACATAAAACAAACAAACAATATAGTAATAACTGTAATTTAAATCATTAATATATTAATTACAATATAGTGTTGCAAATTAGTAAAACATAAAACATAGAAAAAACAAACAATATAGTAGTAACATGAATTGAAATTATTAATATAGTAATAACATGAATCAAATAATGATAATGATTAGTATAATAGTGTTACAAAATAGTAAAATATAAAACATAAAACAAACAAACAATATCATACTAACATGAATTAAAATTATTAATATAGTAATAACATGAATTAAATAATGATATTGATTAGTATAATAGTGTTACAATATAGTAAAACAAAAAACATAAAATAAACAAACAATATAGTAATAACATGAATTAATTAATGATAATGATTAGTATAATAGCGTTACAAAATAGTGTTACATTATAGTAAAACATAAAACATAAAACAAACAAACAATATAGTAATAACATGAAATAAATAATGATAATGATTAGTATAATAGTGTTACAATATAGTAAAACATAAAATATAAAACAATCGAACAATATAGTAATAACATGAATTAAATAAGTATATTGATTAGTATAATCGTGTTACAAAATAGTGCTACAATATAGTAAAACATAAAACAAACAAACAATATAGTAATGAGATGAATTACAATTATTAATATGGTAATAACATGAACTAAATAATGATAATGCTTACTATAATAGTTTTACAAAATACTGAAAAATAAAACAAACAAACAATATAGTAATAACATGAAATAAATACTTATAATGATTAGTATAATAGTGTTACAAAATAGTGCTACAATATAGTAAAACATAAAACAAACCAGCGATATAGTAAGAACATGAATTCAAATTATTAATAAAGTAATAACATGAATAAAATAATTATAATGATTAGTATAATAGTGTTACAATACAGTAAAACATAGAATAGAAAACAAATAGACAATATAGTAATAACACGAATTAAATAATGATAAGATTAGTAGAATAGTGTTATAAAATAGTAAAAAATAAAACATAAAACAAACAAATAATATCGTAATGATTAGTACAATAGTGTTACAAAATAGTAAAACATAAAACAAACAAACAATATAGTAATAACATGAATTAAAATTATTAATATAGTAATAACATGAACTGAATAATGATAATGATTCGTATAATAGTGTTACAAAATAGTAAAACATAAAACATAAAACAAACAATTAAAATTATTAATATATTAATAACATGAAATACATAATGATAATGATTAATATAATAATGTTACAAAATGGTTTTAAACAAACAATATAGTAATAACATGAATTAAATAATGATATTGATTAGTATAATAGTGTTACAATATAGTGTTACAATATAATAAAACATAAAACATAAAACAAACAAGCAATATAGTAATAACATGAATTAAATAATTATAATGATTGGTATAATAGTGTTACAAAACAGTGTTACAATATAGTAAAACATGAAACATAAAACAAACAAACAATATAGTAATAACATGAATTAAATAATGATAATGATTAGTATCATAGTGTTACAAAATACTGTTACGATATAATAAAACATAAAAACAAAAAACAAAAAATATAGGAATAAAATGAGTTAAAATAACTAATATAGTAGTAACATGAATTAAATAATGTCAATGATTAGTATAATAGTGTTACAAAATAGTAAAACACAAAACCTAAAACAAATAAGCAATATAGTAATAACATGAATTAAATAATGATAATGATTAGCATAATAGTGTTACAAAATAGGGTTACAAAAAACATAAAACAAACAAACAATATAGCAATAACATGAACCAAATAATGATAATGATTAGCATAGTGTTAAAAAATAGTAAAATGTAAAATGTAAAACAAACAAACAATATAGTAATAACATGATTAAATAATTATAATGATTAGTATAATAGTGTTAAAAAAATCATGTTCCAATATAGTAAAACATAAAACATAAAACAAACAAACAATATAGTAATAACATTAATTAAATACTCATAATTATTAGTATAATAGTGTTACAACATAGTGTTAAAAATAGTACAACTTAAAACTTAAATCAAACAAAGAATATAGTAATAACCGCAAGTAAAATTATTAAGATGGCAATAACATGAATTAAATAATGATAATGATTAGTATAATAGTGTTACAAAATAGTCTTACAATATAGTAAAATGTAAAACATAAAACAAACAAACATTATAGTAATAACATGAATTAAATAATGATATTTACTAGTATAATAGTGTTACAAATTAGTAAAACATAAAACATAGAACAAACAAACAATATAGTAGTAACATGAATTGAAATTATTAATATAGTAATAACATGAATTAGAATTATTAATATAGTAATAACATGAAATAAATAATGATAACGATTAGTATAATAGTGTTACAAAACAGTAAAACATAAAATATAAAACAAACGAACAATATAGTACTAACATGAATTAAATAATTATATTGATTAGTATAATAGTGTTACAAAATAATGCTACAATATAGTAAAACAAAAAACATGAAACAAAAAAAAATATAGTAATAACATGAATTAAATAATTATAATCATTAGTATAATATTCTTACAATATAGTATTACAAAATAGTGCTACAATATAGTAAAACATAAAACATGAAACAAACAAACAATATGGTAATAACATGAGTTAAAATTATCAATATAGTAATAACATGAATTAAATAATGATAATGATTAGTATAATAGTGTTACAATATTGTAAAACATAAAAATAAAAAAACAAGCAATATAGTAATAAAGTGAATTAAAATTGTTAATATATTAATAACATGTATTAAATAATGATAATGATTAATATAATAGTGTTACAATATAGTAAAACATAAAACATAAAACAAACAATCAATATAGTAATAACATGAGTTAAATAATGTTAATGTTTAGTATAATGTTATGAAACCAGCTCAAGAAATGATAGAAAAGATAGATCGACGCCTTAGAATTCAGCCTCTTCGAGGGGGAAACCTCCTTTACATTACATAAATGAACAATTCTTGGATGATACAAATGACAAAACCTCCTTTCTATATATAGGAGTCTAAGGAGTCACAATATAATCCAGCCGACCTAACAATAATAATATAAAGCCACAAAAATAACAATAGAGGGATTTTATGGGGCACAGAAATAACAATATGGGGGTAATAGGGGCACAACAACATAAATAAGGGGTATAACTACAATAGTAATGGGGTAATCACTAGTATTATAGGGACCCAACATGCCCCTCTCCTTCAAAAAAGTGTTGTCCTCAACGCTTGAGTAGTTCTGGATACTTCTGCATAAAATTCTCATCCTCCCATGTGGAATCTTCAGCGGATAAGTTCTTCCACTTGATAAGATACTCTGAAATTGATCGATTTCGTAGCTGTCGAGTTCTTGTTTCTGTGACTGCTTCCGGTTCCAATATATTTTTTCCTTCCTCATCAAGTTCTGGCAATATTGTTTGAATTGGGAGCTTGTCACCTATAACCTTCTTTAAACATGAAACATGGAAAACTGGGTGCAATCGAGAAGCTGCAGGAAGCTCCAATTTGTATGCCATAGTACCAATCTTTTGCAACACCTTGTATGGACCATAATACTTTGGTGATAATTTATTATCCTTCTTAGCTTGCTTTAGGGACATTTTCTTATATGGTTGTAGCCGTAGGAATACCCAATCACCTACATCAAAACTTCTTTCACTGCGATGTTGATCTGCCTGTTGTTTCATTCTATTTTGTGCCAACACGAGGTTATCCTTTAAGAGTTGGAGGACTTGTTGTTGATGTTCGATGTGATGTTCCACTACCTGAACCTTAGAATTTTCTCTTAAATATGATGTGATGGATGGTGGTTGATACCCATAAAGTGCCATAAATGGGGTCATTTTTGTTGCTGTATGGAAGGAAGTGTTATACCACCATTCAGCCAGAGGCAACCATTTGACCCATTGTGTTGTTTATCAGATACAAAGCAACGAAGATATCCTTCCAAACATTTGTTTACTATCTCAGTTTGCCCATCAGATTGAGGATGATAAGATGAGCTATGAGCTAACTGAGTACCAAGACAAGAAAATAATTATGTCCAAAAATTTCCAGTGAAAATGGGATCTCTGTCACTTACAATAATCTTTGGGTTTCCATGTAGCTTTTGAATTGTTTCCATAAATGCAGTAGAAACTGTACTGGCTTTAAATGGATGTGATAATGCACAAAAGTGTGCATACTTGGTAAGTCTGTCAACTACCACCATGATGACACTCTTTCCCTCAGACTTGGGTAAACCTGTGATAAAATCCATTGAAACCTCCTCCCAACGTTGGCTTGGAATGGATAAAGGTTGTAATAGACCCGGTGTCTTAATTGTTTCAACTTTATTTTGCTGGCAAACCAAACATTCTGCCACAAACTTTTGAATATCTGATTTAAGGCCATCCCAAAAAAATTCCTTCTTAACCCTGTGGTAAGTTTTTAAAAATCCTGAGTGCCCTCCTAAGGGAGAAGTGTGCAATTCCATAAGAATCTTTTGTTTTAGCTGGGAATTCTTACAGAGGTATAAGCGATCTTTGTACCATAACGAATCATTTTTCCAGCTAAATGTATCAGAAGTACTGGAATCTTGTTGTAGCTTTCGAATAAGTGCCCACACTTCTTCGTCATTCTTCCATTCCTCCCTTGCTTCGTTTATCCAATCTGGTTGGATAATAGAAATGGCACACAACAATGCTTCCACATCCTCATCCTTTCTTGAGAGTGCATCTGCCACCACATTTTGCTTCCCTTTTTTGTAGATGATTTCAAAGTCATAACCCAACATCTTTGTGACCCACTTTTGTTGCTCTTCAGAGGATAATCTTTGTTCTAAAAAGTATTTAAGGCTATCATGATCCGTTTTTACCTTGAAGTGTCTTCCCATTAGGTAGGGTCGCCATTTCTTAAGTGCATGGAGTATTGCCAACATTTCCTTCTCATAAATAGCTTTGCTTAAAAACTTTCCCTTGATTGGACGACTTTCAAAAGCAATGGGTCTTTCATCTTGCATTAGAACAGCACCAATTCCATTTCCTGAAGCATCACATTCCACAATAAAGGTTTTTGTGAAGTCCGGTGTAGCTAAGACCGGTGCTTGGCACATTGCCTCTTTAAGATGTTCAAAGGCCTTTGTTGCTTCCGGAGTCCATGAAAATGAATCTTTCTTCAATAATGTTGTTAGAGGTGCTGCTATTCTCCCATAATTCTTAACAAACTTGCGATAATACCCTGTCAACCCAAGAAATCCTCGCAGATGCTTTATGGATGTGGGGATTTTCCATTCCTTAATGGCTTTAATTTTGCTAGGGTCTACCTTAACTCCTTCATGAGATACAATATGACCCAAATATTCCACCTCCTGGACTCCAAAGAAACATTTGGATCTTTTTGCATATAATTGTTTCTCCTCCAATAGTTGTAGCACCCTGTCAACATGTTCAACATGATCCTTCCAAGACTTGTTGTAGATTAGTATATCATCAAAAAATACTAACACAAATTTTCTAAGGAATGGTTTGAAAATTGAATTCATCAAACCTTGAAATGTTGAAGGTGCATTGGTAAGGCCAAAAGGCATGACCAAAAATTCATAATGACCCTCATGAGTTCTAAATGCTGTTTTCGGAATGTCTTCAATCTTCATTCTGATTTGATGATATCCCGAACGAAGATCCAACTTGGTGAAGTAAATTGATCCATGCAATTCATCCAGTAATTCATCAATAACAGGAATGGGGAACTTATCTTTAATAGTGAGCTTGTTGAGCTCCCTATAATCCGGACACATGCGCCATGATCCATCCTTCTTGTGCACCAATACTACTGGAGCTGAGAAAGAACTTTGACTTGGTTGAATTATACCAGCCTCTAGCATTTCTGCAACCATACGTTCAATTTCACTTTTTTGGACATAGGGATATCTGTACGGCCTGATGTTTGGAGGAACACTTCCTGGAATCAGATGAATAGCATGATCATGATCACGCATAGGTGGGAGACCTTTGGAGTCTCAAATACCTTGGAATGATTGTCCAGGACTTTTTGGAGATCTGGAGAAATAGATGATTCCAATGTGGAAACATCTAGCGAACATAATTGTGCAATTACACCTCTTTGCTCCTTTTTTAGAAGCTTTGTCATGCCATTAGAGCTGATTATCTTTCCTGGTTTCCCTGCAATACCCCTTAATTCAACTTCCTTTCCTTCCGTAGAAAATTTGATGAAAAGTTCTTGAAAATTAAAAGCTATTGTACCCAAGGATTGTAGCCATTGGACTCCTAGTACAACATCAACACCTCCCATTGGAATGGAAAGCATTGGGCTAGTCAATACATATTCTCCCATGGATAGCTTGATATTATGGCACTTTCCAGAGCAATTTATTGTTCCTCCATTTGCAATCATCACTTGACACTCTGGTGCTGGATATAGAAGCAATTCAATTCTTTTGCTACCCTACAATGAATAAAATTGTGGGTGCTTCCTGAATCAATCAACACTATTACCTTTTTCTTCTTGATTTGTCCTTCTATCTTGATGGTTTGAGGAGTGGTAATTCCCGCCAATGCATTACAAGATATGGTCAGATTTATTTGTTCTTCATCTAGGCTTTGTTCCTGGAGTATATCTTCTTCTTTTGACCTTTCTTGCTCCTTTCCTTCTTCCTCTTCACAATCTATGTAGAATAATTTCTTCTCAGCACACTTATGACCTTTAGTGTATTTGCTATCACAACTGTAACAAAGCCCTTTTGCTCTTTTTTCTTCCAATTGTTGTGGTGTCAACCTTATAGGTTGTGGAAGACTAGGGGCAACAACACTTTCGTCTTTATAGTTGTGAGTGGTATGCTTCCTGGTTGCCATAATTTTGCTTTCCATTTTTCTTGCTAACCTGAATGCCTTCTCTAATGAATCAGGTTCCCAAAGGCGAACATCATGTTGGATATTATCCTTTAAAGACCCTATGAACACATCAATCCTATGCTCCTCTGGAATATCTTTTACCCTTATGTTCAATTTTTGGAACTCCTCAATGTGCTCCATTACTGAACCCTTTTGTTTGAGACTTATCAATTGGCTAAAAAAAGTGTTGCTTTTTGTATCTTCATAATGTGCTATCAATTCTTCCGTAAAAATTGCCCAAGTGATAAATTGTTTACAAGAGCAAAGCCATTGATACCATACAAACTGATTTGGTTCCAAATATACAGTTGCCATACGTACCTTTTGTGCATTTTGCACATTATTGAGATCGAAGAATTGCTCCATCTGTAATATCCATGTGGCGGGATCCTTGCCATCAAACTTCCTTATATCGATTTTTGGAATATGGTGATTCTCCGATCCAACATTAGCATATATGGAATCATTATTAACATTTCTTTTGTTCTCATCATGAGTTTCCTTTACTAAATTTTCACCATTAGTGACCCTTTCTTGTAGCAACTTCTTCAATTCTTCCATGTCTGTCTTCAAATCAGCCATGTTTCTCTTCAAATATATCTTCGAATCAGCCATCTTAGCTTCCATGCCCTTTATCTTAGATTCCATGCCATTTATCTTAGATTCCACGCCACTTATCTTAGCTTCTCTTAGCTTTTGTGAGCGTGACATTTGTTGCACTTGTTCTTGTAATTTTGATATATCATGTAGCATTTCTTCCTCTTCTTCATGAGTCATGCTAGAGCTTTCAGGTTCCTTACTAGGTGTTTGCATTTTCTTTCCTCGGGGCATCAATTACCGATAATAATGCTTTACTATGCCCTTTGAATTCCGTTAAACCAAGCTTACAAAAAAATTTTAAAAAAAAACTACACACCTTTTTTCACTTTATAGAAGCCTGATATTGAATCTGATGTATCTCTGTAATTTCAGATCATCTAGTTCTGAAATTGCTACCTGTATTAGCCTTCTGTGTCCTCTTTCCAATGCCAGAAGTCTTATCCAAATTGGATTCTCTAAGGAAGAGTTATGTGAAATCTCCCACAGTGACTTGCTTTTAAACTGGTTCAGTAGAGCGAACTTGTACGACGTGCCACGAGTCACTGTTTCAACCTTTGAATCTAAAACACACACACAAGAAACTACAGTCCGTCCTCTTTCTGTACCTTATGAAATTTCAATCCGATCCCCAGAGCGAAAGTTATGACTATTTTCCGCAGGTCACCTGTTTTGAATGTAATTCAGGAGTCTGCAAAAAGACCAACTTCCTCAGATCGTATCTCCACAAATATCGTGAAAAAGCTCTGAACTTCGGACCCAAGGTTCAGTGCGATTTCTTCTCAAATGGGTTTTTTTTGTGACTTCTGAAACATCACAGAAAAAAAGTTATAGTGAAAATACCACAATGGCCTATTTGGAGCAGCGAAACCCTAGAATCCAAAGCTCTGATACCAAATGTTATGACACCAGCTCAAGAAAAGATAGAAAAGATAGATCAACGCCTTATAATTCAGCCTCTTTGAGGGGGCAACCTCCTTTACATTACATAAATGAACAATTCTTGGATGATCCAAATGACAAAACCTCCTTTCTATATATAGGAGTCTAAGGAGTCACAATATAATCCAACCGACCTAACAATAATAATATAAAGCCACAAAAATAACAATAGAGGGATTCTATGGGGCACAGAAATAACAATATGGGGGTAATAGGGGCACAACAACATAAATAAGGGGTATAACTACAATAGTAATATGGGGTAATCACTAGTATTATAGGGACCCAACATATAATAGTTTAACAAAATAGTTTTACAAAACAATAAAACATAAAACAAACAAAAAATACATTAATAACATGAAATAAATAATGATAATGATTAGTATAATAGTGTTACAAAATAGTCTTACAATATAGTAAATGTAAAACATAAAACAAACAATCAATATAGTAATAACATGAATTAAAATTATTGATATGGTAATCACATAAATTAAAATCATTAATATAGTAATAACATGAATTAAATAATGATAATGATGAGTATCATAGTGTTAACAAAATAGTGCTACAAAATAGTGTTACAAAATTGTAAAATTTAAAACATAAAACGAGCAAACAATATAGTAATAACATGAGTTAAATAATTTTAATGATTACTATAATACTGTTACAATACAGTGTTACCAAATAGTAAGACATGAAACATAAAACAAATAAACAATATAGTAATAAGATGAATTAAAATTAATAATATAGTAATAACATGAATTAAATAATGATAATGATTAGTATAGTAGTGTTATAAAATAGTGTTGCAAAATAGTAAAACATAAAACATAAGACAAACAAGCAGTATGCTAATAACATGAATTAAACAATGATAATGAATTAAACAATGATAATGATTAGTATAGTAGTATTACAAAATAGCAAAACATAAAAAAATAAAACAAACGTACAATATAGTAATAACATGAATTAAATAATGATATTGATTAGTATAATAGTGTTACGATATAGTAAAACAAAAAACATAAAACAAACAAACAGTATAGTAATAACATGAATTAAAATTATTAATATAGTAATAACATGAACTAAAGAATGATAATGTTAGTATAATAGTGTTACAAAATAGTATAAAATAAAACATATAACAAACAAACAATATAGTAATAACATGAATTGAATAATGATAATGATTAGTATAATAGTGTTAAAAAATAAAACATAAAACAAACAAACAACATACTAATAACATGAATTAAAATTATTAATATAGTAATCACATGAATTAATTAATGATAATGATTAGTATAATAGTGTTACAATATAGTAAAAACTTAAAACATAAAACAAACAAACAATATAGTAATAACATGCAATAAATAAATATAATGATTAGTATAATAGTGTTACAAAATAGTAAAACACAAAATATAAAACAATCGAACAATATAGTAATAACATGAATTAAATAATTATATTGATTAGTATAATAGTGTTACAAAATAGTGCTACAATATAGTAAAACACAAAACAAACAAACAATATAGTAACGACATGAATTAAAATTATTAATATACTAATAACATGAACTAAATAATGATAATGCTTAGTATAATAGTTTTACAGAATAGTAAAACATAAAACAAACAAACAATATAGTAATAACATGAATTAAAGTTATTAATATAGTAATAACATGAGATAAATAATGATAATGATTAGTGTAATATTGTTATAAAATAGTAAAACATAAAATATAAAACAAATGAACAATATAGTAATAACATGAATTAAATAATGATAATGATTAGTATAATAGTGTTACAAAATAGTAAAACATAAAACATAAAACAAACAAACAATATAGTAATAACATGAAATGAATAGTTATAATGATTAGTATAATAGTGTTACAAAATAGTGCTACAATATAGTAAAACATAAAACAAACAAACAATATAGTAAGAACAGGAATTGAAATTATTAATATAGTAATGACATGAATTAAATAATTATAATGATTAGTATAATGGTGTTACAATATAGTAAAACATAAAACAGAAAACAAATAGACAATATAGTAATAACATGAATTAAATTTATTAATATAGTAATAAGATGAATTAAATAACGATAAGATTAGTGTAATAGTGTTATAAAATAGTAAAAAATAAAACAAAAAGAAAACAAACAATATCATAATAACATGGCTTAAGATTATTAATATATTAATAACATGAATTAAATAATGTTAATCATTGGTATGATAGTGTTACAAAATAGTAAAACATAAAACAAATAAACAATATAGTTATAACCTGAATTAAATAATGATAATGATTAGTATAATAGTGTTACAATATAGTAAAACATAAAACAAACGAACAATATAGTAATAACATGAACTGAAATTATTAATATAGTAATAACATGAATTAAATAATATTAATGATTAGTATCATAGTCTTATAAAATAGTGTTGCAATATAGTAAAACATAAAACATAAAACAAGCAAACAATATAGTAATAACATGAATTGAAATTATTAATATAGTAATAACATGAATTAAAATTATTAATGTTGTAATAACATGAATTAACTAATGATAATGATTAGTATAATAGTGTTACAAAATAGTATAACATAAAACAAACAATATATTAATAACACGAATTAAAATTATTAATAGATTAATAACATGAAATAAATAATGACAATAATTAGTATAATAGTGTTACAAAATGGTGTTACAAAATAGTAAAACATAAAATATAAAACAAATGAACAATATAGTAATAACATGAATTAAATAATGATATTGATTAGTATAATAGTGTTACAAAATAGTGCTACAATATAGTAAAACATAAAACATAAAACAAACAAGCAATATAGTAATAACATGAATTAAATAATTATAATGATTGGTATAATAGTGTTACAATATAGTAAAACATGAAACATAAAACAAACAAACAATATAGTAATAACATGAATTAAATAATGATAATGATTAGTATAATAGTGTTAGAAAATACTGTTACGATATAGTAAAACATAAAACATAAAAAATAAAAATATAGTAATAACATGAATTAAATAACGATAAGATTAGTATAATAGTGTTACAAAATAGTGTTATAAAATAGTAAAAAATAAAACATGAAACAAACAAACAATATAGTGATAACATGAACTAAAGTTATTAATATAGTAATAACATGAGATAAATAATGATAATGATTAGTATAATATTGTTATAAAATAGTAAAACATAAAATATAAAACAAATGAACAATATAGTAATAACATGAATTAAATACTGATAATGATTAGTATAATAGTGTTACAAAATAGTAAAACATAAAACATAAAACAAACATACAATATAGTAATAACATGAAATAAATAATTATAACAATTAGTATAATAGTGTTACAAAATAGTGCTACAATATAGTAATACATAAAACAAACAAACAATATAGTAAGAACATGAATTGAAACTATTAATATAGTAATAACATGAATTAAATAATGTCAATGATTGGTATAATAGTGTTAGAAAATAGTTTTACAAAATAGTAAAACATAAAACAAACAAACAATATAGTAATAACATGAATTGAAATTATTAATATAGTAATAACATGAATTAAAATTATTAATGTAGTAATAACATGAATTAACTAATGATAATGATTAGTATAATAGTGTTACAAAATAGTAAAACATAAAACATAAAACAAACAAGCAATATAGTAATAACATGAATTAAATAATTATAATGATTGGTATAATAGTGTTACAAAATAGTGTTACAATATAGTAAAACATAAAACATAAAACAAACAAACAATATAGTAATAACATGAATCAAATAATGATAATGATTAGTATAATAGTGTTACAAAATACTGTTACGATATAGTAAAACATAAAACATAAAACAAAATGAAAAAATATAGGAATAAAATGAATTAAAATAACTAATATAGTAATAACATGAATTAAATAATGTCAATGATTAGTACAATAGTGTAAAAATAGTAAAACACAAAACATTAAACAAAAAACAATATAGTAATAACATGAATTAAATAATGATAATCATTAGCATAATAGTGTTACAAAATAGGGTTACAAAAGCCATAAAACAAACAAACAATATAGCAATAACATGAACAAAATAATGATAATGATTAGCATAATAGTGTTACAAAATAGTAAATCATAAAACATAAAACAAACAAACAATATAGTAATAACATGAATTAAATAATTATAATTATTAGTATAATAGTGTTAAAAAAATAATGTTCTAATATAGTAAAACATAAAACATAAAACAAACAAAAAATATAGTAATAACATTCATTAAATAATCATAATTATTAGTATAATATTGTTACAACATAGTGTTAAAAATAGTAAAACATAAAACTTTAAACAAACGCATAATATAGTAATAACATGAATTTAAATAATGATAATGATTAGTATAATATTGTTACAATATAGTAAAACATAAAACAAACAAACAATATAGTAATAAAATTAATTAAATAATGATAATGATTAGTATAATAGTGTTACAAAATGGTGTTACAAAATGGTGCTACAAAATAGTGTTACAAAATAGTAAAAAATAAAACATAAAACAAACACACAATATACTAATAACATGAATTAAAATTATTAATATAGAAATCACATGAATTAAATAGTTATAATGATTAGTTTAAAAGTGTTACAAAATAGATTAATATATAGTAAAACATAAAACATAAAATAAACAAACAATATAGTGATGACATGAATAAATTAATGATAATGATGAGTATAATAGTGTTACAATATAGTAAAACATAAAACAAACAAACAATATAGTAATAACATGAAATAAATAAAGATAATGATTAGTATAATATTGTTACAAAATAGTAAAACATAAAATATAAAACAAATGAACAAGACAGTAATAACATGAACTAAATAATTATATTGATTAGTATAATAGTGTTACATTATAGTAAAACATAAAACATAAAGGAAACAAACAATATAGTAATAACCAGAATTAAAATTATTAATATATTAATAACATGAATTAAATAATAATAATGATTAGTATAATAGTGTTACAAAATAGTGTTACAATATAGTAAAACATAAAACATAAAACAAACGAACAATATAGTAATAACATGAGTTAAATAATGTTAATGTTTAGTATAACAGTTTTACAAAACAATAAAACATAAAACATAAAACAAACAAAAAATACATTATTAACATGAATTAAATAATGATAATGATTAGTATAATAGTGTTACAAAATAGTCTTACAATATACTAAACCGTAAAACATAAAAAAAAAAATGGTAATATCATGAATTAAAATTACTGATATGATAATAACATAAATTAAAATTATTAATATAGTAATAACATGAATTAAATAATGATCATGATGAGTATCATAGTGTTACAAAATACTGCTAACAAATGGTGTTACAAAATTGTAAAATATAAAACATAAAGCAAACAAACAATATAGTAATCACATGAATTATAATTATTAATATAGTAATAACATGAATTAAACAATTAAAATGATTAGTATAATATTGTTACAAAATAGTGTTATAAAGTAGTAAAACATAAAACATAACACAAACAAATAATATAGTAATAACATGAATTATAATTATTCATATAGTAATAACATGAACTAAAGAATGATAATGTTTAGTATAATAGTGTTACAAAATAGTATAAAGTAAAACATAAAACAGACAAACAATATAGTAACGACATCAATTAAAATTATTAATATACTAATAACATGAACTAAATAACGATAATGATTAGTATAATAGTGTTACAAAATAGTAAAACATAAAACATAAAACAAGCAAACAATATATTAATAACATGAATTAAATAATTATAATTATTATTATAATAGTGTTACAATATAGTAAAACATAAAACATAAAACAGAAAAAATATAGTAATAACATGAATTAAATAATGATAAGATTAGTATAATAGTGTTACAAAATAGTGTTATAAAATAGCAAAAAATAAAACATAAAACAAACAAACAATATAATAATAACATGAATTAAATAATTACAATGATTAGTATAATAGTGTTACAACTAGTGTTAGAAAAAGAATAAAACAAACAAGGAATATACTAATAACATGAATTAAAATTATTAATATAGTAATAACATGAGTTAAATAATAATAATGATTAGTATAATAGTGTTGCAAAATAGTGTTACAATATAGTAAAACATAAAACAAATAAACAATATTGTAATAACATGAATTAAAATTATTAATATAGTAATAACATGAAATAAATAATGATAATGGCTAGAATAATATTGTTACAAAAATAGTAAAACATAAAATATAAAACAAATGAACAAGACAGTAATAACATGAATTAAATAAATATATTGATTAGTATAATAGTGTTACATTATAATAAAACATAAAACATAAAGGAAACAAACAATATAGTAATAACTAGAATTAAAATTATTAATATAGTAATAACATGAATTAAAATTATTAATATAGTAATAACATGAATTAAAACTATTAATATAGTAATAACATGAGTTAAATAATGATAAAGATTAGTATAATAGTGTTGCAAAATAGTGTTACAATATAGTAAAACATAAAACAAATAAACAATATTGTAATAACATGAATTAAAATTATTAATATAGTAATAACATGAATTAAATAATGATATTGATTAGTATAATAGTGTTACAATATAGTAAAACAAACGTACAATATAGTAATAACATGAATTATAATTATTCATATAGTAATAACATGAACTAAAGAATGATAATGTTTAGTATAATAGTGTTACAAAATAGTATAAAGTAAAACATAAAACAAACAAACAATATAGTAACGACATCAATTAAAATTATTAATATACTAATAACATGAACTAAATAATGATAATGATTAGTATAATAGTGTTACAAAATCGTGTTACAATATAGTAAAACATAAAACAAACAAACAATATAATAATAACATGAATTAAATAATGATAATGATTAGTATAATAGTGTTACATAATAGTGTTAGAAAAAGAATAAAACAAACAAGAAATATAGTAATAACATGAGTTAAATAATGATAATGATTAGTATAATAGTGTTGCAAAATAGTGTTACAATATAGTAAAACATAAAACAAATAAACAATATTGTAATAACATGAATTAAAATTATTAATATAGTAATAACATGAAATAAATAATGATAAAGGTTAGTATAATATTGTTACAAAAATAGTAAAACCTAAAATATAAAACAAATCAAGACAGTAATAACATGAATTAAATAATTATATTGATTAGTATAATAGTGTTACATTATAGTAAAACATAAAACATAAAGGAAGCAAACAATATAGTAATAACCAGAATTAAAATTATTAATATAGTAATAACATGAATTAAATAATAATAATGATTATGTAATATCCCTATTGTAACTAACCCTGAGTAAAAGTAATTTTTAATTACAAAACTTACGAATCAGTTATTGAACCGATTCTTGATTTCCATGGAACTGAACGAGGGGAAGCTTCTCGTCCCTTTGACATTTGTATAGTTTCTCCCCGTGCGATCGTAGGGGTATGGATCTGACGGTTAGGCTTCTGGAGAGAGGGTTGAGGTAACCACCTTCCCCTCAAGCTCCATGTCTGATGGGTATTCCTGCGATGAGGCTAGGTTTAAGGGCGCTCTCCAACGGCGGGATGGCTTCGGAGAGAAATGGCTGGGATAGTTAGCAGTTAGTATCGGAACTGATTCTTGGATTCGGAACTGATTTTTGGTATTGAGAACTGATTCTTGGTATTGGGGTGGACAAAAAGGATCAATGACGATTACCGTAGAGGGGGGAGCGTCTCTGAGGGAAGTTATAGATGTTGCCGCTGAACATAATTTGGCTCTCCCTCACTCGCTCTATTGGGAGGGGATTACCATCGGAGGGCTGCTCAGCACCGGGGCACATGGCAGCTCTCTGTTTAATAATGGAAGTGCAGTTCATGAGTATGTTGTTGGCATGAGATTGGTGGTACCTTCGCCTCCGGGTTATGCGAGTGTTGTGAGCTTCGATGAATCCCATCCAGACCTTAATGCTGCTAAGGTTTCTCTCGGCCTTCTTGGAGTCATTACGCAGAGAGTTGCTAGTTGTGTCGTTGGAAAACTACAGCATCTCTCGTAGAGGACTTGCGTGGAAGCGTTGTTGATCCGCTGAGATCTATGGACTGTGTAAAGTCGTTTTGAAATCTATTGAGTGCCAAGTGTGGATCGAGCCTGTGTGAACACTTTGAGAGGAGTCGCGCCCAACTGGTGAAAGGATTGGGTGGTAAAGTGCTGCCGAAGGTGTGTTGCAATGAAACATTGGAAGACGTCGAAAAAGGCATTACAGCTTTTCCAGAAATACATCTTGAATTTGAGCCTGTCGTGGCTGTTGCGGTTGTTCACGCGGAGTGAGTATGTGTGCCAGCTCTTCGTTGGAGCGATAATGCTGCAGATCTGAGGCGGGGGGCCTGCAGACTTGAGTTCAAATATGCAAGTCAACAAGACCTGAGCACGCGATATGGCGACCAGTTCTTGAAGAACGTGGAATAAACGTGTGGACATAAAAGCTAAGTATATGTAGTTTTCTTTCTAGAAAATTACATGTGAATCTTGTGTTAAACGCTTTAAGATTCTAGTTAACTTCTGATGTTTGAATATGTATTACATGCATGAAGCTATTCATGTATTTATGTTGTTATAGTTTGCTTGCAAGACCATGGGAATACTCGTGTACGAGTATTAATTTTCGCCTTCGTTTTAGAATGCAGTTTAATATACAAGAACGACCATGTTTATTCACTTTTTTGCTGCTATTTACGAATTTTTATCTTGGACAATAGGAATCTGGTCTTGATTCTTTTCTCAGTTTTACATGAACTAATGAGTTAAAACTCTTAAAGAGAGTTATGCATTAGTAAACATTGTGGAGGTCAAACAGTATTATTTGGGTATATATGCTAGTTAAATAGTAAGTCATGCTTGCTTACGCATATGAGTGGATGCTAAAGGATCTCTTTCAAACATTGATTATTGGTTCTTTAATATGGTATCTAATTCTTGTTGCCCAAGCTTGTTGTCAACAGCATTGACAGGAAAATGATGGCGAATGATGCCACAGAAAAGTGTTGTTTAAGGTTGTGGCAGGAAGAGGATCAAGGGTTCATGCAGATGAGTTCGAGTTGCAGGAACACACATTGCTAGAACAATCATGCCACAAGGAATATTGTATGTGGCGGTATGTAAATAAAAGATTACATGAAAACTGTATTAGCTTTTAGCTAGTTATGTGACAGCTTAATGATAATTCATTGTAATGATTTTAATAACAATGGTTAAGGGATGAAATCCCTTATGAGCCATTGAGTGAGGGGTGAAAACCCTCATGAGCGTTTAATAATAAGATTAAACGTTCGCTAGTTTTCACCCTACGGGGTTTCCAGGGTATATCAGTGTTCAATGGTGTAATTGATGTGATTGTCTTTTGTGTCAATTGGATGATGTTGAATCATTGATTTTGATGGTTCTTTATTTGATGCTATGATCATAATGTCCAAATTAATATGGTTATGGTAATCGTGAAATGGATGCAATGAATTATGAGATAGTTTATATTATTACACTACCATGGTTGGGGTTAATTGTTATGCAACTTACTGACTGTTATTGCAATTTAATTGATGTATTAATGAACACTATCTCTAATGGTTAATGATGATTGTGGAGTTATGAATTTGATAAATTACTAGTGGGTAATTTGTATAAAAATTCTAACTTCCTACTTTTACATACGAGGTTACCGGGGTATGTGACAAGTGGTATCATAGCTAAAGGTTTAATTGTTATGCAACTTACTGACTGTTATTGCAATTTAATTGATGTATTAATGAACACTATCTCTAATGGTTAATGATGATTGTGGAGTTATGAATTTGATAAATTACTAGTGGGTAATTTGTATAAAAATTCTAACTTCCTACTTTTACATATGAGGTTACCGGGGTATGTGACAAGTGGTATCAGAGCTAAAGGTTGCAGTACTGGCGCCTTCGGGAATTGGTAAGCGGAAAGGATATTGAGGTACACCATCAGTAGGCATTAATTCAGGTATGAGTTTAATCATTCACATATTGATTTACATAGTACACTATTTTGGCATGATAAGTGTGATTCGTGTTTAAACTGCTTTGAGTAGAAGTAATAAGGTTGCTGCATGACTATGTTTCATGACATTGGATTCCTGATGAGGATAAAAGACCATGAAAACTTTTGTCGCACTTAAGAACAATAATGAACCCTCATTACACGTAAGAACACTATTGAACACTCATTGAGGAAAGTGACAACGAACTACCAGCTTTTGCTTTGCAAATATGGCAATAACTATGATTCATTTATTAAACAAAATTGAAGTTACAATGAACGAAACTTAATGAGTCAATGCATGAATATAAATTATGGGGAACATCCTTGAATTGGATTGTTTTAAAAGGACATTAGAAGAACCCCTTAGATATTGAAAACATGCAATGAGTCAAACAGCG
Source organism: Pinus tabuliformis (assembly GCA_031772625.1). Lineage (NCBI taxonomy): Eukaryota > Viridiplantae > Streptophyta > Pinopsida > Pinales > Pinaceae > Pinus > Pinus tabuliformis. The sequence continues at coordinate 649,096,531 of CM062819.1, read as the reverse complement.
AGACTTGATTGTCGTAACTAATTTTTGATTAAGTTTTGCCATGATTTCATTAAGACGATTGGTAGTTGAGATTGGTTAGTGTTGTATGACTAACCCATAGAACTTATATGCATTAATTGAACTAGACTTAAGATTATTACAATTCGAAAACAAGTGAAGGTTGATTGATGTCACACGCATGGAATGTGTGTATGAAGATTTTTACTCTCTCTGTGCTATAGTTCCAGTTGTTTATGAGAAGAGTTCTTAATTTTATTCACCATGAGAATGCATGATGAATAGTATATGCTTATGTCTTAATAGAGTAATGATGATTACCCTCTAATTAAGAGAAATCCATTAGCATGGTATGTGTTTATGTTAATCATTACTTGTTGGGAGATAAAAACCATTGGAGCCTTGATTTAACGATGGTTGAATTTATCTCTACTATGGGAATGATGGATTCCTTATGCATGTTGCATTCCAGGGTGAAGTTAATTGTAGAGGCATGATCAGTGGGTAACATTTCTAGGACCCACTCATGGTATAATTACATGCGATAATTATTCATAAATAGACTACCTGTGTTAATACAGTTGTCAGTAAAACTCTAATTACCTTCCCCAACTATAGATGCTTCCAAGGGAAAAGAAGCAAGGAGAAGGAAGAAGACCGTGCTGTAAGGACAGACGGAGATGGGAAAAAGAATCACTGAATCTGGTGATGACCAGATAGTGCTCGATGTGCATGTGAGTATTCCCTTGACCATGCTTAAGGAGTTGGAAAATGATAACTATAGTGTGCTGATAATAATGATTTTCGTAATGTATCCTTGTAGTCAATATTCTGGAATGGTCACATAGTAGTGTTATGATAGTTGTTGCATATAGCACCAAGTGGTAACTCTGCTGCATGTGTGACACTTAGGAGATTATGCTTCTAATTGCATAAGTAGAGCAATTGCTTCTGGTAAGGGTGGTTCAATTTATTAGTTATGCATGTTGAACCAAGGAAAAGTAACTCTATTCTTTATAGAGAATAATCAGTTGTGTTTTATTAAATAGTTGGGAATATCATGGGGTTGATTTCTACAGTAAAAATTGATTGTTTAAATGTTTTCTTGGTAGAGAAAATATGATAATGCTTGCAGTAAAAGATTGGTTATTTTATATGTTTTCTTAGTAAAGAAAATAGGTAGTTCTTCCTAAAAAGACTACATGTGAGTCTCGTGTGAGAAATGTTTGTCTCTTGTCATTTTTCTTGGAATAAAATCCTTGCTAAATATAGTTTCATTCTAAGAGTGTGCATACTTCATTTATGAAGATAAAGGATTTTATGAGAATTTTCTTGAAAATAAAGGTAGAGGATTCTTTCCTTAAAGACACATTAGAATAGTGTTCATACAAGAACCAAAATCCTTACTTGTTTCATGGAAATAACTATGTGCATTGAAGTAAAGTAATTGTGTTAGGAGAACACATGTTGCATAATGATAGCTATTGTGACTTTGGAACTATGACTCTGTGTGTGCATAGAGAGAGTGATCATGTTAACTTTCTTGAAGACAATAATCTTTTGAAGAGATTGTCTTGCTAGATGAGTTGTGTTGATTTCTTGATTTTGGATGGATAAGTAAATCTTGTTCTGTATCTTGATTTTTTTTATACATAAAGATGGATATCTTTAATAATTCCCTGAAAGGGAAGATAGAAGAATGAGGTTAAAATGACTTCCTTTAAGAAAGGGGTATGTAGTTTGTTGTATGAAATGATGGTAGTATTCTAGTGAAAGGCTTATATGATAAGCAATGGTATGCACAAAGATTAGTCATTGTGATATAGAGTTATGATCTGTGTATGTTAGAGAGATTATGTTTAAGTACATTAACAATGCATGACCCAAGCTAGCCATAGAAAACGTAAGATAATACTCCATTAATGATGATTTGAATTGGAACAACAGACTATGGCAAAATTGGGAATGCTGAGAGTATTAACTCAACTGTTTTTGACATTTATACATCAATGAGTATTTGCATATGCTTTTATACATAACAATATTGTATGCATGAAACTTCTTGGAAATTGAATATGTGTTAACTTATGCATATTTATAACTAACGTTGCTGATGGGATTAAGTGGTGGTAGCTTAATGGCAACAAGAAAACTCATCACATAAATTGTTGCAATGTGAAATGGAATCATAAATGAGAAAGAATGATGTTATATGATATGCATGAATTATGTTATTTGGGAAATTTGCATGCATACAACGTGTATGATAGATATGGTTCCCATCAATCTAGATGTTGTGGACCCATGATGAGGGATAAGTGTAAATGCATGGTGTACATGCATGTTTGTTGTGCTAATAATAATGTTCATATGGTTCATTGTGTAAATTAATTTGAGAAAGAGTAATAAAAGAGGAATTAACATGCCAGACAGTTGCAGATAGTTGGGTTGATGGCAGTTACCTGCCCGGAGGGGCTGATGGTACTTATTTGCCTGGATTGTGAAAGGCTGGAATGCCTTGGGTTGATGGCAATTACCTGCACGGAGGGGTTGATGGTACTTGTCTGCCCGGAGTTGGGTTGATGGCAGCTACCTGCCCGGAGGGGTTGATGGTACTTGTCTGCCCAGATTTCCTCTCCCTGGAATTCTTGAGCTGTTTGGCCAGTGGAATTCCATGTTAGACCTGGTAAGGTCTCTATCAAAGAAACTGTCTGGATGTGAAAATGACTCGTTTTGGTTGTGGAAACCAGTTCCCATGGGTTGGGAATTCTTTAGCCTATTAGGGTGCTCATGGCTAAAGAAATGAAGGAATCAACTATATGATATGTTGAAGATGAATTCTATATATAGTTGTGTAAAATATGTTATGCACGTTTAACAGAAAATGAGTTTAGTACTCAATAAGGAGTTATTGGAAATTTTAATTCCTTTATTGTATCATTAATCTTGTAGGAAATTTTAATTCCTTTGTTGTATTACTAATCTTGTGAAAGTCTTAGTAGGGGCTAAGACCATTTTCAAATGATGCAGTGATTGGCTGTTTTGATGATTAGAGAGCTAGGTGCTCTTTTGGTACATCTAGAAGCACTTTGCGGATGTCTTTAGTGAGAATTCGTTCAGTGTGCACGTGAGCAGTGGTTTATCATTTGATGATTGGTGTTAGTGCTCTTTAAGTACTTGTAAAAGTACTGTGATTTAGAAATAATCTAGCATTGCACAATTGATTGATAGTCAAACGTATTTCATTTGACTCAAAATATAGTGACTAATGTGATTGAATTTGTTAGTCATATATTACAGGAATTACTTACCATGGAGGGTTGAGGAATTGTCCAACCACTATTAAAATGGTTACATGAAAGTATTCATGATTTTCAAGAATAGATGGTAAGTAATGGTAAGTTGACACAGAGAATTGTTTATTGTGAATGAATAAGGGCCAAGTGGTGGCGATTAGAAGTTGCATATTTTTGCAATTACGAACGCTTATGACTATTGATGCTTATAACTAATGATATTTCTTATGACTATATCATTACTATTTTGTTTGTTGTCATTTCTTGGAATGAAAAACTTTGATTTTAAAGAGGAAGGATCACATTTTGTGTGGTTTAGATGATTATACATTGAGTACAATCTAAAGTTCCAACAAGAGATGAACACCGAGGACGGTGTTCTTGTTAAGGGGGGGAGTATGTAATATCCCTATTGTAACTAACCCTGAGTAAAATTAATTTTTAATTACAAAAATTACGAATTAGTTATTGAACCGATTCTTGATTTCCATGGAACTGAACGAGGGGAAGCTTCTCCTCCCTTTGACATTTGTATAGTTTCTCCCCGTGCGATCGTAGGGGTATGGATCTCACGGTTAGGCTTCTGGAGAGAGGGTTGAGCTAACCACCTTCCCCTCAAGCTCCACGTCTGATGGTTATTCCTGTGATGAGGCTAGGTTTAAGGACGCTCTCCAATGGTGGGATGGCTTCGGAGAGAAATGGCTGGGATAGTTAGCAGTTAGTATCGGAACTGATTCTTGGATTCGGAACTGATTTTTGAGAACTGATTCTTGGTATTGGGGTGGACAAAAGGATCAATGATGATTACCATAGAGGGGGGAGCGTCTCTGAGGGAAGTTATAGATGCTACTGCTGAACATAATTTGGCTCTCCCTCACTTGCTCTATTGGGAGGGGATTACCATCGGAGGGCTACTCAGCACCGGGGCGCATGGCAGCTCTCTGTTTAATAATGGAAGTGCAGTTCATGAGTATGTTGTTGGCATGAGATTGGTGGTACCTTCGCCTCTGGGTTATGCGAGTGTTGTGAGCTTCGATGAATCCCATCCAGACCTGAATGTTGCTAAGGTTTCTCTCGGCCTTCTTGGAGTCATTACGCAAAGAGTTTCTAGTTGTGTCGTTGGAAAACTACAGCATCTCTCGTAGAGGACTTGCGTGGAAGCGTTGTTGATCTGCTGAGATCTATGGACTGTGTAAAGTTGTTTTGAAATCTATTGAGTGCCAAGTGTGGATCGAGCTTGTGTGAACACTTTGAGAGGAGTCGCGCCCAACTGGTGAAAGGATTGGGTGGTAAAGTGCTGCCGAAGGTGTGCTGCAATGAAACATTGGAAGACATCGAAAAAGGCATTACAGCTTTTCCAGAAATACATCTTGAATTTGAGCCTGTCGTGGTTGTTGCGGTTGTTCACGCAGAGTGAGTATGTGTGCTAGCTCTTCGTTGGAGCTATAATGCTGCAGATCTGAGGCAGGGGGCCTGCAGACTTGAGTTCAAATATGCAAGTTAACAAGACCTGAGCATGCGCTATGGCGACCAGTTCCTGAAGAACGTGGAATAAACGTGTGGACATAAAAGCTAAGTATATGTAGTTTTTTTTCTAGAAAATTACATGTGAATCTTGTGTTAAATGCTTTAAGATTCTAGTTAACTTTTGATGTTTGAATATGTATTACATGCATGAAGCTATTCATGTATTTATGTTGTTATAGTTTGTTTGCAAGACCATGGGAATACTCGTGTGCGAGTATTAATTTCCGCCTTGGTTTTAGAATGCAGCTAAATATACAAGAACGACCATGTTTATTCACTTTTTTGCTGCTATTTACGAATATTTATCTTGGACAATAGGAATCTGGTCTTGATTCTTTTCTCGGTTTTACACGAACTAATGAGTTAAAACTCTTAAAGAGAGTTATGCATTAGTAAACATTGTGGAGGTCAAACAGTATTATTTGGGTATATATGCTAGTTAAATAGTAAGTCATGCTTGCTTACGCATATGAGTGGATGCTAAAGGATCTCTTTCAAACATTGATTATTGGTTCTTTAATATGGTATCTAATTCTTGTTGCCAAAGCTTGTTGTCAACAGCATTGACAGGAAAACGATGGCGAATGATGCCACAGAAAAGTGTTGTTTAAGGTTGTGGCAGGAAGAGGATCAAGGGTTCATGCAGATGAGTTCGAGTTGCAGGAACACACATTGCTAGAACAATCATGCCACAAGGAATATTGTATGTGGCGGTATGTAAATAAAAGATTACATGAAAAATGTATTAGCTTTTAGCTAGTTATGTGACAGCTTAATGATAATTCATTGTAATTATTTTAATAACAATGGTTAAGGGATGAAATCCCTTATGAGCCATTGAGTGAGGGGTGAAAACCCTCACGAGCGTTTAATAATAAGATTAAACGTTTGCTGGTTTTCACCCTACGGGGTTTCCAGGGTATATCAGTGTTCAATGGTGTAATTGATGTGATTGTCTTTTGTGTCAGTTGGATGATGTTGAATCCTTGATGTTGATGGTTCTTTATTTGATGGCATGATCATAATGTCCAAATTAATATGGTTATGGTAATCGTGAAATGGATGCAAGGAATTATGAGATAGTTTATATTATTACACTACCATGGTTGGAGTTAATTGTTATGCAACTTACTGACTGCTATTGCAATTTAATTGATGTATTAATGAACACTATCTCTAATGGTTAATGATGATTGTGGAGTTATGAATTTGATAAATTACTAGTGGGTAATTTGTATAAAAATTCTAACTTCCTACTTTTACATACGAGGTTACCGGGGTATGTGACAAGTGGTATCAGAGCTAAAGGTTTAATTGTTATGCAACTTACTCACTGTTATTGCAATTTAATTTATGTATTAATGAACACTATCTCTAATGGTTAATGATGATTGTGGAGTTATGAATTTGATAAATTACTAGTGGGTAATTTGTATAAAAATTCTAACTTCCTACTTTTACATACGAGGTTACCGAGGTATGTGACAGATTAGTATAATAGTGTTACAATATAGTAAAACATAAAACATAAAACAAAACAAACAAACGATATAGTAATAACATGAGTTAAATAATGTTAATGTTTAGTATAATATTTTTACAAAATAGTTTTACAAAACAGTAAAATATAAAACATAAAACAAACAAAAAATACATTAATAACATGAATTAAATAATGATAATGATTAGTATAATAGTGTTACAAAATAGTCTTACAATATAGTAAACTGTAAAACATAAAAAAAGGTAATATCATGAATTAAAATCATTGATATAATAATAACATAAATTAAAATTATTAATATAGTAATAACATGAATTAAATAATGATCATGATGAGTATCATAGTGTTACAAAATAGTGCTAGCAAATGGTGTTACAAAATTGTAAAATATAAAACATAAAACAAACAAACAATATAGTAATAACATGAATTAAAATTATTAATATAGTAATAACATGAATTAAATAATTAAAATGATTAGTATAATACCGTTACAAAATAGGGTTATAAAATAGTAAAACATAAAACATAACACAAATAAACAATATAGTAATAACATGAATTAAATAATGATAATGATTAGTATAGTAGTGTTACAAAATACTGTTGAAAAATAGTATAACATAAAGCAAACAAACAATATGCTAATAACATGAATTAAATAATGATATTGATTAGTATAATAGTGTTACAATATAGTAAAACAAACATACAATATAGTAATAACATGAATTACAATTATTAATATAGTAATAACATGAACTAAAGAATGATAATGTGTTACAGAATAGTATAAAGTAAAACATAAAACAAACAAACAATATACTAATGACACGAATTAAAATTATTAATATAGTAATCACATGAATTAAATAATTATAATTATTAGTATACAAGTGTTACAAAATAGTGTTACATTATAGTAAAACATAAAACATAAAATAAACAAACAATATAGTAATAACATGAATTAATTAATGATAATGATTAGTATAATAGTGTTACAAAAAGCATAAAACAAACAAACAATATAATAATAACATGAATTAAAACTATTAATATAGTAATAACATGAATTAAATAATTATAATGATTAGTATAATAGTGTTACAATATAGTAAAACATAAAACGTAAAGTAGACAAACAATATAGTCATAAAATGAATTACATAATAATAACGATTATTGTTGTAATGACCCCGGTAACTTGTAAATCTGGATAATTACTGTGGTAAAAGTGTTGAGTGGTTACTCATGGTTTTTGAATGACATTATTAATAAAGAAAGTTAATTATTGAATTATTTTTACATGGATATGTTCTTGAAAATGCTGGCAGCCTCCTGAAGGAGGATTTCTATTTTTAGTGAATCAGTTATAAAACTGATGCAACTGCTTCTCACCCAAGGAAAGTCCTGGGAAGGAAAAGTCTCTGGGTTGTTGAGGAACAAGCAGAGAGAGAAAAATTCCATGAGAGAGCAGAGAAAGAAAAGAGGTTAAGTCTGGTAATGACCAAATAACCTGGAAAGAAAAAAAGGTTAAGTCTGGTAATGACCAGATAACCTAGCACAGAGGTGCAAGAGTCTTGTTGAGGGCTGCAAGCCTGCAAGACGGCTCGGGGGGAGAATCCAATGAAGTGGATCTCAAGGTTGGAGGATAGGAGCAAAAACATTGCAGGTGACTTCTGACAGTAAGGCATCGATAGCAGGAATAACCAGGTACGCACTCTCTGATCTAGTTAGTAGATAAAGAACAGGTACAAAAGAAGACAGACAAGACACAGAACTTGTCTTACTGTCTTTAGTTATTTACTGTCTTTAGTTACTGTAGTATGTCGACCTGATTAATACCTACAGTTCTTGAAATTTTTATACATGTCAATGTGAGATGGTGGTCACCTCTGGGCCCTGTATTAATAACTTAGGGTTGTACAGTCATAACACGCTCAGAACAGAGTTAGTTCCTAGAGCTATTGAAGAGGTAAAGAACTGTATCAATATCCGTGAGGTAAATTAGAAAAAAAAAAAAAAGAAGTAACAGAACCAAGGAAAGATCTAGAAATGCTTGGTAGGAAACCAGGTTATATAATATAGTTAACTAGCACAGAACTGGTGCTTGCATGTCGCAATGACGTTAAACAGACCAAAGTTAGCGAATGCGAACTAAGCAGTGTAGAGGAATTATTAAATAGCACTCTACAATTAAATAAAATGGCCGAAAACGAAATACTGTGAATATATGAAAGAGCCGAAAACGAGATGCTGTAAATATATAGAATGGTCGGAACGACATGCTGTATATATATATATGCCAAGCAGCATGGCATAAACACAATGTTGTATAAACATGAAACATTATACGAAAGTAATACTGTGTAGTGAAACGTCAACATGGAAACAGTAGTGCAAATAGCAGTGTACAGATAAAGAGTGCGATGTGTGTCGAGTGGCATGGACAGACCCGAAAGAGGGTTTACCCCAAGTTTATTGTATTAACAGACCCGAGTAGGGTTATATTTCCATGTAACGGACCTGGTAGTAGATAAGCATAGCGAAACCAAGAAAAAAAAAATACATCATTACAATATAAGTCAACAATATCAAAACATGACCTGCACATTAAACCATACAGTAACTGGCATTCAAGGTTATTATAGTAACTGTTCGCGGAAGAGGTAGACGCTACGCTCATATACCGAGCGCAGGCCTACCTCAGTTTCGCCTTAAATACATATGAAACGGAAATTGTTCTGCATAAACTACATATGAAACCCTTGAAGTCGAAATGTAATAAAGCGCATTAAAAGTAAACCCTTAAAGTTCCACAAATCTACTGGGTAAACAGGATTATGAGAGTACAGTAGAACAACCAGAACACAAGTATTTCCATATGAACTGACCATGCAAGAACAGAATAACCATTTAGGACTATTGATGGAATCTAAGAAAAATAAGCAAATATTCATTAAGAAAAGCCACAAAACATGGTTATAGCCGTGAGAAGTCCGGCATAGAGGACGGCGGTAAACCACAGAGTGAAGAAACTAATATATAGTCTTTAGCGTTACAGATAAGTTAATAGCTCGTGAGAGCTTCCAAAATATTCATCCGGAGACATTTAAAAGCCGGAAGACCAAGTCCAAAACAAATGTACAGTAATACATTAGATGGCGTGGAAGCCGCAATAACATCTATCTAAACCCTAAGGGCTCACGCGAGTTAGGCCAGCATGAAAAGACTGCCTGTATAAGCGTACCAAGGTTGAGACAAATTGTTCGAACCTGAGACGGGTAAACAAATCATAAACCCTGTCTCAGCCTGAGGTCAATGCATACCATAACACAATCAGCTAATAACCCGGAAAAGGTCAGTATAGACATACCTGTAAGTTCCGCCAAACCACCCAAATCCTTCTGCACTCGGTCGGAGGAGCTGTGGAGGGTCTGTACATGACCCTCATGACGGATAATCGACCACAGTTAGAATATGGGTTCCAAATAATTCAACAAGTAACTGAACTGACTGTAGTAAGAACACATATTGACTTCAGGGGTATCATTACCTGAGCAGCGAAATAGACACCGGAGCAGTTGCAGAGAAGTTTGTGGGAGAGGTGTGAGAGCTCGGCTACTGCATTGTGTTGCAAATGACCCATTCCGATGAACCCGGCAAATAAATATCGTTTGTCAAACCCTAGCTTAATCGGAACTGTTCGATGAGAAGGGTATATCTCCATCGTTGATTTAGGCGGGAGGTCATGGCGCGAAACCCAGAGTGGGTTAACCCTCCGCAGGTCACATGCCATCACGTGAATTGGAGCCAGCTGGCCACGGAGGAGGGTGAGCTGGGTTATCACGCACACACCACCTGGCACATAGTATTAACACCAAGCCGGATATGACAGCATAACAATACAATGCGTTAAGTTCAATATCCAAAACATTAAAAGGCGTAAGATCCCGACTCGTGGTCTTGAGTATGGTTAAAATGCTATATGTAAATGTTTATTAACATGCGGACCAGTGTGAGCACATTTATAGATAGGTAAATGTAAAAGGTCTAACGGATATTGTAAATAAGGGTTATCTTATCCAGTTAGGGTGAGGGGTTTGATGAATGGACCCTCCTTATCAAAAAAAATTTTAATTTATGCATTTTTAATATTGAAGATCGTGACAATGTGGTATCAGAGCAGAGGTTTCAAAACTGTGGCCTCTGGAACAACAAAGATTATCTTATAATGTACATATAAAGACAATGCAGCTAATTGACTGTCTTGTGTATCAATTAGGAGATCCATACAGAGACAGCCATCTGCTAACAGCTAATAAGCAAGATGGAGGAAATGCCGGGAGCTGGTGGCATCCCTCAAGAAAATGCTGAGCTGTGGGTACAGCTTGGCGCTGAGACCCGCAGCACCAATTTGGCAATACTGCAAACTGTGCAAGAGTTGAAAGGTGAGATGGCGCGTCTGCGAGAGGACAATGCGCGATTAACAATGGAGCAAGAAAGAATATTGAAAAGCTTGTCAGATAAACAAAATCCACCCTTAGCCAACCCCACTGCGGAACAGCAAAGGGGAACTGAAGAACGGGATTACGCACCTGAGTTTTCAGAAGAACAGGAAGACCATTCTGATAATGTGCAAGAGCAGCAAACCTCAAAGAGACAGAAAATGGAATTACAGGGAGAATTCCAGAAAATCAAACCTCCACTGTTCGATGGAGAACAGGAAGAAGCAGCGGAGGCTTGGTTAATTAATATTAACAAGTATTTTCAACTGTACGAATATGACCAAAATCTGAAGGCGCGGCTGGCCATTTTCCAGCTACAAGGCAAAGCCACCTTGTGGTGGGAAGAGATTAAAATTGTGAAGGGAGTAAGTGAGCAAAGCATAACCTGGGAAAATTTTCAGAAATACTTTAAGGAGAGGTATTTAACTGAGCGCTTCTATGATGAGAAGGCGCGAGAATTCCATGTCTTACGACTAGGACAGCAGTCCATGGATGAATTCATAAATCGCTTCACTTCCCTGCTTCGCTATGTGCCATACATAAAGGAGGAGAAGGCCAAGGTGCAGAGGTTCGTGAGTAGCCTACCAGCTTACATAAGGGAACGGATTGAGTTTGACAATCCCCGAACTATGGATGAGGCGATTCGTAAGGCTAGAATTTGTTATCAGCAGAACAAACAAAAAGGAGACATTCCAAACAAAAGATGGAATGAAAGAAAAGGCAACAGAGTTGCTGGAAATAACAAAGGCAGCCGTGGAAGTGGCGGTAAAAGTGTTGGAAAGGGGCAGTTTAACAGAAACACAAATAAAGGTACCTTCCGGGCTAAGCCAAGCGAGAGCAGGATCAGCGAACCGCCTGCTAGATCAGAGATTGAGGGAACCAGACCTCCAGTTCAGTGCTGGGGGTGTGGAGGACCGCACTACGTTAGGAATTGTCCACAGCGTAAAGGAGCTGATCAAACATCTCAAATCCATGAATCCTCAACTGTTGGGGATGTGGCGCGCAACGTACCAAGAATTAATGCAGCCTTAGAGGACTGGCAAGCGGAATACCAACCCTCCATGGTGGAATTCGAAGGTAAGATTTCAAACCTTTCTGTAGTTGTACTTATTGATCCAGGAGCTACCTTAAGTTATGTTAGTCCAAAAGTAGTGGAACATTGTAAGCTACCACCGGAAAAGTTCAAAAACCCATGGTTGGTCCAGTTAGCTACGGGAGCCAAAAGGCGGGTTTTAGCTAAAGTTAATAACTGTTCTTTCAGTATAGCTGGACAGCCCGTAACAGTAGACCTAAATGTACTTCCATTAGGCTCTTATGACATTCTTATTGGTATGGATTGGCTGGAAAAGCACTGGTCATTGGTGAATTGCAAAACCAAGACCATATACTACAAGGATGATTTGGGGCAGTAGCAGGAATTGCAGGGAATTAAACATCCTGTTCAGATTCGACCTATCACGGCAACTCAGTTAGCTAAATGTATTAGAAAGAAATGTCAGATCTATGCCATACAAGTTGGCTATGCAAACCAGAAAGATAAGATGTCTGCATTAGACAATATTCCAGTGGTACAGGAATTTACAGATGTTTTTCCTGAAGAGGTACCAGGGCTGCCTCCAAAGAGGGACATAGACTTCACTATAAAGCTGATACCGGGGGCAGCACCAGTATCGCGGGAACCCTACCGAATGAGCGTACCAGAGTTAACAGAGTTGAAAATGCAGCTCCAAGAGTTGTTGGATAAACAGTACATACGTCCCAGTGTATCACCCTGGGGAGCTCTGGTATTATTTGTGAAGAAGAAGGATGGGACCCTTCGCATGTGCATAGATTACCGACAGCTGAATAAGCTCACGGTCAAAAACAAGTACCCCTTACCCAGGATAGATGAACTCTTTGATCAAGTGAAAGGGGCAAAAGTGTTTTCCAAGATTGATCTGCGATCTGGTTATCATCAGATCAGGATTAAAGATGAGGACATTGCCAAAACTGCTTTCCGGACATGCTATGGGCACTACGAATTTGTAGTGCTACCTTTTGGTTTGACCAATGCACCTGCCACCTTCATGTGTATGATGAACAACGTGTTTCATCGGTGTTTAGACAAATTTGTGCTGATATTTATTGACGATATTCTGATATACTCTCGCTCCCAGCAGGAACACGAAGAGCACCTTAGTTTGGTGTTGCAGACCCTTCGAGAACATCAGCTATACGCTAAGTTCAGCAAATGCGATTTCTTCAAGGAGGAAATTCAGTATTTGGGACACGTGATTACTAAGGAAGGAATTGCTGTAGACCCGGAGAAGATAAAAACCATTATGGAATGGCCCATACCCAAGGATGTTGCTGATATCAGATCCTTTATGGGATTAGCTGGTTATTACCGGAGGTTTGTGGAAGGTTTCTCTAGGATAGCCTATCCTATTACCTCCTTACAGAAAAAGGGGAAGGTATTTAGGTGGACATCAGAATGTCAGCAGAGTTTTGACCGCCTGAAGCACCTACTTACCACTGCACCCATTTTGAGTATCACTGATCCTAATAAGGATTATGTGGTATGCACTGATGCGAGCAAGGAGGGTGTGGGAGGAGTATTAATGCAGGAAGGAAAGGTAATATCATATGAATCAAGGAAGATGAAGGAGCATGAACAGAGGTACTCTGCTTACGATCTGGAATTAACAGCTGTTATTCATGCGCTGAAAATGTGGCGGCACTACCTCTTAGGGAGGAAATTCCTGCTGTTAATAGATCATCACAACTTGACACATTATTTCAGCCAACCTACCTTGAATGCAAGACAAAGTCGTTGGGCAGATTTTCTAAGTGGATTTGATTTCGACATAAAGCATTTAAAGGGCAAGGAAAACCGAGTGGCGGATGCATTAAGTCGGAAGGTTCATTGTTTATGTGAACTTTCGGTCAGCAAATGGCAGACTTCACTAATTGAGCAAATAAAAACAGCAGCTGGTCTTGATTCTGAATACCAGCACTTAAAACAGCAAGTACAGCAATCTGATAAGGAAAAATTACAGCAAGGATACACACTGAATAGTGCTGGAATGCTGTGTTTTAATAAGAAAATGTATGTACCTGATGCAAATAACCTTAGAAGGCTGATTCTGGATGAGTTTCATGTCAGCCATTACACTGGTCATCCGGGGTACCAAAAGATGATCACTGCGCTTAAGAAGGAATACTATTGGCCAGGAATGAAGAAGCAAGTAGTTGAGTACTTGGCACGGTGTTTGGAATGCCAGCAAATTAAGGCAGAGCATCAGCATCCAGCCGGACTGCTACAGCCTTTGCCTATTCCGGAATGGAAATGGGAAACCATATCCATGGATTTCATAACTGGGTTGCCCCAAACAAAGAAGGGCAACGACTCTATCATGGTAGTGGTGGATAAGTTAAGTAAAGCAGCGCACTTTATTCCTGTGCAGTCCACTTACAAGGCGGTGCAGATTGCTCATCTCTTCATGAAAAATCTGTTCCGATTGCATGGATTACCAAAGGTAATTATATCAGATCGCGATGTGAAATTCACCTCTACTTTTTGGAGGACATTGTTTGCCGAGTTGGGTACTCAGCTGAACTTTAGCACAGCTTATCACCCGCAGACCGATGGTCAAACTGAGCGAGTGAATCAGGTCCTGGAAGATATGTTGAGGGCGTATGTAATGCTGAAACCAGGTCAATGGGAAGAGTATTTACATCTGGTCGAATTTGCGTATAATAATGGATATCACACTTCGACTCAGCTAAGTCCCTTTGAGGTTCTGTATGGACGAAAGTGTCGCACACCCTCAAGTTGGGGTGGACCGGAAGACGAGCTGAATTTGTGTCCGGAAATGCTTAAAGACATGGAAGACATGGTAAGGAAGGTGCGTGCAAACTTAAAAGCTGCACAAGACAGACAGAAAAGCTTTGCGGACAGGAAAAGAAGATTCACAGAGTACAAGGTTGGTGACCATGTGTTTGTGAGGATTCAAGCTAGGAGGAGCACTCTACAGTGGAGTGGGTGCACCAAGCTGGCTCCACGATACTTTGGACCTTTCCAGATCTTGGCTAGAGTGGGGCCAGTGGCCTACCAACTTGCCATGCCAAGTCACATTAGGATTCACAATGTGTTCCACGTATCTGTCCTAAAGAAATATGTATATGACTCTAAACATGTTATTCGATGGCAAGATGTGCGGGTAAGAATTAATCCGGTTGTTTGATTAAGCAGCTATATTTTGTAAGAAATTGATTGAAGGTATTGATGGTTTGCAGGTCGAACCGGAAGGCGAGGTCCTGGTCGAACCACAGAGCATTCTCGACCGGAGAGAAGTGCGGCTGCGGAAACGGGTTATTACCCAAGTTAGAGTGCTGTGGCAGCACTATGGGTCTGAGGAGGCTACATGGGAAGACGAGGAACTCATTAGAAAAACTTACCCACATTTATTTAATGAGAGAAGACATCGGGACGATGTCCAATCCTAGGGGGGGGAGATGTAATGACCCTGGTAACTTGTAAATCTGGATAATTACTGTGGTAAAAGTGTTGAGTGGTTACTCATGGTTTTTGAATGACATTATTAATAAAGAAAGTTAATTATTGAATTATTTTTACATGGATATGTTCTTGAAAATGCTGGCAGCCTCCTGAAGGAGGATTTCTATTTTTAGTGAATCAGTTATAAAACTGATGCAACTGCTTCTCACCCAAGGAAAGTCCTGGGAAGGAAAAGTCTCTGGGTTGTTGAGGAACAAGCAGAGAGAGAAAAATTCCATGAGAGAGCAGAGAAAGAAAAGAGGTTAAGTCTGGTAATGACCAGATAACCTGGAAAGAAAAAAAGGTTAAGTCTGGTAATGACCAGATAACCTAGCACAAAGGTGCAAGAGTCTTGTTGAGGGCTGCAGGCCTGCAAGACGGTTCGGGGGGAGAATCCAACGAAGTGGATCTCAAGGTTGGGAGGATAGGAGCAAAAACATTGCAGGTGACTTCTGACAGTAAGGCATCGATAGGAGGAATAACCAGGTATGCACTCTCTGATCTAGTTAGTAGATATAGAACAGGTACAAAAGAAGACAGATAGGACACAGAACTTGTCTTACTGTCTTTAGTTATTTACTGTCTTTAGTTACTGTAGTATGTCGACCTGATTAATACCTACAGTTCTTGAAATGTTTATACATGTTAATGTGAGATGGTGGTCACCTTTGGGCCCTGTATTAATAACTTAGGGTTGTACAGTCATAACACGCTCAGAACAGAGTTAGTTCCTAGAGCTGTTGAAGAGGTAAAGAACTGTATCAATATCCGTGAGGTAAATTAGAAAAAAAAAAAAAAAAAGTAACAGAACCAAGGAAAGATCTAGAAATGCTTGGTAGGAAACCAGGTTATATAATATAGTTAACTAGCACAGAACTGGTGCTTGCATGTCGCAATGACGTTAAACAGACCAAAGTTAACGAATGCGAACTAAGCAGTGTAGAGGAATTATTAAATAGCACTGTACAATTAAATAAAATGGCCGAAAACGAAATACTGTGAATATATGAAAGAGCCGAAAACGAGATGCTGTAAATATATAGAATGGTCGGAACGACATGCTGTATATATATATATATGCCAAGCAGCATGGCATAAACACAATGTTGTATAAACATGAAACATTATACGAAAGTAATACTGTGTAGTGAAACGTCAACATGGAAACAATAGTGCAAATAGCAGTGTACAGATAAAGAGTGCGATGTGTGTCGAGTGGCATGGACAGACCCGAAAGAGGGTTTACCCCAATTTTATTGTATTAACAGACCCGAGTAGGGTTATATTTCCATGTAACGGACCTGGTAGTAGCTAAGCATAGCGAAACCAAGAAAAAAAAAATACATCATTACAATATAAGTCAACAATATCAAAACATGACCTGCACATTAAACCATACAGTAACTGGCATTCAAGGTTATTATAGTAACTGTTCGCGGAAGAGGTAGACGCTACGCTCATATACCGAGCGCAGGCCTACCTCAGTTTCGCCTTAAATACATATGAAACGGAAACTGTTCTGCATAAACTACATATGAAACCCTTGAAGTCGAAATGTAATAATGCGCATTAAAAGTAAACCCTTAAAGTTCCACAAATCTACTGGGTAAACAGGATTATGAGAGTACAGTAGAACAACCAGAACACAAGTATTTCCATATGAACTGACCATGCAAGAACAGAATAACCATTTAGGACTATTGATGGAATCTGAGAAACAGAAGCAAATATTCATTAAGAAAAGCCACAAAACATGGTTATAGCCGTGAGAAGTCCGGTATAGAGGACGGTGGTAAACCACAGAGTGAAGAAACTAATATATAGTCTTTAGCGTTACAGATAAGTTAATAGCTCGTGAGAGCTTCCAAAATATTCATCCGGATACATTTAAAAGCCGGAAGACCAAGTCTAAAACAAATGTACAGTAATACATTAGATGGCGTGGAAGCCGCAATAACATCTATCTAAACCCTAAGGGCTCACGCGAGTTAGGCCAGCATGAAAAGACTGCCTGTATAAGCGTACCAAGGTTGAGACAAATTGTTCGAACCTAAGACAGGTAAACAAATCATAAACCCTATCTCAGCCTGAGGTCAATGCATACCGTAACACAATCAGCTAATAACCCGGAAAAGGTCAGTATAGACATACCTGTAAGTTCCGCCAAACCACCCAAATCCTTCTGCACTCGGTCGGAGGAGCTGTGGAGGGTCTGTACATGACCCTCATGACGGATAATCGACCACAGTTAGAATATGGGTTCCAAATAATTCAACAAGTAACTGAACTGACTGTAGTAAGAACACATATTGACTTCAGGGGTATCATTACCTGAGCAGCGAAATAGACACCAGAGCAGTTGCAGAGAAGTTTGTGGGAGAGGTGTGAGAGCTCGGCTACTGCATTGTGTTGCAAATGACCCATTCCGATGAACCCGGCAAATAAATATCGTTTGTCAAACCCTAGCTTAATCGGAACCGTTCGATGAGAAGGGTAGATCTCCATCGTTGATTTAGGCGGGAGGTCATGGCGCGAAACCCAGAGTGGGTTAACCCTCCGCAGGTCACATGCCATCACGTGAATTGGAGCCAGCTGGCCACGGAGGAGGGTGAGCTGGGTTATCACGCACACACCACCTGGCACATAGTATTAACACCAAGCCGGATATGACAGCATAACAATACAATGCGTTAAGTTCAATATCCAAAACATTAAAAGGCGTAAGATCCCGACTCGTGGTCCTGAGTATGGTTAAAATGCTATATGTAAATGTTTATTAACATGCGGACCAGTGTGAGCACATTTATAGATAGGTAAATGTAAAAGGTCTAACGGATATTGTAAATAAGGGTTATCTTATCCAGTTAGGGTGAGGGGTTTGATGAATGGACCCTCCTTATCAATTTTTTTTTTAATTTATGCATTTTTAATATTGAAGATCGTGACAATTGTAATAGTGTTACAAATTAGTAAAACATAAAACATAGAACAAACAAGCAATATAGTAATAAAATGAATAAAAATTATTAATATAGTAATAACATTAATTAAATAATGATAATAATTATTATAATAGTGTTACAAAGTGGTAAAACATAAAACATAAAACATAAAACAAACAAACAAACAATATAGTAATAACATGAATTATATAATGATATAGTGTTACAATATAGTAATGTATAAAACATAAAACATAAATCAAACAAACAATATAGAAATAACATGAATTAAAAAATTATAATGATTAGTATAATAATGTTACAAAATAGTGCTACAAATTAGTAAAACATAAATCATAGAACAAGCAAACAATATAGTAATAACATTCATTGAAATTATTAATATAGTAATAACATGAATTAAATAATGATAATGATTAGTATAATAGTGTTACAATATAGTAAAACATAAAATACAAAACAAACAAACAATATAGTAATAACATGAATTACAATTATTCATATAGTAATAATATGAATTAAATAAAGATAATGATTAGTTTAGTAGTGTTACAAATAATGTTACAAAATAGTGTTGCAAAATAGTAAAACAAACAAATAATATAGTAATAACATGAACTAAATAATGATAATTATTAGTATAATAGTGTTACAAATTAGTAAAAAATAAAACATAGAACAAACAAACAATATAGTAGTAACATGAATTGAAATTATTAATATAGTAATAACATGAATTAAATAATGATAATGATTAATATAATAGTGTTACAAAATAGTAAAACATAAAATATAAATCAAACAAACAATATCGTAATAACATGAATGAAAATTATTTATATAGTAATAACATGAATTAAATAATGATATTGATTAGTATAATAGTGTTATAAAATAGTAAAACATAAAACATAAAACAAACAAACAATATGCTAATAACAAGAATTAAATAATGATAATGATTAGTATATTAGTGTTACAAAATAGTAAAACATAAAACATAAAAAAAACGAACAATATAGTAATAACATGAATTAAAGAATTATAATGATTAGTATAACGGTGTTACAAAATAGTGATTCAAAATAGTAAAACATAAAAGATAAAACAAACAAACAATATAGCAATAACATGAATTAGAATTATTAATATAGTAATAACATGAAATAAATAATGATAACGGTTAGTATAATAGTGTTACAAAATAGTAAAACATAAAATATAAAACAAACTAACAATATAGTAATAACAAGAATTAAATAATTATATTGATTAGTATAATAGTGTTAAAAAATAATGCTACAGTATAGTAAAACATAAAACAAACAAACAATATAGTAACGACATGAATTAAAATTATTAATATAGTAATAACATGAACTAAATAATGATAATGATTAGTATAATAGTGTTACAAAATACTGTTACAAATAGTAAAACATAAAATATAAAACAACCAACAATATAGTAATAACATGAATTAAAATTATTAATATAGTAGTAACATTGACGAAATAATGACAATGATTAGTATAATAGTGTTACAAAATAGTAAAACAAAAAACAGAAAACAAACAAACAATATAGTAATAACATGAATTAAAATTATTAATACAGTAATAACATGAATTAAATAATTATAATGATTAGTATAATAATGTTACGAAATAGTGTTACAATGTAGTCAAACAGAAAACAAAAAACGAACAAATAGTATAGTAATAACATGAATTAAATAATGACAATGATTTGTATAAGAGTGTTACAGAATAGTAAAACATAAAACAAACAATATAGTAATAACATGAATTAAATAATGATATTGATTAATATAATAGTGCTACAATATTGTAAAACATAAAACATAAAACAAACAAACAATATAGTAATAACATGAACATGAAATAAATAATGATAATGATTAGTAAAATAGTGTTACAAACTAGTAAAAAATAAAATATAATACAAACGAACAATATAGTAATAACATGAATTAAATAATTATATTGATTAGAATAATAGTGTTATAGAATAGTGCTACAATATAGTAAAACATAAAACAAACAAACAATATTGTAATAAATGAATTAAAATTATTTATATAGTAATAACATGAATCAAATAATGATAATGATCAGTATAACAGTTTTACATAATAGTAAAACATAAAACATAAAACAAACAATATAGTAATAACATGGATTAAATTTTTGATATAGTAATAACATGTAATAAATAATGATAATAATTAGTATAATAGTGTTACAAAATATTGTTACAAATAGTAAAACATAAAATATAAAACAATCAAACAATATGGTAATAACATGAATTAAAAAACGATATTGATTAGTATAATAGTTTTCCAAAATAGTTCTGCATTATAGTAAAACATAAAACAAACAAACGAACAAACAATATAGTAATAACATGAAATAAAATTATTAATATAGTAGTAACATTGAGTAAATTATGACAATGATTAGTATAATAGTGTTACAAAATAGTAAAACATAAAACAAACAAACAATATAGTAATAACATGAATTAAAATCATTAATATAGTAATAACAAGAATTAGATAATTATAATGATTAGTATAATACTGTTACAAATTAGTAAAACATAAAACATAGAACAAATAAACAATATAATATTAACATGAATTTAAATTATTAATATAGTAATAACATGAATTTAATAATGATAATGATTTGTATAAGAGTGTTATGAATAGTAAAACATAATAAAAACAATATAGTAATAACATGAATTAAATAATTCTATTGATTAGAATAATAGTGTTATAGAATAGTGCTACAATATATTAAAAAATAAAACAAACAAACAATATAGTAATGGCATAAATTAAAATTATTAATATACTAATAACATGAACTAAATAATGATAATGATTAGTATAATAGTGTTACAAAGTAGTGTTACAAAATAGTAAAACATAAAACATAAAACAAACAAACAATATAATAATAACATGAATTAAATAATTATAATTATTAGTATAACGATGTTACAATATAGTAAAACATAAAACATAAAACAAAAAAAATATAGTAATAACATGAGTTAAATAATGATAAGATTAGTATAATAGTGTTACAAAATAGTAGAAAATAAAACATAAAACAAACAAACAATATAATAATAACATGAATTAAATAATGATAATGATTAGTATAATAGTGTTACAGAATAGTGTTAGAAAAAGAATAAAACAAACAAGGAATATAGTAATAACATGAATTAAAATTATTAATATAGTAATAACATGAGTTAAATAATGATAATGATTAGTATAATAGTGTTGCAAAATAGTGTTACGATATAGTAAAACATAAAACATAAAAGAAATAAACAATATAGTAATAACCAGAATTAAAATTATTAATATAGTAATAACATGAATTAAATTATAATAATGGTTAGTATAGTAGTGTTACAAGATAGTGTTGCAAAATAGTAAAACATAAAACAAAACAACAATATGCTAATAACAAGAATTAAATAATGATAATGATTAGTATATTAGCATAAATAGTAAAACATAAAACATAAAATAAACGAACAATATAATAATATCATGAATTAAATAATGATAATGATTAGTATAATAGTGTTACAATATAGTAAAACATAAAACATAAATCACACAAACAATATAGTAATAACATGAGTTAAATAATGTTAATGTTTAGTATAATAGTTTTACAATATAGTAAACTGTAAAACATAAAAAAAATGGTAATATCATGAATTAAAATTATTGATATAATAACATAAATTAAAATTATTAATATAGTAATAACATGAATTAAATAATGATAATGATGAGTATCATAGTGTTACAAAATAGTGCTAACAAATGGTCTTACAAAATTGTAAAATATAAAACATAAAACAAACAAACAATATAGTAATAACATGAATTAAAATTATTAATATAGTAATAAAATGAATTAAATAATTAAAATGATTAGTATAATATTGTTACAAAATAGTGTTATAAAATAGTAAAACATAAAACATAACACAAACAAACAATATAGTAATAGCATGAATTAAATAATGATAATGATTAGTATAGTAGCATTACAAAACACTGTTGCAAAATAGTATAACATAAAACAAACAAACAATATGCTAATAACATGAATTGAACAATGATAATGATTAATATAGTAGTATTACAAAATAGTAAAACATAAAACATAAAACATAAAACAAACGTACGATATAGTATAGCATGAATTAAATAATGATATTGATTGGTATAATAGTGTTACAATATAGTAAAAGAAACGTCCAATATAGTAATAACATGAACTAAAGAATCATAATGTTTAGTATAATAGTGTTACAAAATAGTATAAAATAAAACATAAAACAAACAAACAATATACTAATAACATGAATAAAAATTATTAATATAGTAATCACATGAATTAAATAATTATAATTATTAGTATAAAAGTGTTACAAAATAGTGTTACAATATAGTAAAACATAAAACATAAAATAAACAAACAATATAGTAATAGCATGAATTAATTAATGATAATGATTAGTATAATAGTGTTAAAAAAGCATAAAACAAACAAAAAATATAATAATAACATGAATTAAAATTATTAATATAGTAATAACATGAATTAGATAATTATAATGATTAGTATAATAGTGTTACAATATAGTAAAACATAAAACGTAAAAAAGACAAACAATATAGTCATAAATGAATTACATAATGATAATGATTATTGTAATAGTGTTACAAATTAGTAAAACATAAAACATAGAACAAACCAGCAATGTAGTAATAAAATGAATAAAAATTATTAATATAGTAATAGCATTAATTAAATAATGATAATAATTATTATAATAGTGTTACAAAATGGTAAAACATAAAACAAACAAACAATATAGTAATAACATGAATTAAAATTATTAATATAGTAATAGAAGGACTTAAATAATGATAATGATTAGGATAATAGTGTTGCAAAATAGTGTTACAATATAGTAAAACATAAAACATAAAACAAACAAAAAATACACTAATAACATGAATTAAATAATGATAATGATTAGTATAATAGGGTTACGATATAGTAAAACATAAAACACAAAACAAACCAACAATATAGTAATAACATGAATTAAAATTATTCATATAGTAATAATATGAATTAAATAATGATAATAATTAGTTTAATAGTGTTACAAAAATAATGTTACAAAATAGTGTTGCAAAATAGTAAAACATAAAACATACATACGATATAGTAATAACATGAATTAAATAATTATAATGATTAGTATAATAGTGTTACAAAATAGTGCTACAATATAGTAAAACATAGAAGATCAAAAAAACAAACTATATAGTAATAACATGAATTCAAATTATTAATATAGTAACAACATGAATTAAATAATTATAATGATTTGTATAATAGTGTTACAATATAGTAAAACATAAAACGTAAAACAAACAAACAATATAGTAATAACATGAATTGAAATTATTAATATAGTAATAACATGAATTAAAATTAATAATATAGTAATAAAATGAATTAAATAATGTTAATGATTAGTACAATAGTGT
The DNA here is from genome assembly GCA_031772625.1 of Pinus tabuliformis. Taxonomy (NCBI): domain Eukaryota; kingdom Viridiplantae; phylum Streptophyta; class Pinopsida; order Pinales; family Pinaceae; genus Pinus; species Pinus tabuliformis. The sequence continues at coordinate 649,072,561 of CM062819.1, read as the reverse complement.
TACAAAATAGTAAAACGTAAAACATAGAACAAACAAACCATATCGTAATAACATGAATGAAAATTATTAATATAATAATAACATGAATTAAATAATGATATTGATTAGTATAATAGTGTTACAAAATAGTAAAACATAAAACATAAAACAGACATACGATATAGTAATAAAATGAATTAAATAATTATAATGATTAGTATAATAGTGTTACAATATAGTAAAACATAAAACGTAAAACAAACAAACAATATAGTAATAACATGAATTGAAATTATTAATATAGTAATAACATGAATTAAAATTAATAATATAGTAATAAAATGAATTAAATAATGTTAATGATTAGTACAATAGTGTTATAGAATAGTAAAACATAAAACAAATAAACAATATAGTAATAACATGAATTGAATAATGATAATGATTCGTATAATAGTGTTACAAAATAGTAAAACATAAAACATAAAAGAAACAAACAATATAGTAATAACATGAATTAAAATTATTAATATAATAATAACTTGAATTAAATAATGATAATGATTAGTATAATAGTGTTGCAAAATAGTGTTACAATATAGTAAAACATAAAACAAAGAAACAATATAGTAATAACATGAAATAAATAATGATAATGACTATTTGGTGGTGTTTGTTTGGCCAAGGGATGGATTTCTACAATGAATATTTGAAAATATTTTTTTTAGAATTACCATGTGTTTTTTAGTTTTTATTGGCAATATAATTTTCTATTTCTTCACTTGGTTTATTATTTAGAGTAGTATTGACATCAATATACTATTGTTAATTTATGTTCTTTAAAGACATTACAAGCTTATAGAATGAGATTTTTGAGCTATAAGCTCGTATTTACCAATGGGTTTTTATGGCCGATGATATTTGTTTTGAAATTTTGACAAAATGGGAAAGGAGAAATAGAAGTTATACATTGTTTCAATGAATTATTGGAAATTTTAAATTAGAAGGAAAAAATATACGTTTTTCATTCGATTCTTTTGTTTTTAAGTTCTTTATTTTATTTTCTTACCCATTATGAGTATGATAGGAAATACTTCTATTATTCATAGCATGGGTGAATGTGAGATTTTTTTTAAGATGCTCCATTTTTATTTATAAGAATATAAACAAAATTTTGGCTAGGTATTCTTTGTTTTACATTTTATTATTAAGGATACTCATAAATATATTTATGTAAGGTTGAATGAACTAGATATATTAAATTAAATAAAAATTAAAATTAGGTATTATTCAACTTTAGCTGAACATGCGGTGAAATCTAAGCACCATGTCTGCAGGGTTGATCACTTCCATCATATGAAGTTAAGAGAGAGAATTGAGATTGAAAAGTGTTTGATCAATCTCAAGCACAATGTCTGCATTGAGGGTTAATCACTTCCATCATATGAACCTAAGAGAGAGCATTGAGATTTAGAAGCATGTGATCAATCTCAACAGGTATGATGGTTGGAATTGAAAAAAAAATAAAATAGGTATGATGGTTGGAATTGAAAATTAAATAGGAGGTGGATTAGTGCACTCTCCACTGTTGACCTTTTATTACTTTTATTTTTATTTCATTTTATCTAACTTTAATCTAATTTTTTTTTTTATTTAACTAACATCTTTTCATCTTTTTATATTTTTTAGATAATTTTCCCCTTATGGTGTAGTATTTCATAACAATATTACAACTAATGCCATTACAGATATCATACAGCGACCTCATATAGCCATTACAGATCTCATACAACGACTACAATGGGTTCAACATATTTATGAAGGCATTAAAGCATATGCATCTGTGTGTTCATGATGCTCTTTTCCCATCCTGTGCGGTGGTGTTTATTTAACATAAATCGAAAGAACCGATTACAAATCTCATACACCCATTATAGATATCATACTACAATGGGGTGCATATGATCTAGATGCGGTGTTTATGCATGTGTGTGTTTAGATGTTGATAAAGCATATGATCTATGTGCATGTGTGTTCAAGATGCGCGTTAAGGATGTTCCTCGTCCATTTTGTGCAGTGGTGTTTATTCTGCTAATCAATCGAAGACTTGAGAGTCAAATTCCTTGATCTGTTTCAATGATATGTTGCTCAAGCGCAAATCGGCCCTTCAAGAAATCCACCATTTCAACTCAATTCCTTCCACCATCTCGTTAATGCCCAAATCTGAGGTTCTTCTCTTCAAATCTATGGTTGTTCTGTTCTCCCATTAAAGGTAAGTAAATTGTTTTTACAAATTCAATAAGCATTTGCTTTTACAAAATTAAATTGTTTGTACATTATTAGTTTAAGTGTAGTTTTGTTTAACGTTATCTAATTTTATTATATTGAATTTTCTTATCACTTTTTGTATATATATTAAAATGTATTTAATTGTCATTATGATTAAATTTAATTGTCATTGGGTTTATGATCAAATATATATTTTTGGTGTAGGGTAATATTAATTTATTATTATATTTATGTTAATTAATATTTTTTTGTGATTTTTTTTTTAAACCATATATGTATTTAACATGCAGTTAGATATTACATTCTTATTATTTTATCAAAAATAATCATGTTACTAGAATGTATATCCCTACTTTTAGTCTTTAGGTGGCCTTTCCTTATTCATGACGAACATTTCTTGATTTGAATTCGTTTTTGTGTATCCTCATTACATATCCATATCCATGACCAACATTTCTTGATTTGAATTCGTTTTTTTTCTATTCTTGATTACATTTCTAACTTCCATGCTTTCCGTCCTTGAAAACCTCATTCTGTCCATTATCGTTTCATTGGGCAAGTCTAACGTTCAGTCCATTATCTTGTCATGGGGAAAGTATTACGCTTGGTCACACCATGGACGAATTATACTTGATTACCTTTTTTCTTTTACAAATGGAGTATATATTTGGGGCCTTGTTACAACATTCATTAAATAGTTTCTCCATTATTAGTTTTACTTTAGTGTGTTTAAACCCGTCATTTTTAATATGAAATATTGTAGCGAAACAAATCTAAAATTCTCTTATTGTCTCTTGTATAGATATTATAAAGCATTTTGTGATTAAATTTTTATTTTCTTTTTTTTCCCGTAGAAAAAGTCGTAATTTCTATTAGATCATAAGAAATTACATTCTGTAGATGCCTAGGCATATGCATAATGAGGTTGGCCACCTCCCGGATAGTAGCAAAAAAGACAGTTTGACTACAACCCTGTACGAGTAAAAATATGCAGTTTTTTCCTCCACGCAGGGAGTTTCAGTTCTCAGATGTATCATAAGACAAAACTATACATGATAAAAGTGTGTGCTCCACGCAGGGAGACATGCTAGTAATTACCAAGATAAAAAAAATAACATCAAGTGATAACAACAACTGCTTTCCAACAGCTTATGAGAATCTAGTGGGCCAAAAAACCAAAAATTGTGTAGATAGATTTGAAAAAAAAAACATGCCTCATAGCTATGTCTCCCGGAGAGAGTTCAGATCTACAAAAGGCTTGTGGTAGTGTTGATGGAAATATCCATCCACTTCTTCCTGTATCAACCAATCTTCTTCTTGCCTTTGTGCTGCCTATTTTGATAGGAGGTCCGCCCTTGTGTTGCGCTCCCTGTAAATGTGTTGACAATCAAATTTTTCAAATAAAGCTATAAGCCTGTGTGTCTCATCCAGAATGTGTCTCAAAGAAAAAGCAGAGCAGTAAGATGTTCTATTGATCCAGTTGCAGACAAGTTTGGAATCCCCAAACAGTTGTAGCTTTGTGCATCGCTTTTCAAGTGCAAAATGGATGAGGTGTTTGGCTATGGATAGTTCGACATAATTATTTGTGCCCCTTCCCAGGTGCATCTATATATTGAAGCAATGGTCGTCCCTAAGGTAGAGGAGGGCTCCTCCCCAACAACTGTCTGCTTGGGCTGAGCCGTCGAAGTAGGCCCATGGGTAAGTTTTGTCAATGAGCTTAGGGTGAATGGATCTGGGGGGGCTGTGAGAGGTCATCAGGGAGGAGTCCAAAAACAACAAGGATATGGGATCTGATATTTGGCCAGATGGGGTCTTTTTGGTCAAAAATAGCTCGGTTCCTTGCCGTCCATATAGCCCAGCACATAAGGAGTGGTAAGTTCCTATCTCTTCCTTTGTGTTTCTCTAGCCAATTCAACTAGGCCTCTGTAGTGGTATGTCCTTGCGATTGATTGAGGGATAGGGAGGATGAGGATATGAGGGACCATTGCTCAATGACAATAGGGCAGGATAAAAATAAATGATCAGTGCCTTCCTCATTGCTCCTACAAAGGTGACACCAGAAGGGCCCATGGAAAGATCGTTTCATCAGATTTGAGCCTGTGGGTATTTTGTTGAACAGGATGGTCCACATAAGCATTCATGATCTAGGAGCTTCTTTGAGCTTCCATAGTGCTTTCCACCATTGCTGGACATTTTCTGGCTGAACTTGTTGCATGAGCTTTAAGTAACCTTCCTTGGGAGTATATGTTCCATTTTTTGTGAGTGCCCATACAATTTGATCTTCTTCTTCCGTTAGCCTAATGTGTGCTTGAGTGAGGGCTTCTGTGAAATCCTCCTAGTCATGCCACCACTGTCCCAGGATGTGGAGGTCTTGTGCTGTCTTCCAGGCGTGCTGGAAAAGAGTGGTGTTTTCTTGATCTGGTACGTGGGCTATGTGAGAGACACCCAGTTCCTGTAGATGAGCGATTAGTTGTGCTAGAAGTCGATGGGCATTGCCACACCCGATCCAGGGGTCCATTCCTATGCGTACAGCATTCCCCTGATGTATCCTCCATGTTAAACCTTCCCGGATGAGAGGGATGGAATTGAGAATAGCTTTCCATATATTGGAGTGCCTTCGGGTCCCCGTGTGTTCCCTGCGAATCTAGTCGATAATGTTTTCCGGGGTAATGTATTTTTCATATATTACTCTTGTCCAGAGGCTATGTGAGGTAATGAGCTACCATCTTAGCTTTTGCTTCCAGTGCTTTAGCAAAAGCATCCAACCTTTTTATACCCCATCCTCCCCATTTCTTAGGCCTCGCTATAGTATCCCATTTTACCAGGTGAAGAGGTTTCCCTGTTTGTTCCCCTTCCATAAGAATCTGCAGCATATCTTTTGTAGTCTGGCTAGGATTCCTCTTGGAATCCAGGCCAATGACATCCAGTATACAGGGGTTTCTTCCAGTACTGCTTTTATGAGGGTGAGTCTTCCAGCCGGGTGAGGTATCTGTTGTACCATATATTTAATCTCTTTTCCACCTTTGCAATAATCCATATCCAATCAGCGATTTTATATCCCCCGTGTTTCACTCGGAAGCCTAGATATTTCAACCCTTCCTCCATCGGGTGTGATGGGAAAGGGAACCGGTGTCGAGTGAAAAAGACTTCATGTTGCGAGCAGCCTATAGCTGTGAGGGTGGATTTGTGAATATTTATGATCATGCCTGTAGCCTTCTGAAAGAGGTCGAAAACAAGCTGCAAGGACGAGGTGTCGGCCAAGCTGCCATTTAAGAAAATGAGCACATCGTCTACAAACAATAGGTGAGTGAGAGAGCAATTTTCTGTGATTTTTATACCAATAATCTTGCCCCTCCTGTGTTCTGTCCCTATCAATCTACTTAGCCCTTCCACGATAAGCAGGAAAAGTAAAGGATATAGGGGGCACCCCTGCCTGAGACCTCTTTCTGTAGTGAAGAAGGGAGTTGGGGATCCATTAAGAAGGACATTGTACTGCACATCAGATATGCAGCTCATTATCCTTTTGATGAACATATAAGGGAAACCTAGATGGGTAAGAAGAATTTGAATGTAGAGCAGGCTTGCCCTGTCGAAAGCTTTGGAGAGGTCCACCTTTAAGATCATGCCTTTCAAATTCCTGCTCTACATGGAGTGAAGGAGCTCTTGTGTAGTGCTAATAGCTTCATGGATCTGGCAGTGCTGTAGGAAAGTGAACTGTTCAGGAGATATGTGTGTCGAAAGGATGGGCTTGAGTCCATTCGCTAGGATTTTGGCCATGATCTTGTATAGGCAGTTGCAAAGCGAGATGGGTCTGAAGTCATTGAAAGAGGCTGGCTTGTCGGATTTGGGGATGAGGGCTATGAAGGTGGCTTTGATGGCCGAGGGGATCTTTCTTGAGAGGCTGCAGTGATTAATTACTTTGAGGAGGTCCTGGCCCAGAAGGTCAAAAAAGGCAAGATAGAATTTGATGGACCAGCCGTCAGGTCCTGGACTTTTGTCTTTTTGGAAGCCCTGAATGGTGGCTTCAAGCTCCCCCAATGAAACCTCCTTGATGAGTTCTTCTGCATCCTCGTCATCCATAAACCTAGGGAAAAGCTCAGCCACTCGCATGATCTCTAACAGATTGGCTTCCCTCGGGGCCATATATATGTTCCTGAAGTGTGAGGTGGCTAGTGAGGCGAGTTCTCTGGAGTTGTGAACTTGTTGTCCCTGATCATTTTGCAGCTCCCAGATAGTGTTGATCGATTTCCGACCATTTTCAAAGCGGTGGAAAAATTTTGTGTTTTCATCCCCTTCCTTGAGCCAGATTGCTCTGCTTCTTAGTCTACAGCTTGCCTCTCTATCTATGAGGACTTGATTTCTCTGATTGATAAGGGTTTCATACTTAGCTTTCTGTTATGGGGAGTTGAAGGTTCCATTTGATTGAGATTCAAGGTCTGCAATTACTTGCACTGCTTGGGTGATTATTAGGTCATCCTGTTCCCTCTTCTTATGGGCCCAAGCTTTGGATAACACCTTAATTTCAGAGAGGTTTTTTACAAAGCATTTAGCTGGATCCTCCTCCTCGGGGATCGGATGCGTTTTCCAGAAATTGGATATTAGTTTGATATAGGAGGCGTCCCGGAGCCAAGTGGAGTTGAACTTGAAGGGAGCCTTGTGCTTCTGTTGCTTTTCTCCAATCTCTAGAAAAATGGGTCTGTGATCCAACATACCACCACTGCCGACCCATTGCCTGGATCTGGGGTGACTATTGTGAAAGGCCTCCTTAATAATAAAGCGATCCAGTATCCTAGCCAAGCTTTGGTCACGAGACTGGTTGTTCCTCCAGGTATGTTGAATCTTGGCCGAGGGGATGTCGATCCAGAGGTAATCCTCAAGCAGCTCCTCCAAGAAATCATAAAGTGGGTCAATCTGCGGCATATGTCCCCAGGATTCTGAGAAGCCCATAGAGAAATTCAGGTCTCCTCCTAGGATTACATTTCTAGCTAGGAGGAGGGGGGAGCTGAGAAGCTTTCGCCAAAAGAGTTCCCTACTGTGACAAGGTCCATAGACATTTATGATTCTTAGCTCTTCCTCCAGCTCCTTGGAGTAAATGTCCACCCCCAAGAAACCCTCACCACCCCATATGTTCTTCAGGTTAATGGTGCGGTTCTTGAACCCATTTGCAATGCCCCCAGAGCACCCTAAGACATCAATAGCGTGGAAATACCATCCAGGCATCCAAGAGCAGAGGATAGAAATGGCCAAATCCGATTTGCATAGGGTTTCTTGTAAAAGGATAATGTCAACCATCTCAGATATAAGGAGTCGCTTCAGGGCCAGCTTTTTCTCAAGGCTGGCCATCCCTCTGCAATTGAAGGACAAAATCTTCATGGAGGGGGGTGGGGAAGGGTGTCCTTTGCTCTAAGAACCCTTTCTATGGTGTGTTGTTTGCCCTGGATCACTTCGTCCCCAGCTTGTTCTTTTGCCTTATGGATGTTGGAGGGTCTGCCTCTACCCTGCTTGGGTGAGAGAATGGGAGGTGTAGCTGCCAGCCCTATGGCGTCTAGCTCTTTCTGCTTTGCAGTTGAGCGGGTGGAGTACCTCGGGGTGGAGTTTACCGAAGGGGAGGGTGATTGGAGGGAGCGGGACAGGACGGAAGGGAGGGAGCAGGAGGTGAAAAAGGCTGATGGCTGTGGGAGAGGGCAGGTCATATAAATATGGTGTGATATTGATGTGGGGAAAGGTGGGTGGGAATCCACAACTAGGTCGAGGACCTACGGGGATGAGGGGGTGGGAATTAAGACTGGAGGGGGCAAGTGGGAGGAGAGTGATAAACAAGAAGAAGTAAGATGTGATGCAGAGTCAATAGGGGGAAGAGACATACCCGATGAAAAGACGACTCCTTTTGCAGCCATTGAGCGCACCAGAGAAGGAGATGGAGGCCTGATCGGGATCTTGCCCTGCTTTTTTTCAGAGGTACGAACGGCGCTTCCACCGTGTCTGAGGTCTTGATTTGTTCCACCCTTGGTGCTGCCGCGGCCGGAGGAGCTGGAATTCCCGCTGTTGTTGGCTAGTCCTGCATCATGGATTCCTGCTGAATCTTTTTGAGAAGGGGGCAATCTTTGTAGAGGTGACCCACTTGATGGCACCTTCTGCATCGGTAAGGGATTCCTTCGTATTCTAGCTTGTGCTTCCTTGAGAAAGATTTCCACTAAATAGTGATGTGTTCCTGCAAGCCTCTTCTCGTATCTAGATGGACTAGAACCCTAGCGTATGCCATCATCCTCGTCGTGAGATAGGATTTGTCTGATTCCATGAAGGTGCCCAGGGAGTTTCTGATTCTCCTGAAGATGTCCTCAGACCAGTATTGTAGTGGCAAGCTTGGGAGTCTAACCCATACTGGCCCAACCCCAATTTGTTCAGTCTCCGGGTCGAAGAGGGGCGTCCATCTTTTGAGAAGTAGCGGTGCTTTTTCGAAGTGCCAGAAAGATGACAATACCCAGCTCGTGTGGTCAGCCCTTGCAAATCTCAACGTGAACCAGCCTCGCATGAATGTCTGGACAGAGGGGATTTCTGCCAGATGTTGGCCCCAGATCTCCGTAGCCCAGGTCTTCAGCTTTTTCGCTGAGTAATTCCTACCCCGAATGCGTCCCACAAGAACTCTGTCCGCTAAATCCATCGCGTCTCCCCATTGGATATCTTCTCCAAGCCTCAGAATGATGTCCTCAGGTCTGGATTTAAAACATCATTGTTTCTTCGACGGGCGAGAGGATATGCGTCTAGGGTTTCTAGGTGCCCTAGATCGAACCGGTGCAACGATCAGGGGGGAGGGGAGAGGGGTCGAAAGGGGGGGGGATAGCTTCTAGGAGGGGGGGGATGGCATTGTAGCTTCCAGAGGAGGCAGGGGGAGCTAGAGGGGGGATGGGAGCTGCAGGAAGGGGGGCTTCAGGGGATGCTTTAGATTGATGTGGAAGGGGTTGAAGACCCAGTGAATTCGAGGGGTTAGCGTCGATAGGGGAGGATTGGAAGCATTCCGCTAGAAACCTAAGGGAGGTTAGTGAGGGAACAGAAAATGGTGCCCATGAGGAGGGTTCGACAAGCTGTAATGAGGCGGTAAGAGAAGGATCAGTCGACTGAGTGAGGTCCTCAAAACTGGCGGACATACTTTCACTATACAGACCTCCAGAAGCCGTAAACATGGATCGCCAGATCGAGCCTTTTTCCGTTCAAAGGCGAGAAATGTGGAGCAATAGTAATCCGTTTGGGTTGTGTAGGTGTGAGGAAAGCGATGGGCGGTAGCCATTAACTGTCTGGGCAGAGCTTCAGAGACCTAGCAACGATCGGTGGAGGGAAGTAACCAGAACGGGGTGAAAAAAAGAAAGGGTAAGAAAGAAACCTGCGGAAGTATGGGGAGATAATAAACATAAGTAAAAACCCCAGGCTCGTGACCCGAGGAAGGATGGTGTCGGGGTTGGCTGCAGGACCGATGCCGACCTGCAACCCCATTCTTACGACCCCCGTTTAGGCATGTAACAGGGGCATGGTCGTACCAGCTCCGTTCCCTCCATCCTCGATTAAATTTTTGTTTTCTATAATCATATACTTTTTTATTTTTTTCATTATAAAACTCATTTAATTGAGTTTATGATGAAATATGTATTTTTTGTGTGATTTAATATTAATTTATTATTTTATTTATGTTAGTTATTGTTTTTTTGTGAATCTCTCTCCTTTTAAGTATGAAAATGTATATTTATTTAATATATATTTAAATAATGTATTATTATTGTTTTATAAAAAATACTCATGTTAGAATGTATTTTTTTTAAATTGACAAAATGTACATCTCTATTTTTAATTTTTTAATTTTCACTTCAAATATCATAATGGGTTGTAGTTATTATATTAATATTTTAAAATAGATTTCAAGTTTATAACAAAATTTTATATTGTGACTATATATGTTTGTTAAAAGAATTAGTTTCACTTAATGCTAAGTAATATTAATTCAAGTCAACTTTATAAATTAGATTTAAGTCTTTAGGCTTTTAGTATTATGGGTGAGACGGGGGGTGGTGATGGTGACATAGAGGGATAGCGAGAGAGGGAAGAATTAGAAAGAGAGTGATGAGAATGTGAGAGACTGGGATATAGATGTTATGATGTTATGTTAAGATAGGGAGAGAGTAAGGGGGGAGAGAGAATGAAAAAGTGGGGAGAGAGAATGGGAAAGAGGATGAGAGATAAAAAGATTGAGGGAGATAGGAAAGAGAAAGGGGGAGAGAAAGCGGGAAACACAAAGAGAGGGAGAGGGGGAGAGAGAGATGGGGCGGTATTGAGAGAGTGGTGGATTAGAGAGAGAGGGGGAGAGAGAGAAAGAATGAAAGAGGGGGAGAATGAGAGACAGAGGGAGAGAGTAGAAAAGAGAGGGAGAGTGAGGGAGGAGGAGGGGGAGAGAGAGGGAAAGGAGAGAGAGGGAAAGAAATACTTAAAATGGTAGAGAGTGGGGAGAGAGAGGTAGTGAGAGTGAATGTGAGAGAGAGAGAGAAAAAAAAGAGAGTGACGTAGAGAGATCGAGCGAGGGAAAGAGAGAAAAAGAGAGAGGGATGGAGAGAGGGTGGAGAGGGAATGAGAGAGGGAGTGGGAAAGAGAGAGTGGGAAAAGGAGATAAGGGGAGAGAGGGGGAGAGTTTTACAAGGATAGAGAGTGAGGAGGATATAATGTCAGCGAGTTTATGTGAAAAAGCCATTTTGAGAGTGAGAAAGACAAATATTGGGAGATAATGAGAGAGGGAGATATGAAGAGTGAGGGAGAGAAAGTGAGAAATAGAGAAAGAGGGAGAGAGAAGGGAGGATGGTAGGAGAGAGAATGATACAAGGGGGGAGGGAGGAGGAGGTAGAAAGGGAGTGAGGGCAAGAGAGGAAGAAAGAGAGGGAAAGAGGGGAAGAGAGAGTAAGAGAGAGTAAGGGAGAGAATGGGATGGTCATCTATTGATAGAGACAAAGGTAGAGAATGATTGAGAAACAATGTGAGAGAGAGAGATAACAAGAGTAATAGGGAGTGAGAGAGAGAAAGACAGAGGGACGAAGGGATGGAATGAGGGAGGGCCTATTTTGACCCTTAAATGTTTTTTCACAATATGCATACACATTTTTAATTTATTTATCATTTGAAGAAATATTCTCATTGGAATTTATTGCAAAATGGATTTTTTGAACTAGTATCTATCATCTTTGCTCATGAATATCTATTGCCTAAGTTCCATTGGGAGAACTATGAATTTATGCTAAAACCTTTAGAGCGTTGAATCTTTAAAACTTGTGTTGTTTTCCACATAGATTTTTCACAGATAACGAAGAGGACAAGGGGGTTGTATTTTGTTTGAATAGATAATTGAAAATTTTAAGTGATAAGGAAAACAAATATGGGGTTTCATTTGATTCATTTGATGCTAATTCGAGTGTTTTTGCATTTTATTTTCATTGAGAATTACTTCCCATGATTTGATTTTCATAGCATGTATGACTATGATAGGAAAATTTTCTATATATTATGTTATTGTTTTACATTGTTTAAATAGATTCTTAATAATTTTAAATTAGAAAGTGAAAAAATATGGTTTTATTTAATTTATTTGTTTATATATATATATAATTTCACTATGTATGGGAAACATGGTCCTTTTACGACATATATAGATTTTTATTTAAAAATGTATTGTGCCAATATCATTTGATCTATTTTAAGTAAATTTATGTGGGTAAATATATCTTTGGCAAAGGAATGGTCTAACTTGCTTAATGATTGTGTAGGTCATATATATGACTATACACCATGAAATGCTTATTCTATGGATCTTTTATTAGAAATTTATTTATTTTAAATCGGGTTTTCATTTGGTTTATTTTATATAAATGTATCTCATTGAACATGTGTGACTCTTGGAGGAATATCTTTTTGGTTATTTCTTTTACCCTCAATCATATTTGTGTAAATAGATTTAGGCCATTTTTGTAAACAACACTCAAAGATGACTTGATGTTGAGTAATATTTATTTAAATATTTTAAAATGAATATATTACAAATATTTCATAATTATATGGATTCCCTTTCAATGAAGTGTTTGTTGTTGCCATTTTACATTTGTTTCGGAATTTGTCTTTTTTTAACAACTTCTTTTTCCTTTCAACGAAAACATTTTAGGCAACACAAGGTAATTTATCGTGTAGGTGAAAAAACCTAGATCTATCTTAAATCCAAATCAAATATTTTTATGCACAACCCTCTTTTGTGGGTACAAAACTTAGGAAATTTGTGCAAGTCAAAAGGTGTAACCAATTTATTAGCATAATAGATTCAGATTGAGAGAATGCATTGATGTCTTCTAACATCTAATATTAATTTATATCACTATGACAATGTTAATGGTGTTGAATATAATTTTTTTTATCATATAAAATCATACAAATAATATGATAAATATTGCTACATAGAAATACATATTCCTCATATTTTTTCCCCACAACATTAGATGGTGACCAAAATGCAAAAACTATTACAAAATCCTAGATAATATTGTTTAGTTCTAAATAACCTTGATAAATGTTTAAATCTATATTTTATTGTTTTATAATTATAAATTCTAAAATACTCATGAATTTCCAATTTAAGTAAATGATCAAAATTATAATTCAAATAATGACATAAATAACTAAGAAGATTTTTTTTACCTGATATTCATAAAAAAATCAAAATTATAGATGTTAATTGTTTTAGAGAAGAGCCATAAAATAAAAGGTTTTGTTTGGTATTATATTATTTTATACTAATATAAATATATTTGAGCAAAAAATATATCCTTTAAAGATAGGGGAGCAATTTAATTTGTATGTCGACATTTCAACTAAACTAGATCTATGACTAGTTGAAAACAACAGAGTGACAATTAGTTTTCATTACCTCAAACAATCCCTACATTGCACAATCTAGACCAAGATCCATGTTTGACTCTCTATTCATCCCTCTACATCTTTATCCATTACAGATAGATATATGATTGGTATAATCTCACCCCCTTCAACTTCTATTGCTAGCATGTGGATATTTCATGAAAACATATAATTAGTGGCCTCTAAGTTCAATGACAGTATATCTTCTTTATATCCATAGCTCTATAATATGAAACTATACAAAATAGTATTACAATTCATGGATTCAAATCGTCACATGTAGACAAAGGTTGCGAAAAACATGTTTCAGATAGAGACAAACAATATCCTTGAGAGAATACCTAATCTAGCATCCATTAATTACACTTCTCCCTTATACAGGGGATGTAGAGCACCAATCATGCAATCAATAGAATTTAATATTTAATTCCATTTATTGATATTATATTTTGGGATGTTTTTTATAAAAAATTAGTTGAAATATTGTTGATCTCAATTTTTCTCTTAATGTTACATTTGTCCATACTTCAATGGTTAATAACAACATAAATGAAACTAGAAACTGGTCTGTTCCTATATATGGTAGATGCTTGTTAGTCTATATCCTGGTTTAATAAGAGTGCAAGGGAAATTTTTTTATTTTAGTGCCATATTTTTATAAACTCCCAACAAAACATGTTTAGTCTCCATCATTATTTCTATAAAAAATTCTTAAAGAAATAAATTTAATTTAAAAATTTTATGAGAATGGTAATGTGATTGTAGAAATTATTTTCAAATTATCTTGTTTTAATTATAATTTATTTGAAATTTTGAATCCAATTGTATCCACTAACTTTAGAAAAGTATATATATGAATCCAAATATTATTTGCAACTATAAATTATATATTGAGAATGCATGATTCTTTAACCATTATAATCAATCAATCCATATATGTATATTATTTGTTTTTAAATACTTATAATTTTTTTTATAAGTTTTCAAATTTATAGTAAAATATCATAGAAAACATTTCATCGTTTATTTTCTTATCATTCTCTAATCCAATTAGTGTTTTTCACAAATTTAGCACCCTATTTATGTCATTCCATTTACTTGTTTGGTTATTAAAATTTTCCACGTGTATCATTCTTTATAAACTAGTGATCTCTCTTGCATGGATATAGATGCTTTTTTATTTTTTGGTTAATTTAATAACTTTCATTATATCATAAGTGCTCACCCATACCATATTTGTTGGCCAGTAGGTAATTATAAAAAATTATAACGAATTACAAAAAAATAAATTTACTAGAACCAAAAAGACACATTATATTAGAAGACCTTCAAGATCATGATGTAACTTACTATCATTACAAACCATATGAATTTATAGGGGCAAGATGCTACAATCTAGACTCTAGTGATGGAGGAGGCCTAATGTCACAGTAGATGTGCTTTAAAGTTATCCAATTTATGTTATAAGAGCTATTGTCCCCTTTTCATGCTATGAAAACAATCAAGCATATGTGAATGGTTTCTTTCCAAATCATTCATCAAAATAATAGTTGTATTCTTCTCTTAACATTGGTCTTTATTGAGATTCTCCATAGTTTTTTTGATATGTCTCAATTTACAAATAAGGTTGCATTGGGATTAACTAAGTCCTCAACTCCAAGGGTGTAGGCTGGAATGGGATCCAGGGTCTCATGATGCCCCAAACCTCCCGCAAAGTATATTTATTGTTGAACCCTCTATGGAATTCCACTTCTATATCTACCTCATTGATGAAGCATTGCACTCCAAGCAATATAATAATACTTTCTACAAACCAAAAAACTATTGCCATGAAAACAAACATGAATACACCTAGATATAATACCCCCATAACACAAATGTGTACATCAAAGAAATATACAAGGTGTTAGGGCTAAGATTCACAACCTGAGAGGATAACCACACCCAATCGTCCATCAAAACACAAGAAACTCGATGAACCTTTAAAATAAGGACGACCCTATGTATTCTAGCTCACCCACTAATAGAATTCACCCCATCACAAAGCCTCGTAAACAACCATAATATCGATCAAGAAAATGAAAGAGTGAATTTTCATCGAAAACCTCGTAAACAACCATAATATTGGTCAAGAAAATGAAAGAGTGAATTTTCATGGGTAATTAAGAATAAGGCTAAGACCAGTTAATTATTGTAGTTCCTAGACCCCATAGAGACTAACACAGAGTTGATGACATCAACATATATAGTGAACATAGATTAGTGATGTATAAACAATTTACATACTCCTCTGTGCCAAATACATCCTAGCACATATCATTGTTTCTCTACTATGTAACATTTGACTAAGAGCATTATGTTTTCTACCACTTAGCATTGTAAAACTGCAAGGAAATTTCTTTTAAAGAGCTAAAGGGGTGCTTTGATTAGACAAGATTGGAATGATCCTAGACTCACCCTATACCAGGTCAACTTGATTAGTGTAAAACCTCATAGAAGTCATTATAGAAGGTAAAATCTCCCATATTAATGCTTAGTGGATCCCCAATTCAAGCACACAATGCCAGAGGTGCCATGCATGAACCAACATAGCTACTACCACCTCCATAATCTTTTTGTAATTAATAAAAATTCCTCTCATCAATTAGCATAAATTCACATGTTCTTGCATAGTTTGGGGGTCACATGCCACCTATCATTAATTATAATTAAGGTCAAATTAATGGCATGGACCTCGCTGAGCCTCTCTTCATGATGTTTTTTCAACCCTAATGGGAGGCTATAGATGTGTGTTACTTGAATGTCTATTTTTATCTTAATTATTGATTTAAATATACACCATATTAAGGGAAGCAGCTATTGGGGAAAATTAGAATGAGGAATGAGACATGTAAGCAGATGGTGGAGATTTAACACACATTTGACATTTTTTATCTACATCGTCCTTATTTAATTTTTAGTCTTTCTATGTAATCCATTATTATGAAGGTATACTCTTGTAACTAATTGTATGCTAATTTTTTATTTTAATATATTTGGATGAGAGTGGGATGCATTACGTTTATACATTGAAAACAACATTGATTGCATGGTGATATGGATTGAACGATGGAAAAAAAACAATTTATGGTAACTTATTATGGCTTATCATGGCATGGTGTGCCTACATTGGTCAATGAAGTTGAACATGAGAGGGATACCAATAATACAGAGAAACAAATTGATTTATAAAATGTCTTAAAAAATAAATAAGATGGCATATCCCCCCATACTATTTAGTTTTCTAAATATTATATTGGTTTATTTTGTGTGTCTTTTCTCAATTTCCATATATTCTAGGTATAAATATTTTTTTGAATTGAGAATTCTTTTTTTACATTTGTGACATTACGTAATTGAAACACTATGAGTCTATGTGGTGTAATGGCCACAAATTCCATGACAAAAGGTTATATGAAACGATGAAAACTTCTAATATTGGGAATTTCAAATCATTTCAGATTACTAATGTTTCCTTTAGAAGTGATATATATCAAGAAGTCTCTCAAAATAGATACTAGTATTTGCAAGATATACTTTAGTGGGACTTAAAATCCTTCAAAACATTTTTGTTCGATGTCAAAAGGTAAAAGTTACAAATGAATGAATGTGATCTGAATAGAATTTTTGTTGAACATGCTAATGGACTTACCATGGTTAATACAATGAATATTAATATTCCATGTGATGTTGGAAGCTCATATCATTGTTTCTCCCCAACCCCCATTCACATCACTCTCAATTTCCAAATACCCAATTTTTCTACTATAAATAATAAATAGGTGCAATCCTTAGAAATGCAACACACAATTTTAGACAACAAGAGTACACTTCAAATTACAACATGAATTAGGATAAAATAAAATGCCTTAGACATTCTAAGTTATTACAATATTTATTTCTATTGCACCCAAGAAAAGATGACATAGCTCATTCCAAATCTTAGCTAGAGAATTTACAATATACAATTTATGGGCAACAATATTGTAGGCTATTAAGGAATCTCACTAAGCTATCCTAGGTGCATCAAAGGCTCCACTAAAAGCTAGAATAACACAAATAATTTCATAGTTGGAAAATTTTATTTCATAAAATGAGTCTCAAAGGATATTTAGCTAAACTTTCATGACACAATCTCCATTAGCCTGAAATGTTGCAGTTATTTTATAAGGATTTATCTCACGAACCTTAGTTGTTGCAACATGTCAATTCTAGCGCTCTAATACTTCTATAAATTTTATCTCACACAAACCCTTGTGCCCATAGTCTAGATAATCTATAACCCTTTCATCACAAGAGAAAAGGACTACAATATGATAGCAACAAGAAGACATGGATTATCTAGTGACTACGTTGTAAGAATGAGGACACTCTCCTCATTTTATAAGGTATGTGAGTTATGCTGACAATATGAAATGGACCAAGTGCACAAAAACCTAATATAATTTATTAGGGTATATCCACATCAATGGTAATTTATCGAATATGTACATGCATCATGCAATGATTAGAAGCCACCTCCAAAGTGGTGGGGTCTTGAAGATAAAGCTCCACATTTCAATCCCTCCTCATTACATGCTTTTGTGCTCTCTAAAAAATGCTCCAACATTTAATGCTACTTAGCATGTCCTAATTTGAAACAAACTCCATGTATTACACTTTACATGTAATTATACCTCAATACAGCCACTCAACATCTTAGACTATCACATGTGCTTGTGGTGTTCATAGGGGGAAGTGCCTTTACTCCTAGTGCTTGTTAATATAATGTAGATGACAGTGAAACATATGATATCTTCCCAAATATAGATGGGTTTAGGGCCAAAATCCACCTCTACAAGTATAATGAAAATATGCATCTACAGTAAGATATCTAAATGTTGAGCAACCAAAATATTCTAGCATATAACAAAGGTATTAAGGTTTCATGATTAACTCCACATAACATTAATTTTACCATTAACATAATTTAAACACTTTGATAAAAACACAAAATCTAATACTTCTTCTAAATGAGGAAAATATTTTTAGGAAAAAGAGTATTCTCCATCTAAATATCCATTGCACTTTCTTTTAAATTTTTTAGCTAGAATACTTTTGAAATAAATACATAATGGCCTGCAAAGAACCATATCCCAAACACCACTCCACATTAAGGACCACAATAGACCACCTCTAAAAAATTTTAATGCTCACTGGGGGAATAATTCCATGAAATATTGTTAACATATATCGTAAGAGACATACATAGCCTCATAAATAGTTTGGATGCTCTTAGATATTCATTAAAATATTCAATGTTTAAATCATCCATATTTGTATATTCTACGATGAAATAAAGGGTAAAGATGTAACCTTTAGTCAACTTTCCTTTTGTGGGTATATATCTAATCCATATTTTACATCCATATCATATTTTTTCACAACCACCTTCTCACTCCCATAAGTAACCAAATAAATTTCTTGTGATCTTGAGGGCCATGCATCCTAATCAAAATTCACATATTCATTCACTACAATCCTTTATTTTTCTTGAATGTGGATCTTGTAAGTTTTAGAAGTCACAATATATGTAACAAAAAGATTGTTGATACTCGAGGATTCCTACTTATCCTCCTTTCCATAGGAACATGAATATATAATAGACATTGAAATACAAAGAAATGTGATACATTTGGTTTCATACCAATGGATTCCTTCTCTAGCTTTTTTTCTTTATTTCATGGAAAACTATTCAAAGAATAAATTATGGAGGAAACCTAGCATCTAATCCCATGTTATTTGTGTGTCATAATTTGACTATTTATAGTAGTAGCATTTCCAATATATGCATGGTTCCTATGCATTGGAATTTGTAAAAGGGAATACTTATTGCATGCAAAAATATGTTCTTTCTTTATTTCATGGAAACCTATTCAAAGTATAAATTATGGAGGAAACCTAGCATCTAATCCCATGTTATTTGTGTGTCATAATTTGACTATTTATAGTAGTAGCGTTTCCAATATATGCATGGTTCCTATGCATTGGAATTTGTAAAAGGGAATACTTATTGCATGCAAAAATATGTTCTTCACATGCACGAAAAGTAGAAGTATTTTGTATGGTTTCTTGGAAAGAGATGTGTTACTATGTGTGTAAAAGAATATCTAATTATTATAATTCTCTTAATACTAAAAAGACCATAGCTATTGTAAAAAAGAATAATAATTTTTTGCCTAGAAATAGTATGTATTCTATTAATTCGTTTCGGTAAAAGAAGTACACATTTGTTTATAGAAAGAGAATAGACGATTGTGATAGTTTTTTGAAAAGGAAGTAAGTCTTTCATGCAAAAATAAGAATATAAAAAAATAAAAATGGTTATTAAGTTAGACTTATTGGAAATAAATTAATTTTACATGCATGGAAATAAAAAACAAAATGGGATAAATTTTCTTGAAAATAAAGTATGTATGACATACATGGAAATGATAGTTATCGAGTGAGATTTCTTGAAAATAATTTTGCATGAAAGAATAGTTATTATATAGGTTTCTTGAATGAAGAATATGTGCTTATATGTAGGTAAATAATAGTTATATTTCTAAGAAAGGAATGTATATGAGATAAACAAAGCCATAGCCATCATGAATACATTTCGTTTAGAGAGAATATTTTTTATTTTTCCACCATGTTGAAAAGAAGAAGGAGTATTTGCACGCATGATATATGTGCCTGTTGTACATTGTATCCCTTCAAAAGAATGTTTGCTTGCATGCAATGTTTATTTAATGTCCTTTGAAAATGAGAATGTGTTTCACGTGCAAGAAGAATAGCTATTAGGTTAATTCTTTTGGAAAGAACAAGTAGTTGCATTCAACAAAAAAACTATCATGTTAGCTTTATTTTCGAAAAGACCATGTATATACATGTACAATATCTATTGCGAATAGATTTTTTTGGGAAATATTGTGCATTTTCAAACAAGATTATGTTAGCTTTTATTCTATAAATATTATGCATTTTCATAAAATATTTGGTTAGGTCTCTTTTGGAAAGATTATGCATTTGGAATAAATATTACATTAGCTTCCTTTAAGTTAATTTGTTTCGGAAAGAACAAGTAGTTGCATTCAAGAAAAAACAACTATCATGTTAGCTTTATTTTCAAAAAGAGCATGTATATACATGTACAATATCTATTTTGAATAGATTTCTTCTGAAAATATTATGCATTTTCAATCAAGATTATGTTAGCTTTTCTTCTAAAAAGATTATGCATTTGCATAAAAGTTTAGGTTAGCTCTCTTATGGAAAGATTATGCATTTGGAATAAATATTACATTATCTTCCTTTGACAAAATATTATGCATATCCATACAATTGAGAAAAGTTTGTGTATTTGCATGGGAAAACAATATCTATTGTGATAGTTACTTTTAAAAGAATAAGGACTGTTATAGTGGTTTTCTATAGAAAAAATGTTGACTTATGTGACAGGAATATAGTTAGTGTGGTATATATCTAATGATAGGAAAAGAAGGAATGTCATGACATTTGGTTTATATTTTATTTATGCACACAAAAAGATTTTCAAGCAATGGTAATAAATGTTGGTTATTTGTTGATTAATACTTTATCTAACCTTAATATCGAATTTTATTGACGACAATGATGGTAGGGAAGGATTGTGACTTATTTAAAAGATAAATTATGTTTAACATTTTGGAAGGTAAAAAATAATGATTTGTGTTGATTGAGAGATGTCACTTGTAGGAAAATCCATTGATGGGAACAACAAAATCACAAAGACTTAGACAAAGGATTTGTGGGTAAATGATATCATTATGCTTGCAATAGACTCTAGATAAATACATTGTATTTAAGATTATATTTCTTTGTAATATTTTATAAAAATAATCAAGGGATGGACTCCCTTACAAGCAATTGAGTATGGGGTGAACACCCTCGTGAGAGTTTAATAAAATAAAACTATTTTTGGTTTTCATCCTCTAGGGTTTCCAGGGCATATCGATGTTCAATGATGTGTTTTCTTATTTTTCCATTATAATTATGTTAACTCCTTGCATGATGTGACATTTATGTTATCAATTATGTGTTGAAATAATTGACTTAAAAGAATCATGGAATAGATGCAAGATTACGAGGGGAAATTTATTTTAATATGCTACACAATTGGTTGTCAATTGTTATGTAACTTACTATTCCTTTACTAAAGTTCCTATATGTAATGTTGAAGATTCTATCTAATGGTTAATGAATGTATATGGAATAGAAATTTTGAAATTTACATGTGGGTATGGAATAGATGCAAGGTTACAAGGGGAAATTTATTTTAATATGTTACACAAGTTGTTGTTACTTGTTATGTAACCCACTATTCCTTTACCAAAGTTACTTTATGTAATGTTTAAGATTCTATCTAATGGTTAATGAAGTAATATGGAATAATAATTTTGAAAGTTAAATGTCGGTAAATTGTGTAAAATTTTTATAATCCTACGTGTTTTTATTTAAGGTTACCAAGGGATGTGACAAGTGGTATTAGAGTTGAAGGTTGTGGAAATGGTGCCTTTTGGGAATCAGAAAAGAAGTACATGTATGACATTAATGGTGATAATATCTTGTATAATTCTAATGAACTACACAATGATATATGCAAAGGATAATTGGCAATAGATGTATGATGACCTTAATAACCACATTGAAAAATAGAAAGTGATAATGTTTACTCTAAAACTATGCTCATGAAATTTGAGTCATTATGTGGATACAATATAATCAAACCTATGTTGCATTTATCAACAATATTGAACACTCACTAGTTATAGTGTGGATTAATTTCTAGAATGAGGACAACCTAATGCCGCTAGACCAACATGTGTATTCTAGTCCACCCGGTAATAAAATTGGCCCCAACACTAGAAATAAACCCAGGAGCATAGAAAACCCCCATAATCCACTAGAATAATGATCAAGCAAATGAAAAACTATGGTAATTCCTAGTACCTATAGAGATTAAAAATTTTATACATAGAGACATAACAAATTGGAAAAATTTAACACTTAGCAAAAAATATTTTTTCAATTGTTACTTCCTATTTATAATACTTGTTGGATATAACTTATTTGAAACTTAGAAATAATGGTAGAGATGATATTTTTATAATATCAAACAAATCCAAACCAACTCCAAAGTAAGAATTAATTATAACCCAGGTGCCATTTTCCACACAACAAACTATTTACTTGTAAATATTAACTTACCATTTTTCATAACAATCATGATTAACAATAATGAATCATAAAGAACCGTAGATAAATTTCCCTTAGGTCAGACACATGTCTAAGCAGGATCCTCTCATAATAGCACTAGCCTCAACATGAATAGAGCCATATTGGGTGAGGTGTTGTTACCTATAATGGTTGTATTCCCATAAGTATTACTGGTCAGATCCAAATTATTAATTAATTCATAGTCTCAAATTAAATTTTCCTTACATTAGTAGAACGAGTCATAATATGAAATAAAAAAGTATATGTCCCATAAGTTACAATCGAATCTACTGAAGAATCATGAAACGTTATGTGCATAAAATATATCTGAGTAAGATAAAAATATTCCCTAGAATACTATAAAAGGCAAGATAAGTATCCTGTTGATGGATTGTTTTGTTCCCCCCATATATATAAAAAGAAAATTAATAAATTTATTTTTAATTTAAACATTAACTTTAACTATGGGCACTAGGGTTTGTGTGAGATCAAATTAAGAGAATTATTGGAGTACTAGAATTAACATGTTGCAAGAACTAAGGTTTGTGAGACAAGTCCTTAGAAAATAACTGCAACATTTGAGGCTAATGGAGATTGTTTGATCACATTTTAGATAAACATCCTTTAGGAATAATTATATGAAATAAAATGTTCCAACTTTGAAATTTTGTGTGATTCTAGCTTGTAGTGCAGCATTTGATGCACCTAGGATAGTTAGCGAGCTTCCTTGATAGCCTACACTATTGTTTCCCATAAATTGTACATGGTAAATGCTCAAGCTAGGATTTGGAATGAGATATATCATCTTTGCTACAATGCACTAGAAATAAATGTTGTAATAACTTAGAATGTCTAAGACATTGTATTGTATATTAATTTATGTTGTAATTTAAATCATACTCTTTTGTCTAAAATTTTGTGTTGTATTTCTAAGGATTGCACCTATTTTTCTATTTATAGTAGAGAAACTGGGTATTTGGAAATAGAGAGTGATGTGAATTAGGGGTGAGGTGAAGCCACCATATGAGTTTACAAAATCACATGGAATTTTAATGTTGATTTTATTAACCATGGTAAATCCACTAACATGTTCAACAACAATCTTTTCAAGATGGCATTCATTCATTTGAAGCTTTTACCATTTGCATCGAACACAAATGTTTTGAAGGATTTAAATCACACTCAAGTGTATCTTGCAAATAATAGTATCTATTTTGCGAGACTTCTGGGTGTATATCACTTCTAAAGGAAAGATTAGTAATCTGAAATACCTTGAAAATCCCAATATTAGAAGTTTTCATCTTTTCATCCAACATTCTCATGTGGAATTTATGGGCACTACACCACATAGACTTATAGTGTTTTAAATGTGTAATGTCATAGATGTAAAAAATGCATTCTCAATTGATAAAAATATTTATACCTAAAATTTATGCAAATTAAGAAAAAATGCACCAAATAAATCAATGTAATATTAACAAAACTAAATAGTATGGGTGGATATGCTACCATATTTATGTTTTAATCCATTTTATAAATCTTATTGGTATCTCTATCACGTTCAACTTCATTGACAAATGTAGCCACACCATGCCATGAAAAGTTACCATAAATTATTTTTTTCCATAATTCAATCCATATCATCCTACAATCAATGTTCTTTTCAATATATAAATGTAATGGACCCCTCTCTCATCCAAATATATTAAAACAAAAAAAATAACATATAATTATTTACGGGAGTATACCTTCATAATAATCGATTATGTAGAAAGACTAAAAATTAAATAAGTATGACGTAGATTAAAGAAATTTCAAATGTGTTTTAAATTTCGACTATATTCTTATATGTCACATTCCTCATTCCACCTTTTCCCAATAGGGTCTCCCCTTAATATAGTGTATGATTAAATCAATAATTAATATACAAATAGAAATGCAAGTAATACACATCTATAGCCTCCAATTGGGGTTGAAAAAACATCATGAAGTGAGGCTAAGGGAGGTCCATGGCACTAATTTGACCTTAACTATAATTAAGGATGGGTGGCCTGACACCCCCCAACCATGCAAGAACATGTGAATTTATGCTAATTGATGAGAGGAATTTTTATTACCTGCAATAGGATGATGGAGGTGGCAGTAGCTATGTTGGTTCAAGCATGGCACCTTTGGCATTTCATGCTTGAACTGAGGATCAACTGAGCATTAATATGGGAAATATTACCTTCTATAATGACTTCTATGAGTTTTTGCGATGATCAAGTTTCCCTGGTATAGGGTTAGTCTAGGATCATTCCAATCCTGTCTAATCAAAGAACCCCTTTTACTCTTTTAAAAGAAATTTCCTTACGGTTTTATAGTGCTAGTTAGTAAAAAAAATAATTCTCTTAGTGAAATGCTACACACTAGAGAAACAACGAGATGTGCTATGAGGCCTTTTGTAGAGAGCGGTATGTCAATGGGTTATACATCTCTAAGCTAAGCTTATTATCTATGTATTGATGTCGTCAACTCTGTGTTAGTTTCTATGGGTGCTAGGAACTACCATAATTCACTACTCTTGGCCTTATTATTAATTACCCATGGAAATTCATTCTTTCATTTTATTGATCCATGTCATGGTTTTTTACTAGGTTTTGGATTAGTCTAGGGTTTTTTTTGTTGACGTGACCAATTTTGTTAGTGGGTGAACTAGACTACACAGGTTCACCTAGTAGCACTGGGTTGTCCTTGTTTTAAAAGCACCTCAAGTTTCTGGTGTTTTGATGGAGTGTTGGGTGTGCTTATCCTCTCAAGTTGTGAATGTTAGCCTTGACACCCTGTATATCTCTATTATGTACATAGTTGGGCTATGGGGGAATTTTATTTAGGTGTATTTATGTTTGTCTTTGTGGCAATATATTTTTGGTATGTAGGAACTATTGTTATATAACTCGGAGCACATTTCTTCATCAATAAGATAGAGCTAGAAGTGGAAATCCATAGAGGGTTTTACAAGAAAGACACCTTATGGGAGATTTGGGGCATGGTGAGACCCTGTACCCCATTCTAGTCCACTCCCTTGGAATAGAGGACTAGTTCCTCCCAATAAAATATTATTAGCCAATTGAGACATATCACCCAACCTATGGAGAAACTCAACAAATACCAACATGAAGACAACGATACAACGATTATTTTCGTCGATGATTTGGAAAGAACCCATTCACATATACTTGACTGTTTGGCTAGCATGCAAAGGAGACAATGGCTTTTATAACATGAATTATATCACTTTGAAGGGATACTGCCTATATGGAGAAGAAAGTCCACTATGACATTAGGCCTCCTCCATCACTAGGATATACAGTGGATCATCATGCCCCCGTAAATTCATATGATTTGTAATGGTAGTTTTTTGCATCTTGATATTGAAGGTCTTCTAATATAGCATGTTTTTTTGGTTTTAGTCAAAAAAAAATTTGGTAATTGGCTATATTTCTTGATAATTACCTACTGGCCAACAAATATGGTATGGGTGAGTAGATAAGGATCTTAGAAAATTGTATAAACCAATGTAATCTTCTCATATAATGAATGCTCTTCAATTAACAAATTAGGAAAAACCATCTATAACCAACTAGTTTATAAAGAATGATACATGTGGAAAATTTTAATGACCAAACAACTCAATGAAATGAAATAAATAGGGGTCTCAATTTGGTTAAAAACATGAATTGGATTAGACAATGATAAGAAAATAAATGATGAAATGTTTTCTATTTTATTTTACTAGAAATTTACAACCTTATAAAAAAAGATCATAAGTATTTAAAAAATATATACATATATGGATTGACTAATTATATGTGACTAAGAGTTCGATTGGTATAACATAATTAAATAATTATTTATTCTCAATATATAATTTGTATTTCCAAACAATTTTTGTATTCATATATACACTTTTATAATGTTAATGGATACAATTGGATTTAAAATTTTAAATAAATTATAATGAAAAAAAGGATAATTTAAAAATAAATTCTAAAATCACATTAACATTCTCATAAAATTTATAAATTATATTTACGTTAAGAATTTTTTATAGAAATGATGTTGGAGTCTAAATATATTTCTTTGGAAGCTCATAAAAATATGGCACTAATAAAAAAATTCCCTTGCACTCTCATTAAATATAGGCTAACAAGCATCTCTCATATATAGGAACTAAAGAATTTCTAGTTTCATTTATGTTGTTATTAATCATTAAGTATGGATAAATGCAACATTCAGAATCAATAAATATAATTAAATATTAAAGTCTACTACCTGCATGACTGGTGCTCTACATCCCTCTTTAAGGGAGATGTGTAAGTACTTGATGTTGGATTTAAGTATTCTCTCAAGGGTATTCTTTATCTATGCCTGAAACATATTTTTTCGAACCTTTAGCTACATATGTGATGATTTCAATCCATGAACTATAACACTAATGTGTATAGTTTCATATTCATAGAGCTATGGGTAGAAAGAAGATATACCATCATTGCAAATATATAATATCCTCGTTAAGATATAGAGAAGTTGTCAAAAATTGTTTGGCGAGCTAGAAACTTATTAACTACTGCCTTCATGTATACTACTATGATTGATTCCATCAAGAATAACAAAAAAGACAAATTTATGAGCGGTGTCAAACTTCTAGGAAGCTCTAGATATTTGAACTCAAATGCCACTAATTATGTGTTGTCACGAGATATTTTCCCACTAATAATAGAAGTTAAAGAGTGAGAGAGTATACCAATAATATATCTATCTATAATGGATAAAACTATAGAGGGATGAATATAGAGGTAAACATGCATCTTGGCCTAGATTGTGCAATGTAGGGATTGTTTGAGGTAATAAAATTTAATTGTTCTTTTAAACTCATCATAAATTTAGTTTAGTTGAAATGCCAACAAACAAATTAAATTGCTACCCTCTTTCAAGGATGAATTTTGTGTTTAAATATATTTGTATTAGTATAAAATAATATAATACCCAACAAAACCTTTTATTTATGCATCTTCTCTAAAACATTAACATATACATTTTCAACATTTTTTATGAAAGATCAGGTAAATTAAATATCGTTTTAGTTATTTATGTTGTTATTCGAATTATAATTTTGATCATTTACTTCAATCCAAAAGTCATTATTATTATATAAGTTATAATTTTAAAATAATAAAATATAAATTTAAACATTTATCAAGGTTATTTAAAACTAGAAAATATTACCTAAATTTTCGTAATAGTTTTTGAATTTTGGTCACCATCTAATGTTGTGCAGGAAAATATGAGGAATATTTATTTCTATGTATCAATTTTAATCATATTATTTATATGACTTTATGTGATAAAACAAATTATATTCATCATCCTTAACGTTATCATAGTTATATAAATTAATATTAGATGTATAATATGAATTTATGTGATAAAAAATTATATTCAAACACCCTTAACATTATCATAGTTATATAAATTAATATTAGATGTTAGGGGACATGAATTAATTCTGGGAATCTGAATCTATTAAGATAATAAATTGATTACACCTTTCGAGTTGCAAAGATTTACTCAACCTTTTCAACGAAAAAAGAGGGTTGCACCTAAAAATATTTGACTTCGATTTAGGATAGATTTAGATTTGTGCACCTACACAATAAATTACCTTGTGTTGCCTATAAATTGTTGGTGGAAAGGAGAAAAAGAAAATTTGTTAAAAAGGAAAATCCAAAAAGCAAATGTAAAAACTCTTCATTGGAAGGGAATCCATATCATTATGAAATATTTGTAATATATTCATTTTAAAATATTTAAATAAATATTACTCAACATCAAGTCTTCTAGTGTTCTTTACAAAATCCCCTAAATGTATTTACACAAATATCATTCAGGGTAAAATAGATAACCAAAAAATTATTCGTCCATAGAGTCAGACAACTTCAATGAGATAAATTTATAGAAAGTAAACAAAACGAAAACCTCATTTAAAATAAATAATTTTGTAATAAAAGATCCACACAATAAGCATTTGATGGTGTATAATCATAAATATGTCCTACAATATCATTAACCAAGTTAGACCATTCCTTTGCCAAAGACATATTTACCCACATAAATTTACATAAAATAGATCAAGTGACATTGAAACGAAGTAATTTATTTTACTAAAACATATATATTTATGAAAAGGATCCTTATACAAGTGAAATTAAAAACAACATTATTTATAAACAAATAAACTAGCAATTGTCCCAAAAGGTACAAAGAGAGGCCGATAGACTTATGAAGTTGGAATTGTTGAATTTTTATAAAAGGCAGGTTACTTTCTGGGCTGCTATTGATATTGTACAGCTTATTAAATCTGAAATAGAGTAAAAGATATAGGAGATAGAACAGACTGGGAATGTAAGTCATTTATACTCGAAGCGAAAAAGAGAACAGAGCAGCATGTAAACGCAGAAGAACATAAAGAAAACAAAAAGACTTTCTTATTCAACATTTGTTTATTGGGGCCCAGATTCATTCACATGTATTTAAAAACGCTGACATTCTTGAACCAAAAAAGAAGAGAATTTTAGAATTTCATGTAAATGTATTTTAATTTAAAAACAAACAATTAACCCCTCTATGTCATCGCAAGAGCCCATGTCATCACAGAAGATAGTTACATCCTTTGCAATGTATTTCTTGAAATTATACATATGGTCTACACATAGAGACATGTTTGGTAGATAATAACTAAACATATATACAATGAAAGTATTCTTTGGCTTCTAAACGTATGTACAATAAGCGCGTCATGACAGAAGATAGTTACATGCTTTGCAATGTATTTCTTGAAATTATACATATGGTCTACACATAGAGACATGTTTGGTAGATAATAACTAAACATATATACAATGAAAGTATTCTTTGGCTTGTAAACATATGTACAATAAGCGCATTCTATTACGTATAGATGTAAATTTATAAACAAATAAATTAAATAAAACCCTAATTTTTCCCTTTCTAATTTAAAATTATTAAAAATCCATTTCAACAATGTAAAACAATAATATAATATATAGAAAAATTCCTATCATACTCATACGTGCTATGAAAATAAAATCATCGAAAGTAATTCTAAATGAAAATAAAAAATAGAATCCACAAAGACTCGACTTAGCATCAAATGAATCACTCTCTCTAATATTGTATCCTTCTCTATCTCTCTCTTTGTCAATATATCACCCTATCATTCTCTCCCTAACTCCCTCTTCCCCCTTCTCCCTCTCTCTCTTCCTCTCTCGGCCTCACTCCCTTCCTAATTCCTCCATCGTTCCCCCTTGTCTCATTCTCTCTCTTGCAAGTGGCCCCCCTCTCTCTCTTTCTCTCACTTTCTCTCCCTCGCACTTGGTATCTCCCTCTCCCATTATCTCACAATATTTCTCTTTCTCACTCTCAAGATTCCTCTTTTAGATACACTCTCTGACATTATATCCTCCTCACTCTCTCTCTGTAACACTCTTTCCCTCTCTCCCCCTTCCTCCTTTTCCCACTCTCTCTTTGTCACTCCCTCTCTCATTCCCTCCCCCACTTCCTGTCTTATTTCCTCTTTCCCTCCCTCTCTCCTTATGTCTCTTGACCTCCCTCTATCTCTCTACCTCATTCTATTTTTTTTTCTCTCTCTCTCTCCCACTCTCTCTCTCTCACATTCTCTCTCTCTTTCTTTCTCTCTCATTTTCCTACTCTCATTCTCTCTCCTTTTCTCTCTCTCTCCTTTCTACTTCCTCCTCAGTTCCTCCTTGTCTCATTCTCTCTCTTGCAAGCGCTCCCCCCCTCTCTCTTTCTATCTTTCTCTCACTTTATCTCCCTTGCACTTGGTATCTCCCTCTCCCCTATCTCCTAATATTTCTCTTTCTCACTCTCAAAATTCCTCTCTCAAATAAAATCTCTGACATTATATCCTCCTCACTCTCTCTCTGTAACACTCTTTCCCTCTCTCCCCCTTCCTCCTTTTCACACTGTCTTTGTCACTCCCTCTCTCATTCCTTCTCCCCCATCCTCTATCATTCCTTCCCTCCCTCCCTCTCTCCCTATCTCTATTTGTCTACCTCATTCTCTTTTTTTTTCTCTCTCTCTCTCCCCCACTATCTCTCTCACACATTATCTCTCCCTTTCTCTCTCTCTCTCTCCTTTTCTCACTCTCACTGCCTCTGTCTTCCCCCCTCTCCCACTTTCACTATTTCAATCCCTCTCTCTCCTCTCCCTCTCTTTCTTCCTCCTCCTCACTCACTCTCCCTTTCTTTCCTACTCTCATTTTGTCTCTCATTCTCCACCTCTCTCATCCTCTCTCACTCTCCCTCTCTATCGATATCCCACCCTCTCTCTCAATACCCCCTTTCCCTTCCTCCCCCTCTCCCTCTCTTTTTGTTTCCCGCTTTCTCTCCCCCTTTCTTTATGTCTCTATCACTCCTTCCCTCTTTCCATTTATTATTCTCTCTCTCTCTCCTTCGCTCTTTTCATCTTTCATCCTCTTTCCCATGTCACTCCCTCGTGATTCTCTCCCTCTCTTAACATTTGTCTCAGTGTCTCACATTTTCTCCAAATCACTCTCTCCAATTCTCCCTCTCCCTCTATCTCTCTATGTCACCATCGCTCCTTCCCTTCCTCCATCCTCCCATAATCCTAAAAGCCTAAAACTTAAATCTTAAATCTAATTTATAAACTTGACTTGACTTAACATTACTTAGCATTAAGTGAAACTAATTTTTTTAAGCAGCAAATATTGTCATAATATACAATTTTATAAACATTATAAACTTGAAATCCATTTTAAAATATTAATAAATAATTACTCCCCATTATGATATTTAAAATGCAATTTAAAAAAAAAACTAATATAGATTCTAGCAATTAAAAAAAATATATACATTGTAACATGATTATTTTTGATAAAATAAAAATAATTTAAATACAAGTTAAATAAATATACATTTCTATACTTAAAAACAAAAAGATTCATGAGAAAATAATAACTAACATAAATACAATAATTAACTAATATTACTTTACACAAAAAATATATATATATATTTGAGACCTAATTGAATAAAATCTTATAATGAAAATAAAATAAACAAAAATATGATTATAACAAATTAAAATTTAATCATAATGACGATGAAATGCATTTTTAATATATATGCAAGAAGCGATCAGAGAATTTTAGATTTGTTTCGCTAAAATATTTCATATTAAAAATGCCGGGGTTAAAGAAAACTAAACTGAAACTAATAATGGAGACACTATTTAATGAATGCAGTAACAAGGCCCAAATAGATAGTCCCTTTGTAAAAATATAAAAAAAAATTAAAACTTGTCCAATTCGTCCGTGGTGTAACAGCACACCAGACTTGCCCAATCCAATTCGTCCATTGTGTAACAGCACGCCAGACTTGCCCAATCCAATTCGTCCGTGGTGTAACGGCACGCCAGACTGAGTGAGGTTTTCAAGGACGGAAAGCAACACAGTTAGAAAACGTGAGTTTTTGAAATGGAAATTTCCCATTATTGGAAAATGAGAAACAACGACTTTTTGGTTCATGGTTGTCACATTCCTTCATGTAAAAATACACCCTAAAAAAAAATTTAACCGTGGTAGAGAATTACTACACACACACTTAAGAGTGATCACCATTCCAGGTTTATCAATCGATACTTGTATTATGGATAATCTCATACCACCTACCACATGCACGTTGAACGCCAACGTATATAGTTATAAAATTACCCTGACCGCATTAAGGTTCTGCAAATACATAAGGCTCTTAAAGTTTGGTTTAGCATTGATATATAATTTGTTTTAAATGCCATGTCCACGTCGCTAACTTACGGTGGTAACCATAACCACTCCAGTACATGGAGCCGTTGTTGTCACAACATCCGATGAGCCAAGTGCAGGCTTGGCTAGCTGGCCTACCTACCACACCGCTCACAGGAGTTTACAACGGGACACGTGGTTCAGCGGGTACACGAGGCCATGTGTTACCTCGGCCTTGGAATCCTCGGCCTTCCCGCCCACTCTTCCCGCTTGATTTGGACGCTCCAGATTTGGTTTTGAGATCTAACGGTGGAAAAGGCTCTAAGGGTTTTGGCTCATTACATAAACCCCGTGAATTCAGGGCAAAGCTCATTTTTTCATTCGTGTATTCACTCCGCCGACTTGGTTCATTGCTGCAACTCCATTTTGGCATTACCAGCTCACAGTTAAGCTTGTTTGCACTTTGGATGCTGCATGAGACTAGCTCCGGAATTCTCCAGGTAACCCCCTATTCGGCTCAGGGTTTTGATTTGTTCTCCTTACGCTGTAATACTCTTTTTATTTACTCTTCGCTTTCTGTTGCAGGTGACCACCGAGGAGGGTTGCTCAATTCGGACGCAGGAACGAGGTAAGGAGTCCATCAAGCTCCAGCTCGGCGTTTTACAGGTTGGTTACTTCCCAATCCCCTGTTTCAGTTCTTAAAATGGCTCGAGGTCATAACTCTGAGCTATCTCATGCTCTGCTTGCAGACCTCCGAGGCTGTTGGCTTGCACCTGGGCCTGTCGAGGTACTCCTATGAGAACCTTCGAGACCTTGTTTTATATGCGGTTCACTTATGGTTTGAAGTTTCCTCCGGTGTTATACTTGTAGATGGAGACAGAATTACAGTTCTTTATGTTATCCGGTCATGGTCATTACCATACCGTTGAGTTAGGGTTTGATATGGTTTTATATGACTTGTTAACTTAAGACCTTGCCGGGGTTTTGCCTTTCAAGCTACGGCAATGGCCACGGCCCTTGTTATTTCTGTCTACTGCAATGTATATATATACTTTTCGTGACCGAACTTATGCTGTTACTTGTTTATAAAAGAGTTCCTTGTCCTGGTCATTTTCTTCTGAGGCATAAGCCTGTATTCATTTCTTTGCTACAGCTTCTCGTCTCAGCCTACAGCCGCTCGGCTTGCTTCTGTTACTGTTATCGTGTTTTTGTTTATTTAGTGCTATAAATCTCAGTGTTCCAAGATATTATTTCTCTTACGGTTATCATGTGAACAGTGAAGACTGATACTCACTATGTTCTGTTTATTGTTCTAATATGGAGTGCTTTCGACATCTTACTACACTGCTATCTACTGTCGTTTTTATCATAGGAGTTGCAACATACGGCCCTCGGGTTATATAGCCATTTGCTATTGTTCCTCGTTTGTATGTATGACAATATACAGCTATTATTTGTGTAGCCATACGCTATATTTTCTCGTTTGTATAGATTACTAATACACAGTTCTTTATTTCTGTAGCCATATGCTATGTTTCTCGTTTATGAACATAATAGTATACAGTTCTTCATTCCTGTAGCCATATGCTATGTTTCTTGCTTATAATAAGACGCAGTTCCTTTTCTTATGGATACGAGGGTTTTTATACGGGTTAGGGTCCATTCCCTTAATCCCGATTCTTCGTTCCGGAAAGACCTTCACAGTTCTCTGTACTTCTTGAGAGGTTGTGATTTCGTCGCATAACCCTTACCTGCGGAAACTTGTTTCAGCTAGCTAAGTTTTCGTTTTCTGTTCTGAGCATTTCTTTTCGTTATGTATGTACTTGTGCTGTTGCATTTGACCGAAGATTCTCACATCCATTCAGTACTGTAAATATATTTTGATGTATGTATTGATGTTTAGCCATGCGCATACGGTTTTTATTACCGTGAGGTTCTTCAACGATGCTCATATTTTCCGAGACCTGGGTTGGTTCAGGCTCATGTGTCAGTTCTCTTCTGTTGTAGTTTGCATGCATAATGCTTCAAGTTTTTTAGATTCAGTTTCTAACACAATATCTTCTGTCTAATCACTCCATGGGCAACACTGTCTGTTATGCTATACACAGACCCCTGAACAGACTTTAATGAACTAATTTATTCCATATACAACCAGTTAAACAGTTCTAATAATTTATGGGTTTACAATCCCAACCCTTTAAGTGAGGTTCACTGTTGGGTAGTTTTCTTCTGTCTGAGTAACAGCGAGTATTCTTCCTCTCTTTCCTTAACTCGTACCAGAACCATATGGTTTACTTTAATAACTATTTCTTTAATTACCAGGACAGCAGTTACTCTATAACATCTAGAAATGACTGAGTTAGAACACCGTACCTGGTTCACAGTTTTTATTATCGAATACTCAAGCGGTCACTTGTTCCTTGAGTTTGCTCGTCCTCCCAGCCACGAGATCCATCTTCTGATAGAATTCTCTCCCCCGAGCTATCTTGCAGGTCTCAAACCCTCAGCAAGATCTGGCACTCAGTGCCTGGTTATCTGGTCCTCACCAGACTTAACCTGTTCTCAGTATCTTCTCTCTTTCCTTTGGTTTCTTGGAAAAGAGTTTTCTTCTGTCTGTCCCCACAGCACAGAACCTCCTGCCCATACCCAAGACTTTTCCTGTTTGGAAGGGCAGTTCAAAATCAGTTATGACAACTGATTTTCTTTCTTTGAAACACACCTCCTAGAGGCTGCCAGCATTTCAAGAAAATATTCCATTTATTCAAAATGTAATTTCTCATAGTTTTTGTTTCTTTTAAATATAAACAACAACTACTTAACATATTGTCTTTTACTTTAGTAAAAATCCACATTTACATTCTACTGGGGATATTACATCTTCCCCCCCTAAGATGGGACATCGTCCCGATGTCCGTTCTTTTTAAACAAATGCGGGTAAGCTTTTTCCAGGAGTTCCTCATCCTCCCAAGTAGCCTCTTCAGGCCCGTAATGCTGCCATTGAACCTTAGCTTGGATAATAGCCCGTTTCCGCAGCTGCACTTCTCTCCGGTCGAGAATGGTCAGTGGTTCGACCAGAACTTCGCCTTCCGGCTCGACCCGAATTCCTTGCCATTGAATCACATGTTTGGGATCATAGACGTATTGTTTTAATACGGAAACATGAAAAACATTGTGAATCTTAATGTGGCTTGGTAAAGCAAGCTGATAAGCTACTGGCCCTACTCTAGCCAGAATTTGGAAAGGTCCAAAATAGCGAGGTGCCAACTTGGCACATCCACTCCACTGCAAGGCACTTCTTCTGGTTTGAATCCTTACGAAAACGTGGTCTCCGACCTGAAATTCCTTGAACCTTCTCTTTCGATCAGCAAAACTCTTTTGTCTGTCTTGAGCAGCTTTTAAATTATTGCGCACCCTCTTCACCATGTCTTCCATTTCTTTAAGCATATCCGGGCCCAACCTTAGTCTATCTTCAGGTCCACCCCAACTTGAGGGTGTACGGCACTTACGCCCGTATAGTACCTCAAAAGGACTCAGTTGCGTTGATGAATGGTACCCGTTATTATATGCGAATTCAACCAGATGGAGATAATCCTCCCACTGGTTTGGTCGCAACATAACACATGCCCTCAGCATATCTTCCAATACCTGGTTTACCCGCTCCGTTTGCCCATCGGTCTGGGGATGATAGGCCGTACTGAAGTTCAGTTGTGTCCCCAGTTCTGCAAACAGTGTCCTCCAGAAGGCTGATGTGAACTTAACATCTCGGTCGGAAATTATTACCTTTGGAAGTCCATGCAACTTAAACACATTTTGCATAAAGATATGGGCGATTTGCACAGCTTTGTACGTGGACTGAACCGGTATGAAATGTGCTGCCTTACTTAGTTTGTCCACCACCACCATAATAGAGTCATGATTTTTCTTTGTTCGGGGTAGTCCGGTTATAAAGTCCATGGAAATAACCTCCCACTTCCATTCCGGAATGGGTAAGGGTTGTAGCAACCCTGCTGGATGCATATGTTCAGCCTTAATTTGCTGGCATTCTAGACAGCGTGCTAAATATTCAGCCACTTCTTGTTTCATTTTTGGCCAATAATAATCTTTCCGAAGTGCGACAACCATTTTCTGATACCCTGGATGTCCGGTGTAATGGCTGGTATGGAATTCATTCAGAATCATGTTCCGAAGATCATTTCCTGTAGGCACATACAGCCTTTTATGGAAATACAGCAAACCAGCATCATCTAACTCGTATCCTTGCTGTCTTTCCTTATCAGCAAGCTGTTGTACCCGCTGTTTAATCTGCTGGTATTCCATGTCTTGATCGGCTGCTAACTTTATCTTTTCCAGTAAGGTACTTTGCCACCTGCTAACTGAAAGTTTGCATACACATTGCACCTTTCGGCTCAAAGCATCGGCCACTCGATTCTCCTTCCCCTTCAGATGCTTTATTTCGAAGTCAAACCCACTTAAGAAATCTGCCCAACGAGCTTGCCTCGTATTCAAGGTAGGTTGGCTGAAATAGTTCGTCAGACTGTGATGGTCTGTCAGCAACAAAAATTTCCTTCCCAACAGGTAATGCCTCCACATTTTCAGCGCATGAATAACAGCTGTCAGTTCTAGGTCATACGCAGAGTATTTCTGTTCATGTTCCTTCAGCTTCCTTGATTCATATGCAATCACTTTTCCTTCTTGCATTAGCACTCCCCCCACGCCTTCTTTACTTGCATCAGTACAGACCACGTAATCCTTATTAGGATCAGCTATACTCAGGATAGGTGCAGTTGTGAGCAAGTGTTTGAGCTGCTCAAAACTTCGCTGACATTCTGCTGTCCATTTAAATATCGTTCCTTTCTTTTGCAAAGAGGTGATAGGGTATGCTACTCTTGAAAAGCCTTCCACAAATCGTCTATAATAACCTGCTAGCCCCATGAAAGATCTGATATCTGCCACATCCTTGGGTACAGGCCACTCCATTATGGTTCTGATTTTCTCAGGGTCTACTGCAATTCCTTCCTTTGAAATCACATGACCCAAATACTGTATTTCTTCTTCGAAGAAATCGCACTTACTGAACTTTGCATATAACTGATGTTCCCGCAAGGTTTGCAACACCACCCGTAGATGTTCCTCGTGCTCTTCTCTTGATCGGGAGTAAATCAGAATGTCGTCTATGAAGATTAACACAAACTTATCCAAGAACTGGTGAAATACACTGTTCATCAGGCACATGAATGTAGCGGGTGCATTGGTCAAGCCAAAAGGTAGCACCACGAACTCGTAATGTCCGTACCTTGTTCTAAAGGCTGTTTTTGCAATATCCTCCTCCTTAATTCTGATCTGATGATAACCAGATCGCAGATCAATCTTAGAGAATATCGTTGCTCCCTTTACCTGATCGAAAAGTTCATCGATCCGAGGTAAGGGATATTTGTTTTTGATCGTGAGCTTATTCAGCTGACGATAATCAATACACATCCGGAAAGTTCCATCTTTCTTTTTGACAAATAACACTGGGGCTCCCCAGGGTGATACGCTGGGACGGATATAATTCTTGTCCAATAACTCCTGCAGTTGCATCTTTAGCTCGGTTAGCTCGGGTATACTCATTCGGTAAGGCGCCCGTGACACTGGTGCTGCTCCCGGAATCAGTTCAATGGTGAAGTCCACGTCCCTCTTAGGTGGCAATCCTGGTACTTCCTCGGGAAATACATCCACAAACTCTTGTACTACCGGAATGCTGTCCAGCATAGCTGTTTTATCCTTTTGATTTGCATAACCCACCTGAATTGCATAAATTTGACACCTCTTCTTGATACATTTAGCTAACTGCGATGCTGTAATGGGTCGGATCTGTACTGGATGTTTGATTCCTTGCAGCTCCTGCTGCTCCCCATGATCGTCCTTATAATAAATAGTTTTTGTCTTGCAATTCACCAATGACCAGTGTTTTTCCAGCCAATCCATCCCAATCAGGACGTCATATGAACCTAACGGTAATATGTTTAAATCTGCCACTATTGGCTGCCC
This sequence comes from Pinus tabuliformis, assembly GCA_031772625.1. NCBI lineage: Eukaryota > Viridiplantae > Streptophyta > Pinopsida > Pinales > Pinaceae > Pinus > Pinus tabuliformis. The sequence continues at coordinate 649,034,169 of CM062819.1, read as the reverse complement.
TGCTATGGTTAAGGAGCATTTGTTTACTTTGGCCCCGACTCGCCTCTTGGCTCCTGTGGCTAATTGAACCAGCCACGGACTTCTGAATTTCTCAGACTGTAATTTACACTGCTCAACTATCCTAGGGCTAACATAACTTAAAGTGGCTCCTGGATCAATAAGAACAGCTAAAGAAAAGTTTGAAATTTTACCTTCAAATTCAACCATAGATGGTTGGTATTCTGCTTGGCGGTCTTCCAGGGCTGCATTAATTCTGGGTATGCTACGTGCCACGTCACCTACAGTTGAAGCCTCATGAATCTGGGAAATCTGATCTGTCCCTTTTCGCTGTGGGCAGTTCTTGACATAGTGAGGCCCTCCACAGCCCCAGCATTGTACTGGAGGTCTGGTCACCCCTTCACTTTCTGGTCTAGCAGATGGTTCATTTACTCTAGATTCGCTTGTAGGTCTTGCTCGGGGTGCACCTCTTGTTGCAGTTCTGCTGTTAAACCCTTTCACAGCAGTCCCCTTTCCTCCATGGCTGCGGCCTCCCTTGCTGTTTCCAGCCACGCGACTGTTCTTCTTCTCATTCCATCTTTTACTTGAAGTATCCCCCTTCTGCCTACTCTGCTGATAACAGATTCTTGCTTTTCGAATGGCTTCATCCATAGTTCTCGGATTGTCAAACTCAATCCGCTCTCTTATGTATGAAGGTAGGCTGCTAACAAACCGTTGAACCTTTGCTTTCTCTTCTTTGATATAAGGTACGTAACGTAGCAGAGAGGTGAAACGATTAATGAACTCATCCATAGTCTGCTGCCCCAACCTCAGATCATGGAACTCCCTTGCTTTCTCATCGTAAAATCGCTCAGTTAAGTACCTTTCCTTGAAGTACTTCTGAAACTTTTCCCAAGTAATGGTTCTTTCGCTGACCCCTTTAACGATCTTAATTTCCTCCCACCACAAGGTTGCCTTACCTTGTAACTGGAAAATGGCCAGCCTTGCTTTCAAGTTGTGATCGTACTCATACAACTGGAAGTATTTATTCATATTTATTAACCAAGCCTCTGCTGCCTCTTCCTGCTCGCCATCGAAATGCGGGGGTTTAATCTTTCGGAACTCCCCCTGCAATTCCACTTTCTGACGTTTTGAGGTTTGTTGTTGTGCCACATTGTCAGAATGATCCTCTTTGTCCTCAGACTCTTCAGGTGCATTCTGAAAGTCCTGCTCCTCTGTTACTCTCTGCTGTTCTGCACTAGGGTTAATTGAGGGCGGGTTCTGTCTGTCTGACAAACTCTTCAAGATTCTTTCTTGCTCCACTGTTAAACGAGCATTGTCTTCTCGCAAGCGTGCCATTTCATTCTTCAGCTCCTGCACGGTTTCAAGTATTGCCAGGTTGGTACTTCGGGTTGCCTCTCCCAATTGTACCCACAGTTCTGCATTTTCCTGGGGGTTACTGCCATCTCCCTGCATCTTGATTACTTGCTTTACTTCTGTCTTGTCTGCTAGCTTGTTAATTTCCGTATGTCACCCCTTCATAACAGAACAACAGTTGCAAGTTTTATCAGTTTTTTTTTATACAGGATGTATACTGCAGCACAGTGAAAACATGTCAGATTGAGGCCACAGTGTTGTAACTGGGCTCTGATACCAATTTGTCACATTCCTTCATGTAAAAATACACCCTAAAAAAAATTTAACTGTGGTAGAGAATTACTACACACACACTTAAGAGTGATCACCATTCCAGGTTTATCAATCGATACTTGTATTATGGATAATCTCATACCACCTACCACATGCACGTTGAACGCCAACGTATATAGTTATAAAATTACCCTGACCGCATTAAGGTTCTGCAAATACATAAGGCTCTTAAAGTTTGGTTTAGCATTGATATATAATTTGTTTTAAATGCCATGTCCACGTCGCTAACTTACGGTGGTAACCATAACCACTCCAGTACATGGAGCCGTTGTTGTCACAACATCCGATGAGCCAAGTGCAGGCTTGGCTAGCTGGCCTACCTACCACACCGCTCACAGGAGTTTACAACGGGACACGTGGTTCAGCGGGTACACGAGGCCATGTGTTACCTCGGCCTTGGAATCCTCGGCCTTCCCGCCCACTCTTCCCGCTTGATTTGGACGCTCCAGATTTGGTTTTGAGATCTAACGGTGGAAAAGGCTCTAAGGGTTTTGGCTCATTACATAAACCCCGTGAATTCAGGGCAAAGCTCATTTTTTCATTCATGTATTCACTCTACCGACTTGGTTCATTAATGCAACTCCATTTTGGCATTACCAGCTCACAGTTAAGCTTGTTTGCACTTTGGATGCTGCATGAGACTATCTTCGGAATTCTCCAGGTAACCCCCTATTCGGCTCAGGGTTTTGATTTGTTCTCCTTACGCTGTAATACTCTTTTTATTTACTCTTCGCTTTCTGTTGCAGGTGACCACCGAGGAGGGTTGCTCAATTCGGACGCAGGAACGAGATAAGGAGTCCATCAAGCTCCAGCTCGGCGTTTTACAGGTTGGTTACTTCCCAATCCCCTGTTTCAGTTCTTAAAATGGCTCGAGGTCATAACTCTGAGCTATCTCATGCTCTGCTTGCAGACCTCCGAGGCTGTTGGCTTGCACCTGGGCCTGTCGAGGTACTCCTATGAGAACCTTCGAGACCTTGTTTTATATGCGGTTCACTTATGATTTGAAGTTTCCTCCGGTGTTATACTTGTAGATGGAGACAGAATTACAGTTCTTTATGTTATCCGGTCATGGTCATTACCATACCGTTGAGTTAGGGTTTGATATGGTTTTATATGACTTGTTAACTTAAGACCTTGCCGGGGTTTTGCCTTTCAAGCTACGGCAATGGCCACGGCCCTTGTTATTTCTGTCTACTGCAATGTATATATATACTTTTCGTGACCGAACTTATGCTGTTACTTGTTTATAAAAGAGTTCCTTGTCCTGGTCATTTTCTTCTGAGGCATAAGCCTGTATTCATTTCTTTGCTACAGCTTCTCGTCTCAGCCTACAGCCGCTCGGCTTGCTTCTGTTAATGTTATCGTGTTTTTGTTTATTTAGTGCTATAAATCTCAGTGTTCCAAGATATTATTTCTCTTACGGTTATCATGTGAACAGTGAAGACTGATACTCACTATGTTCTGTTTATTGTTCTAATATGGAGTGCTTTCGACATCTTACTACACTGCTATCTACTGTCGTTTTTATCATAGGAGTTGCAACATACGGCCCTCGGGTTATATAGCCATTTGCTATTGTTCCTCGTTTGTATGTATGACAATATACAGCTATTATTTGTGTAGCCATACGCTATATTTTCTCGTTTGTATAGATTACTAATACACAGTTCTTTATTTCTGTAGCCATATGCTATGTTTCTCGTTTATGAACATAATAGTATACAGTTCTTCATTCCTGTAGCCATATGCTATGTTTCTTGCTTATAATAAGACGCAGTTCCTTTTCTTATGGATACGAGGGTTTTTATACGGGTTAGGGTCCATTCCCTTAATCCCGATTCTTCGTTCCGGAAAGACCTTCACAGTTCTCCGTACTTCTTGAGAGGTTGCGATTCCATCGCATAACCCTTACCTGCGGAAACTTGTTTCAGCTAGCTAAGTTTTCGTTTTCTGTTCTGAGCATTTCCTTTCGTTATGTATGTATTTGTGCTGTTGCATTTGACCGAAGATTCTCACATCCATTCGGTACTGTAAATATATTTTGATGTATGTATTGATGTTTAGCCATGCGCATACGGTTTTTATTACCGTGAGGTTCTTCAGCGATGCTCATATTTTCCGAGACCTGGGTTGGTTCAGGCTCATGTGTCAGTTCTCTTCTGTTGTAGTTTGCATGCATAATGCTTCAAGTTTTTTAGATTCAGTTTCTAACACAATATCTTCTGTCTAATCACTCCATGGGCAACACTGTCTGTTATGCTATACACAGACCCCTGGACAGACTTTAATGAACTAATTTATTCCATATACAACCAGTTAAACAGTTCTAATAATTTCTGGGTTTACAATCCCAACCCTTTAAGTGAGGTTCACTGTTGGGTAGTTTTCTTCTGTCTGAGTAACAGCAAGTATTCTTCCTCTCTTTCCTTAGCTTGTACCAGAACCATATGGTTTACTTTAATAACTATTTCTTTAATTACAAGGATAGCAGTTACTCTATAACATCTAGAAATGACTGAGTTAGAACACCGTACCTGGTTCACAGTTTTTATTATCGAATACTCAAGCGGTCACCTGTTCCTTGAGTTTGCTCGTCCTCCCAACCACGAGATCCATCTTCTGATAGAATTCTCTCCCCCGAGCTATCTTGCAGGTCTCAAACCCTCAGCAAGATCTGGCACTCAGTGCGTGGTTATCTGGTCCTCACCAGACTTAACCTGTTCTCAGTATCTTCTCTCTTTCCTTTGGTTTCTTGGAAAAGAGTTTTCTTCTGTCTGTCCCCACAGCACAGAACCTCCTGCCCATACCCAGGATTTTTCCTGTTTGGAAGGGCAGTTCAAAATCAGTTATGACAACTGATTTTCTTTCTTTGAAACACACCTCCCAGAGGCTGCCAGCATTTCAAGAAAATATTCCATTTATTCAAAATGTAATTTCTCATAGTTTTTGTTTCTTTTAAATATAAACAACAACCACTTAACATATTGTCTTTTACTTTAGTAAAAATCCACATTTACATTCTACTGGGGATATTACAATGGTTGTTGTGACATCGGAGGCCGAGATCGAAACGCTGTCCGAGTTGAGTCCGAGTTGAAAATCCATCGAAATTCACGCAACATATGATCGAAACAGATCATCGAAACACATAATGGACAAAGAGCGTCCTGAACACACAGAAGCATATGCTTTAAGCCCTTCATAAATTTTTATAAGGGCAAGCTCAGCTTTTTTGCTTTCTTGATTTTATGCTTTATTATAACGGTAAGATTATCAGCTTCGGCTTTCTTGATTTTTTAGTGTTTCTAAAGCTTTACTACAACGACGCGCTCATTGATATCCTTTTCTGCTTTCTTGATTTTTTTTTTAAGTAGTGTCGTTGTTTTCATTGGCTCGTCGATTTTTTTGCTTTCCGGATTTTTGGAGCCTTTGTTTTTGCTTTAAGTATTTATTTTGTTGGTTGTATTTTTTTAAATTAAATATATATTTATTTTAAATTAGATATAAGAAATTAAAATTGTATTTATTAATTAAATATTTCTTTATTATTCTTTTTCTCATAAAATTTAGAAATAATTTGAATTTCAATTTATTAAATAGGAAGGAAATAAATAAAACATATGTTTGAAAAATATTTGTATTTGTGGTTTTTAGAAGATTTTCAAAATACTCTTTTTTTTGTTTTTCTTTTTTTCTGAATTTTTTAAAGTGGTTTTATAACAACTCGCCCATTGGATTTTCGCAATTCTTCATTTTTGTATTTTTATTTTTAGTTTTGGGAATTATTAGCTTTCTCATTTTTGTTGCTTTTATTTTTAATTTTTGTTCTCAGCTTCATAAAAAAAATTGTTTGGATGTAGTTCTGAGTTTTAAATTTTTAAAAGTAAATATATAATTATTTAAATGTCTTTTTAATTAATATTAAGTTTATTTATTGACAATTATGTATTTAGTGTTTTGGATTTATATTTCAGTGATTTTTTTGGAAAATATAAATTTAATTTAAATTTAAATTTATGAAATAAAATAAAAAATCAAGATACTAAAATATATATTATAAACATTTAAAAAACTACACATCAAAACATACTAAATATTATATTTTAGTAATACAACAATAATTTAGTATTTTTAAGTAATATAATAATAATAATTACTTGTTAATTTATATTATTACTATATTAATAATATTAATATTGATATATTATATATCTTAATTTTTTATTTTATTCAACATAAAACATATTTAGGAATAGTTTTAGTAATAAAATGTAAAATAGATTTTGTTACTTTATTTAAAAATAAATAACACCCAATAAAAATTGTCACATCTTAACTTTCCTTATAGAATAATTGTAAAAAATAAAGAGATTGAAATATTACACATTGGTCATTTTTTAATTTTATTTAATCTTTTCTTTTAACAGTCGTCTCACATCATGGTTATCATTCAAGCTTTTAGTTAACTCATTTAAAACATACTCCAACCAATTAACATTATAAATACTAACAAAGGTACATCTCACCCTTAGTTTTTATATCATTTACCCTATTTAGTCCTAAGTTGTTCCTTCTTCACATGAATCTACTTATATATATTATTACTTGTTTTTTTTAACAATACCCCACTTGTAAGTATTCACATGTATCACTTAGAACAAGTGTTGTCTATATTGGTCTTATCCAATTACACAACTAAGTCAATACATTGCAACCTTTGAAATTTAAACACTTGAGAAATTTTCCAAGCACCTAATCAAATTTTGAGTGAATATCTGACATAGCATCACGATGAGAGAATACATGATATAAATTTTAGTTATATAACACCTTTTTGTGGAATTTTTCTTATTGCATGTGGTCTATCTGTCACTCAAGACATATAAGTATATATGTCACAGGTTTTGAAGCCTTTATACTTACATCCCACTTTTTGGCCTTTTTTTTTAATGGGTACTTTGATCGCATTTCTAATCACTTTTCTATGCACTGATATGAGTGTCAAGTCCTCTTTATGGAAGGAGGCTTGCATGATTCAATCTCCTTCGATAGTTACTACAACCATTACTAAGGGAAGGAATATTTAAGTGTTTCCAATCAGTTGTAAGTTAAAACCTCAAATCCTAGTTTCCTATTGCTTTACAACCTCCATCAATAATGCTAGTATAATAACATATTTTTCTAGTATGACGTGTTGAATATTATTTAATCTCAAAACTCTACTTACCTTAAGAAAAAGTATTTATATGAAATTCTTTTAGAAATAGACTAGAAGCTTCCATGTTTGTCTTGAACTATCTTGTACAAGAAATACTTTTGAGTTGTTCCTCTAACTGTAAGGTAAATCAAGGACGATATATGGAGTTCTAGCCTACACACCCTATGCAGCATCCTAGAAACCATTTCCTAGGTTTACTAGTGTTCCTCTCCCACTAGAAAGCCTTAACCAAATACTATATTTATCTCCAAATTATCTTATTCATATTCCATGACAAGGTATTTATCTCTCACCCTATATTATCAAGATGTATCTTCTCTTTCATTTTCATATATAACTTTATGTATTTCATTTTTATTCAAAAAGACAACATGGAGTTATTTTCTTATTGTATTTTTTTGTGCCTCCTTAGGCATAACTACTCAATTAGTTTTCCCTAACAATTAGAGGTTAATCTCTCATGTTAGCCTAAAACATATTTATGAGAGAAATAATTGTTTTGACATAACATCTCATTAACTAAATAAAACGATAATCAACAAATGTTTTTTTTCCATTTCTCTTAAATAAAAAACTTACACGTAAAAAGGTTCTTAATGTGAGATTCAATCACCAGTTTAGAAATGATAGTTAAGGAAATTAATTATGGAACAAAATGGCATGATAATTTGTCTTTTTTTTTGGAAGCTACCACATGGAAAGATGAGTATAAGAAATTTATACTAATATGATATGTTCATTCCTCTTTACTCTTTTTTTTTTTTTTTTTAATTTTACATGTGTATGCAATTGATTTTTTTTTGCAATCTTGGAAGGACTAAATATTCATCATGTCCAACATCTCACCCTCATTGGGGTGATAACAAAATATTTGAACCAAAGACTTCTAGTTCACGGAGAATTCATTTCCACCGTCATTGCCAATTTAGCTACCCCAAGATTGACTTTAAATTGAAAAACAAATTAATTTTGTTTTTAAGTATATAGGACAAACTTTGTTATTTTTATATTTTAATAAATAATTGATACTTTTAGAGTTGAAATAATGGGTGGCCTCTATGTACTCACTAAAGTGGAGCTAAATAATCCATGAACCTGATAATTTTACAATTATTTTTTTGATTTTGTATGGAATATTTTATTTTGTTATTTTCCCTTACTCATATATATATTTTATGCACGTAACATTTCATGATTATTTAGTAGATTTGATTGAAGCTTAAAGTATTTATAGCTTGAATTTCCTACTGCATTTTTTATTCTAAGGTAATTGAGAAGAATTTATTTTAAGAATATGATAATTTTATTTATTTTTGGCTTTAATTTAATTTCCCTTACAATTTTCATATTAATTCTTAATGGATAAGTTAGGAAAACTTGAAATTGGACCCATAATACTTATGCAAATCTTGCCATTATAGGTAACAACATGTACCCAATATGGCTCTAATAATGTAAAATGAAGTGCCTTTATGAGAGGATCCATCTGAGACATGTGTATTATTTAAGAAAATCTTATATATGGTTGTTTGTGATTGATTATTATTAATCTTTATTATTATCAAACATGGTAAGTTAATTTATGTAAAGTGAATGGTTTGTTATGTTCCTAAAAATTCACATGTAAGAAAGCAATTCTACTTGTATCTATGCCTTTAGTATATAAATAATTGAAATTTTCTTAGATATTCAAAGGAAACAACAACATTACTTTAACACTTTCAGTTACATTGGTGATCATTAACTTTTCTTCATTAATTTTCAAAAAGGACATCCTCCATTGCAATGGCACATGTCTTAGAATTAAGGCTTACTTTAGAGTTGGCTGGGATTTGTTTGATATTATTGAAATATCCTCTCAACCATTGTGTCTGAGTTTGCAATAAGTTGGATCCAACAAGTATTATAACTAGAGATTAACAATTGAAAAAAAGTTTCCTCTAAGCGTTGAATTTTTCAAATTTTTTATGTATGTATTTATAAAATTTAACAAATTCTAAAATATATATATATATATATATATATATATATATATATATATTCTAAATCCATAAATTAGAATATATAAACTAATTATTTTTCAGTTATCTACAAAATATAACCTTGCATTAATCCACATTTCCTTACACCTATGCCATTTTAGTTAAATCTAAGGGCCATCACACACTAATTTGATTTGTTACACGAGGGATTTACGTTACAGAGGATTTTCCTAGACATATTATATTGATGCTTCATGGTAGTCTTGGAAGAATTTCCAAGCTTATTCTATTTTTATATTTTGTCTTAATTATCATCAAAAATTTCATATTAGTGAAACTCCATCTCACAAACAAATTAGGAGTAATGAATCTCTTTCAAAGAATGCAAAATGTATGCAATCCAGGTCTACTTATCAAGCATATCAAAACTACATTTGAAATGAATGAGAAAATAAAAAATATCAAGGAATATATGTAAGTTAATCCATTATAATATGTATGGACTTATGTCTCTTTCATTCTCTGAATGGTAACATGTATTCTGGTACTTTCATTGATAATTTGAAAAAAATAAATAACATAGATTTATCTTTATGAATATAATGGATGAAGCATTACATAAGGTCACATAGTTTTATATCCGTTGTTGAAGATTAGATACCGTAGACTATTGTGTACTTCTAAAAAAGGAGGCAAATAAACCCCTTGAACTTTGACACCATTTTACAGATCCAGGGATGAAGAGAAAGTTAATAATGGCTTTCAATCCATTACAAAATTGAGTTGTATAAACGAAGACCAAGTCTATTTATGAGGCTACTAAGTCGAGGATTGATGACATGGGTTTTCCCAAGTGTCTTAGGCATAAGCGTATAATATCATAATTTATATTTTGAATAGATGTCCATGAAAATTATGGAAATAAAATACATTAAATGATAAATTCATTGGTATGAAACCAAATGTATCACATTTCTATGTATTTCAATGTCCAATTTATATTCATGTTCCAATAGAAAAGAGGATAAGTAGAAATCCTTGAGTATCAATGATATTTTTGATGCATATAGTGTGAATTCTAAAACTTACAAGACCTACATTCAAGAAAAATAAAGGATTATAGTAAACCAATATGTGAATTTTGATGATGATGCATACTCCTCAAAATCGCAAGAATGTCATTTAGTTACATAAGGGAGTGACAAGGTTTTTGTCCAAAAATGGTATCTAGATGTAAAATATGGGTTAGTTCTTGGCACATATGAGCAAATTTGAGTTAAAACTACATCTTGACCCTTTGTTTTCATCCTACAAGAAGAAACTATGGCTGATTTAAACATTTAAGATTTTAATGAGCATGTAATACCACCCAAATTATCAATGAGGCTAAGTATTCCTCCTAGCATATATGATAACAATATTGAATTGAAGTATTCCATCAATGAGAGTTAAAATTATTAAAAGTTGGTATATTTTGATCCCTTAATGTGTAGTGGTGTTTGGGATATGGTTCCTTTTAAGAAATTATGGATTTAATTCAAAACTATGGTGGCTAAAAAGTTTCAAAAGCAAGTGCAGTGGATATTTAGAGGGTGAATACTCTTTTTTATGAAAATATTTTCCTCATCTAGAAGAAGTGTTAGATTTTGTGTCTCTACGAAAGTGTTTGCACCATGTTAGTGGTGCACTTCATGTTATGTGGAGTGAATGATGAAACCTTAATCAAATTATCCTATCGTAGACTATTTTGGTTTATCATTATTTATAGATCTTACTATAGGTGTAATAGTGTCCTTGATATATTTGTAGATGAGGTGTCATTAGCCTTAAAATCATGTATATTTGGGAAGATATTAGATATTGCATTATCATCTAACATTACATGCATGATTTCTATGATGAGATATTAACATGCACTAAGAGTAAAGGAACTTCCCCTTAGGACCACCACAAGCACATGGCATATCATAAGAGCCTAAGTGGTTGTATTCAGGCATTGTCACTTGGATAGCACAAAACTTGGAGTTTGTTTTGAATTGTGGCTTCGTGAGGAGAATTAAATCTTGGACCCTCTCTTAGAGTGCACAAAACCATGCCATCAGTGCTTTAAATGTGGAGCCCTATCTTAGAGACCACACCACTTTGGAGGTGTATTCATACCACGACATGATAGTTGTACATTTTCTTAAACTAGCCTTGATGTAGATATACATATTAGGTTGTTTTGAACTTCATGCATTTTCTTTCAATCTCTTGTGTCACCTATTCTATAAAGGTAGGAGAAAATCCTCATTCTAACAACTTAGTCAGTAGATCATCCATGTCTTATTGTTGTAGTCATATTGTATTCCTTGTGTTTTGTGATGCAAGTGTTAAATCTTCGGTGGACTATGGGAATTAGGGTTTATGTGAGATTAAATGTACAAAAGTATTATACTACTAGAATTAATGTGTTGCAATAAGTAAGGTCCATGACAAGAATCCCTAAAAGACACCTAGAGAACTTGATTCTAATGGATCTTGTGTCATTAAAGTTTAGATCAATAACCCCGAGGTCTTCCCTGATGAAAGAAACTATTCCAACTATCAAATTATTGGTATGATTCTAGCTTGAGGTGGTGCATTTGATGCACCTAGTAGAGATTAGTAAGATGCCTTGATAGGCTAGAACAATTTTCACCATAAATTGTAGATAGTAAATGCTCTATTTAGGATTTCGAAGAAACTATATTTTGCATGCTAGTGTGAGCTAGAAATAAATGTTGTACTAACTTAGAATGTATAAGGAATTCTATTGTATCTTAATTTATGTTGTTACATAAAGTGCAACCTTGCTCTCCAAAATTGTGTGTTGTATTTCTAACAATTGCATCTATGTTTTGACTTGTAGTATACAAATTATGTATTGGGTAATTAAGAGTGACCTGAGCTGGGGGGGTAAGTTGCCATATGAACTTCCACCTTCACATCGAAGCTAAATATTACACATATCAACCATGGTAAATCCATTAGCATGGTCAACAACAATTTTATCAAGATGGCATTCATTCATTTGTATATTTTACCATTTGACACCCAAAAGAAGTATTTTGAAGGATTTAAAGTCACGCTAAAGTATATCTTGCAAATACCCATAGTATCAATTTTTAGAGACTTTTGGATGACTTTCAACTTTAGAGAAAACATAGGTAGTTTGACATACTATGATAAGCCCCCCATTAAAATGTTTCATATTTTGATCTAAATTTTTAATGTGAAATTTGAGGACCTTACACCACAAAGCCTCATAGGGTTTCAACTCTATTATGTCATGGATGTAAAAAATGTATTCTCAATTGATAAAATTATTCATAGCTAAAAATTATGCAATTCAGTAAAAAATATGCCATATAAATCAATACAATATTTAAAAAAACTAAATAGTATGGGTGGATATGCTTACATGTTTATCTTTTAAACCATTTTCTAAAACAATTTCCCTCTTTGTAATATTGGTATCTCTCCCGTGTTCAACTTCATTGACCAATGTAACCACATCATACCATGATAAGTTACCTTCAATAGATTTTTTCCATCGTTCATTCCATACCTTCATCGAATTAATGTTTTTTTAACTGTATAAATGTATTGTATACCACTCTCTTCTATATTAAAATAAAACAATTCACATATAATTAGTTACTAGAGTATATATTCGTAATAGTGGATTATGTAGAAAGACTAAAAATTGAATAAATACAATGTAGATAGAAACTAAATATCAAATGTGTTATAAATCTCTACCATCTTCGTAAATGTCACCTTCCTCATTCTACCCTTCCCCAATATGTGCTCCGCGTTAGGTGGTGGATATTTAAATAGGTAAATATTGTACAGATAGATATGCAATTAATAAGCATCTATAACCTTCAATTCTAGTTGACAGGCCATCATGAAGAAATACTGAAGGATGTTCTTGCATTGACATCGGCCTTAGTGAGAATTAGGTTTTGGTGGCATGACACCCCCCAACCATCTAGGAACATGTGAATGTATGCTAATTCATGATATTAATTATTATTACTTGCAATAGGATTGTGTGAATGGTAGCATCGACATTGATTGATGCATGGCACTTGTGGCTTTGTGGGTTCCAATTTGGTATGAACTAAGCACTAATTTGTGAAATATTACTTGTTATAAAAACTTCAAGGAGGTTTTATGGAAACAAAATTATCTTGGTAGAAGGTCATTCTAGGATAATTCCAAGCTTGTCCAATCAAATCATTAATTTATCCTTTTTACAAGAAATTAACTTGTGGTTTTACAATGCCAAGTGGTAGAAAAAATAATACTCTTGGTGACTTGTTGAGCACTAGAGAAACAAATAGATGTGCTACATCATATTCTACACTAAATGGAGTTATTTAAAATTGGATTATCTACATGTTGTCACTATAAATCTAATGTTTTCTCCAATAGCAACTTGTGTATTTGGGAGCATATGTCTCTTTATGTATACTTGATGATGTTTTCAATTTTTGTTTGGTTTAGTGGACTAGTGGTTAAATATTATGTCTATGGTTTAAGAGGTTCAAACAATGGTGTATGTCACTTCTTTATACATCACTATTATGAGTTCACTATCTATGAATTGTTTTCATCAAATTTGTCTTAGTCTCTATGGGGACTGAGAACTATCATAGTTGATAAGTCTTCTTATTCTTCTTAATTAAACATGAGCTATGGTTCTTTGAGTTTCTTCATCTAAATTCTGATGGGTTATGGGGTTTTGGTTTCTCCCTTGGCTTATTTTCTAGTGTTGGGGCCAACTATATTAGTGGGTGGACTAGAATACACATGTTGGTCTATTAACATTGGATTGTCATCATTCAGGAAGGACTTCAAATTTATGGTTGTTTGATGGAGTGTTGGATGTGTCTCTAAATCTATAGAGGTTATGTTTAACCCCTCATCTTGTGAATGTTAACCTTGACCCCCTGTTTATGTCTAGAGGGTGTAGTTTTGTGTTCTAGGGATATGTTCCTGGGTGTATTTATTTTTGTTGTTGAGGATGTGGTTGTTCAGTTTGTAAGAAGCATTTTCATGTAGATTGGAGCATAATGTATCATTAATGAGGCAGATAAAGAAGGGGATTTGGAGAGAGGAGTCATAAGGAAAGATAATTTATGGGAGATTTAGGCCATGTTCAGGTCATGGACCCAAATATGTTGGCATTGAGGAGTCAATTCCTCCAAATAGAACATTATTAGTTAATTGATACATATTACCCAACTTGTAGAGAAACTTAACAAAGACCCACATGATGACATGGACAAAATTATTATTTTCGTGAATGATTTGGAAAGAAACCTATGATCAATGCTTGACTTTTTGGTGATCATGCAGAGGGGAAAATGGTTCCTACAACATAAATTGTGCACTATCTATGAAATTAGGCCTCCTTCGTCACCACGCTTTAGACTAGACTACCCTATTAGATTAAATTCATATGATGTGTAATAGCAACAAACTGCATATTGATCTTGAAGGTCCTATGTTATAATGTTTCTTTTGGTAACTACCTATTGGCCAACAAATATGGTATGAGAAAGGATGGTAGGATTTTTTGAAAATGTATAAACCAGTGTAATGATTTTATATAATTGAAATTCTTAGATTCATAAAAAAAAACATATATATTCATGCAAGAGAGCTTAATTGATATGTAAATAATGATACATGTGGTAGATTTTAATGACCAAAGAATTGAATAGAGAGACAAAAAAAGGGGGCTAAATTTGTTACAAAAATTCAATAGATTAGAGAATGATAAGAAAATAAATGATGCCAAGTTTTCTATTATATTTTACTTGAAATTTTGAGTAGTATAATAAGTTTTTTACAAGTATTTAAAATTGTGTGTGTGTGTGTGTGTGTGTGTGTGTCTAGAAATATAGAAATAAATAAATAAATAAATATATATATATATATATATATATATATATATATATATATATATATATATATATATATATATATATATATATATATGGATTGATCAATTGAATATAAATGATACTTAGATTGGTATAAGAACTTTAGAAAAGGTCGCATACTCAATATATAATTAATATTTGCAAACAAATTTTGGATTCATATATAATTCTCTTAAAGGTAATTTATAAATTTGGATTCAAAATTTTAAATAAATTATAATGGAAACATGATAATTTAAACATAATTTCAAAATTATATTATAGCAAAGTTTTAATAAATTCATAAATAAAATATGTTTTTAATGAAAAATTATTTGAAAAATGTTGGAGAGTAAACATATTTTTTTGGAAGGTTAGACAAATATGACACAAGGAAAAAATCACCCTTGCATTTTTATGAAAGCAAGATATATACTAATAAATATGTACCATAAATAAGAACAGACTAATTTTTAGTTTCATTTATGTGGTTGTTGATTACTGAACTATGGATAAATGCAACAATAAGAGCAGAGGAGATCAACAATCTTCAATTGTTCTTTATAAAACATGCCAAAAGATAATATCAATAAATATAATTAGATATTAAAGTATACATATTGTACCGAGTGGCAATCTACATCCCAGTATAAGAGATATGATAAGTTATTAGATGTTAGATGTAAGTATTCTCTCAACAGGGCCTTTTTTGTCCCTTTGGGAAACATATTTTGTGTAGCCTTTAGCTACATATGTGATGGTTTCACTCAATGAATTGTAGCATTGATGTGTATAGTTTCATATTAATATATCCATGGATGTAGATAATATATACTATGATTAAAAAGGTAGAATATCCTTGTTAAGATATAGAAAAGTTGTTAATTATTGTATGGAAAGCTAGTAACTAGTTAACTAGTACTTTCATGGATACTACCATGGTTGATTTCACAAAGAATAATACAAAACACAATTATATGAGGGGTGTAAAACATTTGGAAAACTCGAGATATTTGAAGCAAGTGTCAATGAACTATGTGTTAACATAAGATATCTATCTGCCAATAGTAAAAGTTGTAGAAGGTAGAAGTATACCATATATATGTATGTGCCATACATAAAACTCTAGATTAATGACAATAGGAAACCATGCATATTGGTCTGGATTATGCAAAGTAGAGAATATTTTAGGTAATGAAACACATTTCTCACTCCCTTACTTCAAACTGGTCATAAATCTAGTTTAATCAAAATATGGCCATAATTTAATTGGTACCATCTCTTTAGAAGATTAATTTTTTGTTCAAATGTATTTTTATTAGTACATTATAATATAATACCAAGGATAAAAAATTATTTTTTTCCTCTTCTCTAGAACAATTGAATTCTCACATTTTCAATGCCTTGATTAAGGTTAGGTAAAGAAAATATTTTTGGTTAATTAAGTTGTTATTTGAGTTATAATTTTTATGATTTACTTTCTAGCCGAATGTATGGAATACTGTAGAAAATATAATTTGAAAACAACAAATACAATGGTTATTTAAAAATAGACAATTTTATCTAAAGTTTCATAACAACTTTCGCATTTTTCTCACCATTTAATGCCCTAGGAAATAGAAATAGGAGGAATATTTGTTCTGATTTATTAACATTATTGATATTATTTATATGATAATATGTGATTTCCAATTATATTCAATGTTATATCAGTTAATTTTAAATTTTAGGTGACACAAATTCATTTTTTATAAACATTCATACTCCACTTATAATACATCTTCTATAAAAACTACCATAGATACATCATAAGTCCAAATCTATCGAGTGAAGAGAGGGATCAATTTACGAATTTGTAAACCTTTCCTCAAGTCTTGCACTCACAAAAACAATTTTGACCTCAAAATATTTGATCCATCTCACTGCTTGTTAGATATGGAATTAAGATAGATATAGGTTGGTTAAAGTGCACAATAAATTACGTTGTATGTTCCTTAACTTCTTTGTGGAAATAAAGTCCAAAAAAACATTTTCCAAAACAATTGTTAAATGTGAAAAATATACTCGTTGAAAACGAATCAATATCATTAAACAATATTTGTAATATATTCATTTTAAAATTTTTAAGTAAATATAATTCAGAATCAAATCTTCAATGGTTATTTACAAAAAAAGGCCTAAATATGTTTGCTCAAATATCACTGAGCATGAAATAAATAACGAGAAAAATATTCCTCCACATATTCCTCCATAGACTTACAAGTGTTGACCCAGATAAATTTTTAGAAAGTAAATGAAATAAAATGCTAATTTAAAATAAACAAATTTCTAATCAAAGATACACAGTATAGGAATTTCATGGTGTATAGGTATATCAATGGCCTAGAGATTCACAATTATGTCACACCATTCCTCTACCAAATAATTATACATACTCAACTATATAAGTTTACATAAACTAGATCAAATGACATTGAACCAAAGTATATAAAAAAATTATAATACCATATATATCTACCAAGAGTATCATGTTTCTCAAACAAACTCTCTTACCCCCTCCTCCTCAATCACTCTCCCTCTCTCTCCTACTCCCTCCCTCTGTCTGTGACTCTCCCTCTCTCTCATTCTCAGAATTTTAGTGGGAAAATTCATGTTATGTTGACTGAATCATGAAATCTTAATCCCTTTGTTATAGCCTAGACTATTTTGGTTTCTTGAAATTTAGATATCTTACCATAGATGGATGATTTCTCTTGGTATATGTGTAGAGGTGTCTTTTGGCCCTAAAATAATCTAGATTTGGGAAGATATCATATGTTGAATTATCATCTACATTGCGTGCATTATGTCGATGATGGGATCTTAACATGCACTAGTAATTAAGACACTTACCCTAGGACCACACAAACACATGTCAAATTCTAAGATGTTGAGTGGCTATATTGAGGGATTATTTCTTGGAGAGTGTAATACATGAAGTTTGCTTTAAATTAAAACATGCTAAGGAGCATTAAAGATTGTAGCCTTTCTTAGAGAGCATACAACCATGCAATGAGGGGTAATTGAAATGTGAGCCTTAGCTTGGAGACCCCACCACTTTGTAGTTGGCTTGCAACCACCACATGATGCTTGTACATATTTAACAAATTACCATTGTTGTGGATAAACCATAATAGATTATATTACGTTTTTGTGCACTTGGTTCATTTTATATTATTTTTGGCATAACTCACCTATGTTATAAAATCAAGAGAATGTCCTCATTCTTGAAACTTAGTCAATAGATAATCCATGTCTTTTTTTGTAACCATATTGTAGTCCTTTTATTTTGTGATGCAAGAGTTAAAAATTGTCTAGACTATAGGCACTAGGGTTTGTGTGAGATAAAATTAAGAGAAGTATTGCAGCACTAACATTGACATGTTGCAAGACCTAAGGTTTGTGAGATAAATCCTTAGAAAACAACGACAACATTTGATGCTAATGGAGATTGTGTCATATAAGTTTTGATAAATATCCTTTAGGACTTCTTTTATGAAATAAAATGTTCCAACCATGCATGTACTTCTATGATTCTAGGTTGTAATGGATCGTTTGATGCATCTAGGATAGCTAAGATAGATTCTTTGACATCGTACACTATTGTTGGCCAGAAATTGTGCATGGTAAAAGCTCTAGCTAGGACTTGGAAGGAGCTACATCATGTTTGCTAGGGTGCACTAGAAAGAAATGTTGTAATAAATTAGAATGTATAAGACATTGTATTGTATCTTAATTTATGTCTTAATGTGAAGCATACACTTGTTGTCTAAAATTATGTGTTGTATTCCTAAGGATGACACCTAATTTCTAATTTATAGTAGACAAATTGGGTACTTGGAAATTAAGAGTGATGTGAGGCAGGGTTGGGGCGAAGAAGCCATATGAGCTTCCAACATCACATGGAAACTTAATATTCATTTTATTAAGCATGGTAAATCCATTATCACGTTCAACAACAATTTTTTCAAGATCACATTCATTCATTTGTAAATTTTACCATTTGACATCAAAAAAAATGTTTTGAAGGATTTAAATTCACACTCAAATATATCTTGCAAATAGTAGTATCTAATTTTAGAGACTTCTAGATGTCTATCGCTTCTAGAGGAAACATTATTAACCTAAAATACTTCGAAAATCCTAATATTAGAATTTTTCATCTTTTAATACAACATTTTGATGTGGAATTTGTGGCCATTACACCACATAGCCTCGTAGTGTTTTAATTGCATAATGTCACACATGTTAAAAAATGCATTCTCAACTGATAAAAATAATTATACCTATAATTTATGAAAATTAAGAAAAAAAATCACCAATAAATCAATATAATATTAAAAAAACTTAAATAGTATGCATGGACACACTACCTTGTTCATGTTCATTAACCAATGTAGTCACACCATGCCATGATAAGTTACCATAAATTTATTTTTTCCATCATTCAATCCATACCATCATCCAATCAATGTTGTTTTCATTTTATAAATGTAATGCATCCCTCTCTCATCCAAATATATTAAAATAATAAAATTAACATCTAATCAGTTACGAGAGTATAGCTTCATAATAATAGATTATATAGAAAGAAAAAAAATTAAATAAGTAAGATGTAGATAGAAAAAATTGTCAAATGTGTTTTAAATCTCCACCATCTACTTACATGTCACATTCCTAATTCCATATTTCCTCGGTATGGGCTCCCCTTAAGATGGTAGAGATTTAAATAAGTAATTAAGATACAAATATATATGGGAGTTATACAGATCTATAAACACCCATTGGGGTTGAAGAAACATCATGAAGTGAGGCTCAGAGAGGTGCCTGCCACTAATTCAACCTTAATTAATTAAGGGTGGGTGGCCTAACACCACTCAAGCATGGAAGAACATGTGAATTTATGCTAATTGGTGAAAAGAATTTTTATTACATGGAACAAGATGATGGGGATAGTAGTAGCCACGTTGATAAAATGAGCATTAATATGGGAAATAATACCTTCTATAATGACTTATATGATGTTCTAAGATGGGCAAGTTGCCCTAGTATAACGTGAGTCTAGGATCATTCCAAACTTGTCGAGTCAAAGCACCACTTTGACTCTTTTAAAAGAAATTTCCTTGTGGTTTTACAATGCTAGGTGGTAGAAAAAATAGTGCTCTTGGTCAAATGGTACACACTAGAGAAACAATGAAATGTGCTAGGACATCTTCTACATAGAGCGGTATGTCTATGGTTTATACATCACGAAGTTAACTATCTATGTATTGATGTCATCAACATTGTGTTAGTCTCTATGTGGGTTAGGACCTACCATAATTCACCAGTCTTGGCCTTATTCTTAATTAACTGTGGACATTGGCTCTTTCATTTTCTTGATCCACATTAAGGTTGTTTACAAGGTTTTGGATTATTCCAGGGTTTATTTTTTTATGATGGGGCCAATTGTACTAGTTGGTGGACTAAAATACACAAGTTCATCCATCAACATTGGGTTGTCCTTGTTTTAGAAGGACCTCAATTTCTAGTGTTTTGATGGAGGGTTAGATGTGCTTATACTCTCATATTGCAAATTTTAGCCCTGACTCCCTATATATTTCTACGATGTACATATTTGAGTTATGGGTGTATTCTATCTAGGTGTATTGATGTTTGTTTTCATGCCAATAGCTTTTTGTCTTGTAGGAGGTATTGTTATATAGATTGGAGTGCAATGTTTCATCAATGATGTAGATCTATAAGTGGAATTCCACAAAGGATTAAATAAGAAATAAAACTTGTGGGAGATTCAGGGAATCATGAGATGTTGGACCCCATTCTAGCCCACACCCTTGGAATTGAGGACTTAGTTCCTCCCAATACAACCTTGTTAGTCAATTGAGACATAGCGCCAAACCTGTGTAGAAACTAAAAAAAGACTGACATGAAGATAAGAATACAAATATTAGTTTCATTAATGATTTGGAAAGAAACCATTCACATATGTTTGATTGATTGGCTAGCATGGAAATGGGACAATGTCTCCTATAACATAAATTGGATCACTTGGAAAGGATACTGCCTATATGAATACGCATGTTCACTATGAGATTAGGTTTCTTCCATCACTACGAACTAGACTAGGGTATCCTACCACTGTAAGTTCATATGATTTGGAATGGTAGTTAGTCAACAAGTGAAAGCGGAACATCAACATCCCACTTGGTTACCACCCCTTGCCTATTCCCGAATGGAAGTGGGAAACAATCACGTTGGGATTTATTAGAGGTCTGCCCAGAACCAGAAAGAAAAATTACCCTATTATCTTTGTAGTTTACAAATACGGAATTGGGCTTGAAAGCTTTCAATCGAACGACTTTCAATAGAGTGGAATTAGGCTTTCACAAGTAGTGAGATTCGGTCCCCACCCCCACCCCAGTAGTTCTAGGCGGGTGAATGAAGGTCCCAAGTCATCCTTCCGAGTCTTGAGATCAATTAGTTATATATATAATATTCTGTAGGCTTCACGCTGTTACAGTTTTGGAACTTATCCAACTCCCCTTCTTTGTTGCCTGGGCCAAACCAGAGCTATATCTCATTGTTCAGCCATCTAGTTCAGAAAGATCCTGGGCAGACCTTGTTCCTTTCTTGAACAGATCCACATTTCTTTTTCAAATATTAAGCAGACAGATACTTACTTCTACTTACTTCCTACTGCCCCCTGTCAGGTCCTTGCACTAGGAAGCGCAAGACCCTCCGGACCTTGAAATCTCTCTAGTTACGTGACCTAATCCAACACGTAGAGCAGAGCCCACCTTCCTTCGCAGCGGTATCATACAGAGAAAAGTAACTTGGCCTTGCTTGCCGGCCAAATCATCTCTTTCACTAGGCCTTACTTGCTTGCCGGCCAATAAGCAAGACCTTTCATTTTATACCAATGAAATCCACCTATAAATCTATTCAAATTTCTTGTATATTTATGAAATAAATATTCAAGCTACATGGGATACCCAA
Organism: Pinus tabuliformis; assembly: GCA_031772625.1. Classification (NCBI taxonomy): domain Eukaryota; kingdom Viridiplantae; phylum Streptophyta; class Pinopsida; order Pinales; family Pinaceae; genus Pinus; species Pinus tabuliformis. The sequence goes on along the minus strand of CM062819.1, from coordinate 649,012,291 downwards.
AGTGGTAATATTTAATCGGGATGTAAAGTTTACATCTTCATTCTGGAAGAATATTTTCTCTATTTTGGGTACACAAATTGAATTTAGCATAGCCTATCACCCTCAAACGGATGGGAAGACTGAGGGATCCAACCAGGTGTCGGAAGATATGTTAAGAATGTTTGTGATGCAACATTCAAGTAAATGGGAGGATTACCTCCATTTGACTGAATTTTATTATAGCAATGGATACCATGACTCCTTAGGAATGATCCACTTTGAGGTATTGTATGGGAGGAAATGTAACATACCCGTGGACTAGGGCAACCCTGTCAACAAATTGGCATTAGGTCCTAATATTATAACCGAAATGGAGCAAACAATTGAAAATGTTGGTCATAATTTGAAGGCTTCTTAGTATAGGAAAAAAGCTTATATAGATACAAAAATAACCTACACAGAGTTTAAGGAAGGGGATCATGTATATTTACAAATCAAGACAAGGAAAAGCACTCTATAGTGGAGCAAATGTGTTAAATTAGCACATTGGTACTTCGGTGCCTTTCAAATATTGGAATGAATTGGGCCAGTAGCATACAAAATTTTGCTACCAAGCCATATCCACATTCACAAATTCTTTCATGTCTCTCTACTAAAAATGTATGTTTACTATTCTAAGCATATAATTAACTGGGACAATGTACAAGTAATTTAAGTAGTGAATTAAATTCTTGTGCATAAATATATGTATATATGTATGTATCAAGTTTCAAAATAAAATGATAATAATTAATCATGGTGTTCAGGTCGAACCGGAAGGAGAATGCCTATAAGATCCTCTTCGTATTCTCAATCAGAGAGAAACAACATTATGTAGATGAGTCATCACCCAGGTTAAAGTGCAATGAAACCACTTTGGCCAAAAGGAGGCTACCTTGGAAGATGAGGATTTTATCTATAAGGCTTATCCTACTTTATTTTTATGAGTTATAATGAACAATAGCAACAATTTTTCTCATAAGAATGGGAATATGTAAAACCCCAAATGACATGGACATTTTATTGTACTGATTATTGTTTTACTTCTATATTTCATTGTCATATTTTGTTCCAACAGAAACATTAAGGAAATCATGATTGAATTTTCCAAGCACCTTTAAAATGATATGTTAAATAAAAATATATATTTCTAGAAACAAAAAATTCATTACATAAACCTCCTAAGATAGTTATTGGTTGTTACACACCCTTTCCCGCAAGAGGAGAGAATCGAGAAGGCCTTGGGGGCTAAAGGAATCAGGAAAGAAAAGGAATGGGATTGAGAAGGAAAGAGATTCCAAGTAATATAGAGAACCTCATTGAGCTAGGTGAAACAAGCCAGTGGGAGCCTTGAACACAACTCGAGAAGTTTAAGAACTTGAAACTAGACTATAGTCATGAGGATTCAAAGTTACTCAATCCACCCGGTGTATACCAGTGTCTAGAGAAGAAGAGCTCGGGGTAGGCTTTAGACATCATAGCCAGACTCATGGTTGGATGGAGAGATCTTCTAAGGAACAAAAAAATTAAGAAAATAAAAGGAAAAATATAAGTATCTAAGTATTTTTCTAGAATTTATTCAATTTCTTTATGTAGGTTGTGAATATGGGATAAAGATCAAATTGAGATAATTTTTCTACCTTTTATTCTTAAAAAGAACAAAAATTGTAGAACATGACTCTGGACAGACCATAACAACCAATTCATTCATGAACTTCAAGTTTTGTTTTATTTTTATAGCCTATTCCTCTACTAGAATTTATAGATGTATAGATTATAGGCTTTGAGAGAAATCTATAGGTGTCTTAAACTGAAATAAAAAATACATGTATGATAATGATGAATTAAACTACAATAGAAGAATCCCATTTTGTTTAATATGAAATAATGAATATTTGTATCATAACCAGGAATTAAACAATAGTACAATAATTCCATTTTTTTTTTTTAACTAAAAGGTGATACCCCAAGTTAAATGATAGAAGGAATAAATTACAAGTTGGTCCATGCCCACAACTGAATATAATAAATATTAAACATTGGAACAAATTTATCTAAATACATTTTTTTTTTCATAATCAAGGAAATTGGGAAAATAAAAACAATTTCATTTAACCTGGAAAAAAGGTTTAACAGAATATGAGTTGTTCAAGGAAATATATCACGACGTGTCAACTAGTATTCCTTAGGTATTTGATAGTGACACACATTAAAATATGCTGAGGGAAAGTTCTATTCTAACACTAGAATCATATAGTTGAGAATAATATAAAGTTTAAACAGTCACCATAACTCAACAGAATTAGTTTATACAACAAATATGGGTGCTTATTCCCTAAACCAAACTCCAAACAATACCCGGAATACCCATCCATGCTATGAAAATAAAATCATAAATAATAATGCATAATGAAACTAAAATAGAGAAGTTAAAAACAAATGAACCAAATGAAACCCAAATATTTTTTCCTTCTTATTTAAAATTTTTAATAATCCATTGAAACAAAGTATAATTCCTATTTCTCCTTTCCCATTTTGTGGAAATTAAAAAGGAAAAATGACAAAAATTTTAAAGCTTCCACAAATGCAAGAAAACATTAATGTTAGGGTAAATTGGTCTAACCAAAAATTGACTCTCTCTACACAGGAGAGTCCGGACATAAAAATTCATTAGCAAAGATGAGATATGCTAGCTCAAAAATCTCATTCTATAACATCAACTAATCTCATTCTATAACATCAACTAACAATAGTACGTGGAAGTTTTCCAGACTTAATATAGTGAAAGAATCGGAAACACTTATAACAATACTACTCTAAACAATAAATAAATGGAACAAATAAAAGAATATATAGCAAAAAAAAACTAAAAAGCACATGCAAATTCCAAATAATTTTACTTTTAAATCTTTATTGAGGATTTATAAATCCATACGTTGGCCAAATAAACACCACTACAAATAATGGAGAAAGGCTTTAGCCATAAGGCATTACCAAGGCCCAAGAGAAAGGTTTCATCTAAATCTAAATAGGCAAATGAATAGATGTTATACACTTTAAAAAAGTGTTCAACCCACATAAGCTATAGTAATGGTTGTATCCACTTTAAAAATGTGTTCAACCCACATAAGCTATTGTAATGGTTGTATCCATGAGTACTTAGAAGGCTTTCAAAATCCTCTCTTTTTTATTTCTTCGATGTTTTTAAGTGGTTTCATAACAACTCCCCATTGACTTTTGGGCATTCTTCATTTGCTCACTATTGTTGTTAGTTTTTATTTTTGTCTTCTTTTCATAAATTTTTCAAAAATGTTTACTTTTTTTTTTTCTTTTTTTCTTTTCTGAAGTTTTTAAGTGGTTTTATAACAACTCGTCCATTGGCTTTCAAGCATTCTTCATTTTCTCACTATTTTTTTTAGTTTTAGTTTTGTTTTACTATTTATTTATTTTTTTTTATTTTTTTTGAGATTTTATTTATTTTTAAATAAATATATAATTATTTAAATGTCTATTTAATTAAACTTGATTTTATTTAATAGCATTTATGCATTTAGTGTTTTGGTTTTTGTAATTGAACATTTATCAAATAAAATAAAAAAGTAAGATATTAAAATATATGTTATAAATATTTTAAAACTAAACATTAAAACCTATTTAATATTATTTTTTAGTAATATAATAATAATAATTATTTGTTAATTTGAATTATTATTATATTAATAATCTTAATATTGATATATTGTATATCTTAATTTTTAATTTTATTTGACATAAAGCATATTTACCAATATCTTTAACAGTAAAATGTCAAATAGATGTTATTATTTTACTTAAAAATAAACAAACACCCAATAAAAATTGTCATACTAGTCAAAAAAAAAAAATTTAATTCATTTAATATTTTCTTTTAACAATCGTCTCAAATCATGGTTATCATTGACCCTTTTAGTTAACTCATTTAAAATATACTTTAACTAATTTATTTTTTAAATACTCACACAAGTACACCTGAGCCTTAGATTTTATATCATTTACCCTATTTAGTCCTACTACTTTCCTTCTTCACATGAATATACTTATATATATTATTACTTTGGGTTTTTAACAATATCCCACTTGAAAGTATTCATGTGTATCACTTACAAAAAATATTGTCTATATAGTTCTTATCAAACCACACAACTAAGATGATACTTTATAAGATTTGAAATTTAAACACTTATGAAATTTGCGGAGAACCTAATGACATTTTGAGTGAATATATGAAATACCATCTCCATGGTAGAATACATAATATAAGTTTGATTTATATAACACTTTGTTGTAGAATTTTTCTTGTTTCATGTGGTCTATCTATCACTCAACACATATAAATATATATTTCAATGGTTTTGATGCACTTATATATACGTCCCACTTGTTGGCGATGTTGATTAATGACTAATATCATGTTGATTCTACCTATGTGATGCATTTAATTCAGATGGGGTTTATTTAAATAATGGATCTTCTTGCTTTGAGGATCTCGAATGATTTGGTGATCAACATTATTTCTTCATATTGGATAGTATAGATTTTATGGCAAGGAAATTAGGGAAACTACCCTACCTAACCCTACCATCTCTATCTCATTTTTTGTTTGCTTTGATGGTTATACATAGCTCTCCTATTTTTCCTCCGCTCCTTTTTAAATATCACTTCAACTCAGAAAAAATTCATCATTCTACCTTTAAATTCTTCAGGATTATGTGCAAAAAATTTCTAGGGAAACCATAAAGTACAATATGAATTTCTTTCTAATAAGATCCATGCAAGCAGTCATGATATGACCTTCATGGAATATTCATAAATTTTTCAAAATATAATTGTAGAACAGAGGTTGTATACTTTATGATTCTGTGGAAAAAACCCCTCCAACCTTAAGATGTAAAAATTATTTTAAACCAAACATGCAGGGCATGATATTTTCTATGTCATGGCAGTAAGGATGCCATACTAGAACCTTTACAAATTTAACCTAGAACAAAATACAGTCACTTAGAAACTAAATAATGCTTATTAGAGTGTCAGAAGGATGTTAAAGACAATGAACATGAAACCCTTGAACCAAGATGGAATTTTGAAATGCCTATATACCTACAAGAGATTATTACAAGATAATTAGTAAACACATTCTCTTGTGATTGCATAAAGGAATGAAGAAAAACATATATTTTATTAGGGATGTTGGTTATACCTTTAAGAAGAATGTAGAAGAAGGACACACTACCCATGTGACCACCTCATAGATGATTAGAGATAAGGTTATAGAGAAAAGAGAAATGAAAACACTTAATTTGCAATGATAACAACTAAGGGTTTGAAGTTTTACCTTGCAGCTCCATTGGAAACACTTAAATATTACTTCCCTTAGTAATGGTTGTTGTAACTGTGGAAAAAGATTGAATCATGCAACCCTCCTTCCATAAAGAGAACTTGACACTCATATCAATGCATAGAAAAAGGATTAGGAATTCAACAAAAGTAATCGCTAATAAAAATGAAGCAATAAATTAAAGAACACAGGCAAGTAACTACCAGAAGTTGAATTTCGACACTCAGAATACGAAATTGTAGAAAATGGATGTCAGAATCTTAATGCAAACCTGCTTGCAAGAACTCCAGAAGAATTTAATGGTCGCCAACAGAGCAAATGGAAAATGAGACAAATATGGTAGGGTTGGGTAGGGTAGTTACCATAACCTCCTCGCCATAGAATCTATACTATCCAATATGAAGAAATAATGTTGATCAACAAATGATACGAGATCCTCAAAGGAGGTAGATCCACTATTTCAATAGCCCTCCTCAAAATTAAAAGCCTCACATAGCTAGACTCAACATGATATTTTTCATTAATCAAGAGAGCCAACAAGTGGGATTCATGTATAAGGGCTTCAATACCCGTGACATATATTTTTATGTGTTGACTGATAGATAGATCACATGTAACAAGAAAAATTCCACAACAAAGTGTTATATAAATCAACTTTATATTATCTATTATACAAGCCTTTTTCTAAGTGAGGGATGAATACTTTCAAATGGGGTATTGCTAAAAAAAACAAATAAATAATATATATAAGTATATTCATGTGAAGAAGGAAAGTCTTATGACTAAATATGGTAAATGATATAAAAACTAAGGGTTAGGTGTACTTGTGTTAGTATTTATAATTACAATTACTTAAATTATGTTTTAAGTGATTTAACTAAAAGGGTGAATGATAACCATGGCTTGATAGAGTTGTTAAAAGAAAAGATTAAATTAAAAAAAAAAAAAAAAAAATTGACGAGTGTGTGAGATTTCAATCTCTTTATTTTTTTATAGTTATTCTATGAGGAAAGTTGGGATGTCGCAATTTTTATCGGGTGTTTTTTATTTTTAAGTAAAACAATAAAATCTATTTTACATTTTATTATAGAAATATATTCCTAATATATTTTATGTTTAATAAAATTAAAAATTAAGATATACGATATATCAATATTAAGATTATTAATATAATAATAATATTAAATATGTGTCAATGTGTAAATTTTTAAATGTCTATAATATATATTTTAACATCTTAACTTTTTATTTTATTTGATAAATTCAATTTAAAATAAATTTTCAATTTTTGAAAAAAAACACTCAATTTTGAAACCAAAACACTAAATACATAAATACCAACACTACCAACAAATAAATTTATAGTTTAAATAAATATATATATACTTTTACAAAATAAAAACTTAAAAAAAAAGTTATGAAAACAAAACAAAAAATTAAAATAAAAAGATAACAGTGAGAAAATGAAGAATGCACAAAAGCGAATGGGCGCGGATTTTGAAATCCTTTTAAGTGGCCGCACATACAAATATTACAATAACTTATGTGGGTTTAACACTTTTTTTTAAGGCTATAACATTTATATGAAGCCTTTTTCCTTGGATGTCAATAATGCCTTACGGCTGAAGTCCCTCTATATCTTTCGCAGAGATGCTTATTTTGTCAAGAGATGGATTTATAAATCTACAATGAAGATTTGAAAGAGATGCTTATTTTGTCAAGAGATGGATTTATAAATCTACAATGAAGATTTGAAAGTAAGATTTCTTACCATTTCTATATGTTTTTTAGTTTTTTTTAGTTTTTTTGCGCAATATATTTTTCTATTTCTTCCATTCTTTTATTATTTAGAGTATATTGTCATAGGTGTTTTCCACTTTTTTATTATATTAAATCTAGCAAATTTCCACATAGTATTGCTAATTGATATTTTTTAAAAAGATTACAAGATTATAGAATGATATTTTTGATCTAGTATCTCTCATATTTACCAAAAAATTTGAGCTAGTATCTCTCATCTTTGCTAATTTATTTTTATGGCCAGACTCTAATTTATGGCCCGTCTCTAGTGCATAGAGAGAGAGGTGATTTTTTGGTGAGACCAACTTACTCTATGATTAAGGTTACGTTATGTTTGTGGATGTGGATGTTCTCAATTTTTTTTCTATTTTTCTTTTGGACTTTTCAAAAAATGGAAAAATAGAAATATGAGTTATACTTCGTTTCAATAGATTATTGAAAATTTTAAATGAGGAAAAAATATTTAGATTTCATTTGTTTTTAACTTGTCTATTTTATTTTCATTACCATTATTATTTATGATTTTATTTTCATGACAAGGATGAGTATGATAGAAAATACATCTATATTTTCATAGCATGGGTGAGTATGGGGTTATGTTTAATATTCTCCATTTTTATTCATAAGAATGTAAAAAAAAATTGGTTGGGTATTTTTTGTACTTGAATAACATAGTAAAATGTGTTTTACATTTTATTGTTAAACATACTTATAAAATATATTTTATGTCAAACTGAATCAATACGATATATTAAACTAAATTAAAAATAAAATAAAAATTAGGCACAATCTCATGCCATCACAAGAAACGCCAAAATTAAGCAAGAGGTAGATTCCTGCCCTCTCCTCTTCATGGCCTTTAATTACTTTTGTTTTTATTTCTATTTAATTTTATCTTACTTTATTCTATTTTATTCTTATTTATTTAAATAAATTCATTTAATCCTTTTTAGATTTGGTAAATAATTATTGCCTTATGGTTTAATATTTAATAATAATATTAGAATTATTTTTTGATTTCTTTTTCTTATATTAAATATTAATTTTATCTAGATTTGGTAAATAATTATTGCCTTATGGTTTAATATTTAATAATAATATTAGAATTATTTTTTGATTTCTTTTTCTTATATTAAATATTAATTTTATCTAATCTTAAAAACAAATTGATAGTTATAATAATAATAATTAATTAAATAGTTTTCTATAATTCCAATTCCCCATAGTTAATTCCTTAACAACACCAATAACTTTCTATTTTTTCTATAATTAAATATTACTTTGTTCTATTTTAATAAAAAATTACAATATAAAAAATTAAAATTATAAATATAGTAATAATATGAATTAAATAATAATAATGATTAAAATATGTGTCTTTTGTGATCCATAAATTAAAATTTGTAATCAAACTTCTGTGATTATTATAATAATAAAACATAAAACATATATATTTCAAACATATATTTATTTATTTTTATAATATTTAATAATTTGGAATTAAAATCAATTTTAAATTTAAAACAAAAAAACATGAAAATAAAAAATAAAGAAATATGTAATTAATAATAATTTTAAATTTGTTATATTTATATTTTATATATATATATATATATATATATAATTAAAAAAAATTGGAGAAACTAACAAAAAAATATTTAAAAGAAAAATACATCCTGAAAACAAAGTGAGGAGCCCAACAAAAAAACAGTGGAAAAAAAACAAGAAATAAGAAACTAGATGACTGTGACTAAAAACAAGAGAAAATCAAGAAAGCAAAAAACACAAAAGTTTATAATCTTGTTATTATAAAAAAAAAAAAAAGCAAAAAAACACAAACGTTGATAATCTTGTTATTATAAAAAAAAAAAAAGCAAAAATTGATAATCTTGTCATTATTAAAAAGTAGAAAAGTCAAATCACAAAAGCTAATGTGCTTGCCCTTATAACAAAGAAAAAGATGAGAAATCACAAAAGTTGATGAGCTTGTGCTTATAACAAAGGTAAAAACCTTAAATGCTCATAGAACCATTACATTAGATTTTGAAGCTCATACTGCCATTATAGATCTCATACAACCACTACAATGGGTTCCACACATTTTTGAGGATTATATTTGTCAATGATGAAGGTATAGTCCTACCAAGCTTGCAAAAAAAAATTCATTGGCATATCTATGTCAAATTGAAAAAAAAAGTAATGAGGAATTAACATATAATATTATTATAAATTACTTACATTCATTCTTCCATGTCCATCCTTCCATGTGCTAGTTTCCACAAAAAAGAGACAAATTTTCACGCCATTTTGTTCCATAATTAACTTCCTTAACTCTCATTTGTAAATCGGGGATTGAATCTCATGTCTAAGAACCCTACTTAATGGTAATTTTTTTTATTTATAATTATACCTTCTACTTTTTAGGTATTAGTTTTTTATTTAAGGGAAATGGAGAAAAACATGTGTTGAATTATTGTTTTGCTTACAACATAAAGGAAAATGGTAATTAATGAGAAGTTACGTCTCTCATAAATATGTTGGAGGGTAACATTAGAGATTAACCTCTAATTGTCAAGGAAAACTAATTGAGTAATTATGCCTAAGGAGGCACAAAAAATAACAAGAAGAAAAGAAATTTGTGTTGTCTTTTTAATCAAAAATAAATACCTACAATTATATATGAAAAGGATAGAGAAGATACACATTGATAATATAGGGTGTGAGATAAATACAATCTGGTGTAAATGATATAAAAACTAAAGGTAAATGATATAAAAACTAAGGGTGAGGTATACCACAATGAATATTTATAATGTCAATTAGTTAAAGTATGTTTTAAATGAGTTAACTAAAAGGGTGAATGATAACCATGATTTGAGGGGACTTTTAAAAGAAAAGATTAAATTAAATAAAAAATGACCAGTGTGTGATATTTCAATCTCTTTATTTTTTTTTACAGTTATTTTATTAGGAAAGCTAAGATGTGGCAATTTTTATTGGGTGTTGTTTATTTTTAAGTAAAATAATAAAGTATATTTTACATTTTTTTATTAAAGATATTCCTAAATATGCCTTCTGATAAATAAAATAAAAAATTAAGATATACACGATATCAATATTAAGATTATTAATATAGTAATAATATAAATTAACAAATAATAATTATTATTATATTAAAATAATAATAACTTATTATTATATTACTAAAAGATAATATTTAATATGTTTTAATGTGTAGTTTTTTTAGACGTTTACAATATATATTTTAGTATCTTAATTTTTTATTTTATTTCATAAATTTAAATTTAAAATAAATTTATATTTTTGGAAAAACCCAATGAAATATAAAAACCAAAACACTAAATACTTAAATTCCAATAATTAAAATTAATATTAATTAAATAAACTTTTAAATAATTATATATTTACTTTTTAAAAACAAAAAGTCTAAATTAGATCATTTTTTTTTTTTGAAAATAGAACAAAAAGTAAAAGTAAAAGTAACAAGATTGAGAAAATGAAGAATTCTGAAAATCCAATGGGTGAGTTTTATAAAACCACTTCAAAAGCTTAGAAAAAGATGAAGAGTGTATTTTGAAAACTTTTTAAGTAGCCAAATACAATCATTACAATAGCTTATGTGGGTTGAACACATTTTTAAAGCCTATAACATGTATACGTATACATATTTAAATTTAGATGAAGCATTTCTCATATTTAAATTTAGATGAAGCAGTTCTCTTGGGCCTCAGTAATTTCTTATGACTGAGGAACTTCTCCATTCTTTGTAGTGGTGTTTATTAGGCCAATGAATGGATTTCTAAATCTACAATGAAGATTTGAAAATATTTTTTTTAGAATTACCATGTGCTTTTTAGTTTTTTTGGCAATATATTTTTCTTTTTCTTCACTTTGTTTATTATTTAGAGTAGCATTGTCATGAATATACTATTGTTAACTAGATAGAGTTTCATATTTCTTTTGGAATTTTCACAAAATGGGAAAGGAGAAATAGGAGTTACACATTGTTTCGATGAATTATTGGAAATTTTAAATGAGAATGAAAAAATATTTGGCTTTCATTGCTTTCTTTTGTTTTTAACTTCTTTATTTTATTTTCTTACCAATTAATTTATTTTACATTTTATTATTAATCATACTCATAAATATATTTATGTAAGTTTGAATCAATGAGATATATTAAATTAAAAAAAAATTAGGCACAATCGGCATAATCATTCCCGTTACTCAACTTTAGCTGAACATGCTGTGAAATCTAAGCACCATGCATTGCAAGAGTTGATCATTTCCATCATATGAAGTTAAGAGAGAGCATCGATATTGAGAAGCATGTGATCAATCTCAAGCACGTGTCTGCAAGGTTGATGACTTCCATCATATGAAGCTAAGAGAGACCATTGAGATTGAGAAGCATGTGATAAATCTCAAGCACCATCAACTCCATCATATGAAGTTAAGAGAGAGCATCGATATTGAGAAGCATGTGATCAATCTCAAGCACCGTGTCTGCAGGGTTGATCACTTCCATCATATGAAGCTAAGAGAGACCATTGAGATTGAGAAGCATGTGATCAATCTCAAGCACCATGTCTGGATTCTTACGTCATCAGAAGGGTTTATAACTTCCTTCATATGAAGCTAAGAGAGACCATTGATATTGAGAAGCATGTGATCAATCTCAATTGTTGGAATTGGAAATTAAGCAAGAGGTGGATTAGTGCCCTCTCCTCTAATGACCTTTTATTACTTTTATTTTTATTTTTATTTCATTTTATCTAAATTTAATCTATTTTATTTTTATTTATTTATTTAACTAAGTTATTTTTTTTTAGTTTTTTTAAATAATTATTCCCGAGGATGTAGTATTTCATAATAATATTACAATTATTTTTTGATTTCTTTTACTTCTATTACATATTAATTTAATTTAAAAATAATGTTAATAATAATAATAATTAATTAAATATTTTTCCATAATTTTAGAATTCCAATTCTCAATTGCTAATTCGTAACCAATAGTGAGTTCAACCCACGAATTTTTCTTATTTTCATAATTAAATATTACTTCATTCTCTTTTAATTAATTTAGTTTTATTAATTTAGTTTTATTGTAATTTATTAACAACAAAAATTTAAAATTTAAAATTTAAAAATAAAATTAAAAAAAAAAAATAAATAACAAATCTTCTATTATGCTTATTCCAAACAACTAATTCCCAACATCTAATTCATTACAACCAATTTCTAGAAGCTAGTTCATTATTAATAAAAACTTACAATACAAAAAATTAAAATTATTAATATAGTAATAACATGAATTAAATAATGATAATTATTAATATAGTAATAACATGAATTAAATAATGATAATGATTAGTATAATAGTAAAAAATAAAACATAAATATTTCAAAGATACATTTTGTTTATTTTCATTATATTTAATAAATTCAAATTCAAATTAACTCTAAAATTTATAAGAAAATTCATAAAAGTGTTTAATTAATGAATAAAAGTTTTATTTGTTATATCTATATTTAAAATAAATATATATTTAATTAAAAAAATACATATATAAAAGAACTACACAGTTAAAAAAAAAAATAAAAAAAAAAATCAAGAAAGGAGATCATATGAGCGCGTTATATAAAAATTTAAAATAAAACCAATAGAAAACGAAATATCAAAAAAAATCAAGAAAGCACAGAAGATGATAATCTTACCGTTATAATAAAGAGAAAAAAGCTCGGGAAAAACAAGGTGCAAGGATTCTATAAACCGAAACGATAACTACAACATCAAGAAATCGCATCAAGAATGCACAAAAGGTGATGGGCTTTCTCTTATAACAAAACTAAAAGGAATCTTGAAACCGAAACAATAAGCGGAAAATAAAAAAAATACAAAAGCTAAAAAATTCTAGAAGCCGAAATCAAAAAAGCACAAAAGCTAAGGAGCTTGCACTTATAACAAAGAAAGCACACAAGCATTTTGAAACCCGTAAACGCTTGCTCATACCGCCATTACAGATCTCATACAACCATCTCATACATCCATTACATATCTCATACATCCATTACAGATCTCATAAAGCGACTACAATGGGTTCAACACATTTACTAAAGTGTTAAATCATATGCATCTGTGTGTTCATGATGATCTATGTGTTCATGATGCTTTTTGTCCATTCTGTGCGGCAGTGTTTATTTGACATAAAAAGCATATGCATCTGTGTGTTTGCTCTTTGTCCATTCTGTCCATGGGTGTTTAATTCATATAAAAAGCATATGTATATGTGTGTTCATGATGTGCATCTGTGTGTTTAGGATGCTCTTTGTCCATTCTATCCAGTGGTGTTTATTTCGCAATTACAGTGGTGTTTATGTCGATAGTACGAGTTGAAAATCCATTGAAATTCGCTTAACGGTGTTTTTGAAATGGTGGGTTTCTTGATCAACATATGATCGAAACACATCAGTGAAATTAACTTTCAAGTGTTGGATTGATTTGCGAAATAAACACCGCCGCACCTTGTTTTTTCTGAGATTTTTGCTTTATTATAACGGTAAGATTATCAGCTTTCGGGCTTTCTTATTTTTTAGTGTTTCTAAAGCTTTATTATAGCGACGCGATCATTAATATGCTTTTCTGCTTTCTTTATTTTTTTAAGTAGTGTTGTTGTTTTCATTGGCTCGTCGATTTTTTTAAGGAGGCAAATAAACCCCATGAACTTTGACTCCGTTTTTATGGATCTAAGGATGAAGAGAAAGTTAATAATGGATTTCAATACACTACAAAATTGACTTGTATAAACGAAGACCAAGTCTATTTATGAGGATACTAAGTCAAGGATCGATGACATGGGTTTTCCCAAGTGTCTTTGGCATAAGCGTATAACATCATAGTTTATATTTTGAACAGATGTCCATGAAAAATATGGAAATAAAATACATTAAAGGAGAAATTCATTGGTATGAAACCAAATATATCACATTTCTATGTATTTTATTGTCCAATTTATATTCATGTTGCAATAGAAAAGAGGATAAGTAGAAATGCTTGAGTATCAATGATATTTTTGATGCATATAGTGTGAATTCTAAAACTTACAAGAACAATGTCCAAGAAAAATAAAGGATTGTAGTAAACCAATATGTGAATTTTGATGATGATGCATAATCCACAAAATCACAAGAATGTTGTTTAGTTACTTAAGAGAGTGACAAGGTTTTTGTCCAAAAATGTTATCTAGATGTAAAATATGGATGAGTTCTTGGCACATAGAAGCAAATTTGAGTTAACATTACATCTCGACCCTTTGTTTTCATCCTACAAGAAGAAAATATGGTTGATTTAAACATTGAAGATGTGAATGAGCATGTAATACCACCCAAATTAGCAATGATTCTAAGTATTCCTCCTAGGATATATGATAACAATATCGCATTGAAGTATTCCATAAATGAGAGTTAAAATTATTAAAAGTTGGTATATTTTGATCCCTTAATGTCTAGTGGTGTTTGGGATATGGTTCCTTTTAGAAGTTATGGATTTAATTCAAAAATATGATGGCTAAAAAGTTTCAAACGCAAGTGCAGTGGATATTTAGAGGGAGAATACTCTTTTTGATGAAAATATTTTCCTCATCGAGAAGAAATGTTAGATTTTGTGTCTTTATGAAAGTTTTTACACCATGTTAGTGGTGCACTTCATGTTATGTGGAGCGAATGGTGAAACCTTAATCAAATTTTCCTATCGTAGACTATTTTGGTTTATCATTATTTATAAATCTTACTATAGGTGGAAGAGTGTCCATGAGGTATTTGTAGAGGAGGTGTCATTAGCCTTAAAATCATGTCTATTTGGGAACATACTAGATATTGCATTATCATCTAACATTACGTGCATGATTTCTATGATGAGATATTAACATGCACTAGGAGTAAAGGAACTTCCCCTTAGGACCACCACTAGCACATGGCATATCATAAGAGGCTAAGTGTTTGTATTCAGGGATTGTCACTTGGAGAGTACAAAACTTGGAGTTTGTTTTGAATTGTGGCTTAGTGAGGAGAATTAAATCTTGGACCCTCTCTTAGAGCACACAAAACCATGCCATCAGTGCTTTAAATGTGGAGCCCTATCTTAGAGACCACACCACTTTGGAGGTGTATTCATACCACCACATGAAACTTGTACATTTTCATTAATCTAGCCTTGATATAGATATACATATTAGGTTGTTTTGCACTTCATGCATTTTCTTTTGCTCTCTCTTGTGTTACCTATCCTATAAAGGTAGGAGAGAATTCTCTTTCTCACAACTTAGTCACTAGATCATCCATATCTTATTGATGTAATCATATTGTATTCCTTGTGTTTTGTGATGCAAGTGTTAAATATTTGGTGGACTATGGGAATTAGGGTTTATCTGAGATAACATGTTATGAAACCAACTCAAGAAAAGATAGAAAAGATAGATCAATGCCTTAGATTTCAGCCTCTTCTAGGGGGAAACCTCGTTTACATTACATAAATGAACAATTCTTGGATGATTCAAATGACAAAACATCCTTTCTATATATAGGAGTCTAAGGAGTCACAATATAACCCAACCGACCTAACAATAATAATATAAAGCCACAAAAATAACAATAGAGGGATTCTATGGGGCACAGTAATAACAATATGGGGATAATAGGGGTACAAAAATATTAATAAGGGATGCAACTACAATAGTAATGGGGTAATCACTATTATTATAGGGACCCAACATGCCCCTCTCCTTCAAAAAAGTGTTGTCCTCAATGCTTGAGTAGTTTTGGATGCTTCTGTATAAAATTCTCATCCTGCCATGTGGAATCTTTAGTGGATAAGTTCTTCCACTTGATAAGATACTCCGAAATTGATTGATTTCGTAGCTATCGAGTTCTTGTTTTTATGACTGCTTCCGGTTCCAATATAATTTTTCCTTCCTCATCAAGTTCTAGAAATATTGTTTGAACTAGGAGCTTGTCACCTATAACCTTCTTTAAACATGAAACATGGAAAACTGGGTGCAATCGAGAAGCTGCAGGAAGCTCCAATTTGTATGCCATAGTATTAATCTTTTGCAACACCTTGTATGGACCTTAGTAATTTGGTGATAATTTATTATCCTTCTTAGCTTACTTGAGGGATATTTGCTTATATGGTTGTAGCCATAGGAATACTCAATCACCTACATCAAAACTTCTTTCACTAAGATGTTGATCTTCCTGTTGTTTCATTCTATTTTGTGCCAACACGAGGTTATCCTTTAAGAGTTGGAGGACTTGTTATTGATGTTCGATGTGATGATCCACTGCTTGAACCTTAGAATTTTCTCTTAAATATGATGTGATGGATGGTGGCTGATATCCATAAAGTGGGAAAAATGGGGTCATTTTTATTGCTGTATGGAAGGAAGTGTTATACCACCATTCAGCTAGAGGAAACCATTTGACCCATTGTGTCTGTTTATCAGATACAAAGCAATGAATATATCCTTCCAAACATTTGTTTACTATCTCAGTTTGCCCATCTGATTCAGGATGATAAGATGAGATATGAGCTAACTGAGTACCAAGACAAGAAAATAATTATGTTCAAAAATTTCCAGTGAAAATGGGATCTCTGTCACTTACAATAATCCTTGGGTTTCCATGTAGCTTTTGAATTGTTTCCATAAATGCAGTAGAAACTGTATTGGCTTTAAATGGATGTGATAATGCACAAAAGTGTGCATACCTGGTAAGTCTGTCAACTACCACCATGATGACAGCATTTCCCTCGTACTTGGATAAACCTGTGATAAAATCCATTGAAACCTCCCCCCAACGTTGGCCTGGAATGGATAAAGGTTGTAATAGTGTTATAGACATTTTTGTGCCTTACATCTATAAGCATGAAATGTCCATAAACCAAGGGATCCTAAGTCCCTAAAGATGTTGTTCCAGCTCCTAAAGAAACAAGGTCAACCAATGACAGCTTCTCCCAGAAGTTCTCCACCAGAAACTGCTCAAAACTAGTCAAATCAGGATCAATTCAGATGCTCCACTAGCTGCCTGCGTTGCAAAGCACCCAGATACACTGGCTAGGTGCGTTGCAACGCACTTGAATGCACTACCAGGGTGCGTTGAGCGGGAAATGACAAATGGCAAAGTCATTCAACGAGGTGGAAAGACAATGGAAGCTTCCAGAATCTTCTCCAATGACACTTGCCTCACTGAATTCAACCAGTGATGAGTAAGAGGCTCTCAACCTCCAAGTGGAAGCAAGAACTGACGGAGAGAAGCCACAAGTCAAAACATAAGCTGACTCATCCTCTTTGCATACATCTATATATGGATCCCTCATCCCAGAGATCCAGGGGGCTGGAATTTTGTACTTTGCAGAGAATTGTTGTTGGTTTTGAGATTGAGATTAGTGCATTGGGTGATTTATGCTTTGTTGGAGGTGAGGAAGGGATTCCTTTGCTGGGAGGTAGATGCTGGATCGGGACTCACTTGGTTGTATCTCCTCTTGGACTTTCTTATTATATCAAAAAAACTCTTTGAGTTTCTTCTACATGCTGTGTATCAATGATGCTTTGTTATATTTGCATGTTTAGCTTAAATCTGATCCTAAGCTTTTTATGAATGTAAATCTATGTCTTTGTGTAGTTTTCCTCTTCTGTGATCTTTCAGGAACTTGGTGAATCTGGACAAGTAAGAGAGCAGGCAGCGGGAAGAAAACAAAGAGGAGAGCGATTGGATCAACAAACTAGAGCAAGACACAAGTTAGTTACATCCTTCCTCTTCGTTTACATTTCATAAAGAAGAATACGAAAGTAGTTTTCCTTGTTTGTTGCTAAGGAACTGTCACACCTTAGAGTGGGATAGGGGCATTCTGAATAGATACTTTTCCCAACAACAAATTAGCGACTCTGCTGGGGATCGTGTCTAGTTAGTTTATTTGTGTTTCTATTGTTGTTCATCTCATAAACTCAGGAGTGGCGAATCGAACTGCATTTGCCATTTACAAATTCAAAGTAGACATCTGCTACTCTAGTCCATTCACTGGGTCTGTTTATGATCTGACTAGTTGATTCACAAATGATCTAACAACCCTTTGTGATAGCTCTTAGTCCTCCTTTAAATCATCCCTCTAATTGTACCTTATTGATAGCTTTTATCCGGCCAAAAACCATAGATTAAACTGCAAACCGTGACCCAGAACCCAGAAGAAATTCTCGTTTCTACTTCAGCACAGGCTCTGTGAAGAGGTTCTGCATTTCAACGCAGGTCCCAAGAGGGCTACATGCACTGCAATTCAGTTTCTCTGTGCAGCAAGTGCGTTGATCAGCCTAGCCCTGCCTAGTTGAGGTTCTTTGCTCACTTTTTCCAGTTTTGCCTCTGATTTTTGCAGCCTGTTATCAGTGTGTGTACCTATCTGAAAACCCCTTTTCTTTGCCTTAATTCCGCCTCAGTTGTATAAAAGAAACTGTATTTGTTTTTGTGTATTTTTTACGTCGTTTACGGTTTGCCATTGCAAAATTAAATTAGTCATACTGTCGCCCTTAGATCTAGATCTGTCGTAAGTGTCGTTTTGATCTTAGGAGAAAGTTTATTTGTTGTTGACAGTTGATTGCGCTTTTACTTTTGCCTTTTGGTTTGAATTTGTAAATTTCTAGTGTCGAAACAAGTGTTTACTTCAAAATCATAAAGTGTCGTAATCGTCTCTACTTTGTTGATTTCGAAAAGAAGCTTGTTTGTGTTTTTCACTTGAAATCAAATTCAAATTTGTACAACAAATTCCTTTTTAGGCATCAATATTAAGAAAGTGAAAAATAAATACATGCATATGTGCATTTTCATTTTGACAGTTTGTATGGCTTGATTTAGGAAAAGTGCATTTACAGTGTGCTCTTTGCTCTTTGAGAAAAGATTGTGTCTTTCTTTTCCCCTTGTAGCTAGGATTTTCATTATTGAAAAGAGATAAAAGCTTGCTTATCATCTTTAGACTGCATTTAGGAATTACATCTACATCTCGTGGTGATCCAAAAAGGCAAACTTCTAAGAAAGATCAACCTAAAATAAATTGAATGAACTTAACAATGCTTTGTAACTTAACGCATAACATAGAGGTCTAGGCTAGAGACGTGTTCCGGCGTCGTAAAGCCTGGTAACTATTGTCCTCACTGTCGGTTGGGTGATTCCTCCACTGTGAGACGATAAGTGCCAATACGAATTGTGCTCCCACGTACCGTCGAGTATATATTGGGAGACCCCTATAGGCATAAAACCTTTATCCATAGGAAGCTGTGTCGGCCGCCCTACTGATCGCAATGCACTAAACACAGCATTCGGGAAGATTGACCGCCCGTACCCTAAAAAGTATTCTGCGGTTTTGCGATTGGTTTGGCACACCCTCTACCTGGATCTCCAGAGTAGTCCCTTTCGTTCCTTTTCAGACTCCTTAACGGAAAAGGTCCATCTGAGCACTTGTCACTTCAGGCTCATTAAAAATCGAAGGAGACTAGAGTCATCTTTTGTTTTTTCTCGACTCTTTAAAACTGAAAAAATAAAGTTGTGTCAAAGCGTGTTAAAATTTATTTTAAACGGAATATTCATACCCTTTTTCCTGCGTTGATCTTCAGGTTGAGAAAATGGAGCCTACCAACCAAGGAATTCCCCTTGGTGGAAATCCTAGTCCCTTCTCCTCTTGGGGAGATGTTGGTGTGCCCCATATGGCCACATTGTCGCTTCCAGGACTGACAATTGGCTTGCCAGTCTGGCTCTTCTCAACCATTGTCGTTCAGAACTCCACTATTCCTGAACAGTCGAATCAGCAGTTAGACGAGTCCAGAGTTTCCCACCAACCTTCTACTTCCTCTAATTTTTCCTCTCTTCCTTCCTCTTCGCTTAACGGAACTGGTAAGGCTAAAAACCAAGTTCCTAAGGAGAAGAAGGAAAAGAAGAAGAAAGAGAAAAAGAAGAAGGAGCCAAAGGCAAATAAGGGAAAACAAGTGGCGTCTAATGAAAATCCACACACAGCACCGACCAGGCCTAAATCGCCATGTGTCATTTGCAAGGGAGACCACTTTCACAGAGATTGTCCTTGCATCCCTCGGATACTAAGGGACTGGTCTCCCCGTTTGCACAATCCGGTGTCATCAACCTCTGATGGCCATGTTGAAAGCACACCGTCAACTAGCGAAAGTGAAGTCCCAGGACAAAAAGGGAAAGCTAGATTTCCCTGTAGACTATGCGAAGGCGACCATGCCCTCCACCGTTGTCCCTTCTTAAACGAAGCTAAAAGAGTTTTGGATGATCGTCTGGTTTCACCGTTACGACTCCCTCCTGGATATAAAAAACTCTTGCCGAGTCCTTCGTTAGTTGAGAATCCATCTGGCCCACTCAAGTGGTCGGCTGAAGCGCCTGTCATTGAAGATGAACCAGCTGAATCCATGCCAGACGAAAGTCAAAAGGTCGAGGCGGCAGTCGACCCAGTATTGTCTTCAGAAGTTTTATCTTCGAATGATACAGTCACTGAAGAGGATAAGGATGACACCATCCAAATTCTCTTCATCAACACAGACTCCGACGAACACGGGGGAAATCCACCCATTCCTTTATCGCAGGAATGAAGTTCATCAGAGTCGTACCCGACCGTCTACTCGATCCCACCACCAAGCAACCTAGTTGTAACCTTCGACTAGAACCAACTAGGCAGACCCCATTTGCCAACCAACATATCATTCCGAATTATCGTTCAAATATACAGAATGGTCATGGTTGGTACCATCATTGATGAGGGGGCTTCTGTGAGTATCCTTTCCTCTATTGCTTGGAAAGCGCTTGGTTCGCCATCGCTTATGCCTGAGATGAGAAATCTGACAGGCTTCGATAAAGGAACCAGTCGACCTTTAGGGATCCTACCCAATGTGCCCATAACATTGAAAGGGAAGACCGTTCAAATGAACGTGATGGTCGTTCAAGGACCATTGGATTATAACCTACTCCTTGGACGAGACTATATATATTGCATGGGAGCCATCGTCTCCTCACTCTTTAGAGTAATGTGTTTTCCGCACGAAGGAAGAGTGGTCAAGCTCGTGGACCAGCTTTCATTTCCCGGATCATGCATCGCAAATAGTCATATACCATCCCTAAATGGTCTCTTCACGCAAAAAATGTCTCAACCCACGGTCCGTCCTCCCGATGAGCACGAGTAATTCGGAAGGATATGACTGGAACCCAGGGGGCATGCGTCCTGTTCTGCTTCGGCAGGAAAACTTTGGGTATAGGGTAGGTTTCCGCGGGAGAATATGACTAGTCCGTACCCCGTCCGTGATTGGAAGAGGGGTTGTTCTAGAATAAGATTCTTTTGTCAAAGTTATGTGTTTAGCACTCGTTGTCACTCACCTTTGTCTATCTCGGTAGACATCGCTGAAGAAGTGTTTTGTTTGTTGCGCAAATGAGACAATCTTTGGTAACCTGAAAGAGGTAGGCCTTTCCTAGTAGAACAAATGTTTTATCTGCAAATTGAGGGGTAACCTTGAAATCGTATTTTATACCTGGGGGCATGCAAACCTTTTGGAGTGCAAGCAAAGAGCGGTTATTTATCTGTTTTTTGGGTTAGTCATTTCCTAACTTGCATAAAGAAAGGACGCGGGGCAAAGCTTTGTAAGGTGCAATCTCCATAAAAAATGGCATCTTCAATGAGACATTCTTATCATATGACTGGATTAATCGAGCAGTTTTAGCACATAGTTCATGCTCGTTAAAAAATAAACATAAGACCGAGCAAGTGTTTCAATCCGCGTTTAAGCTCGTTAAAAAATGAACTATCCTCCGGTAAATAACCACCGTGAATGTAACATTATCAGCCATTAAAGCCTTCGTCATGTTTGCACCATCACCTTCACTTTTCCATTGGCCGGTCATTCACCTCCATTTGATTGTTTACCCATTTTGAGGAACAGCTGCGAAGAGTGATTTCACTAGCCATCCTTGTGACACTGTCGTGCTTGGAAAATTCCAACCCTTACCTGGAATTTGCTGCTACCCCTTGTATCACTCATTCCTCAAAAGACGAGTCTTCTTTAAGCTCTTTTCATCTGACTCGTAAAATATGAAAAGATGTCCGAGTTTTGGCCTTCTAGCTCGTTAAAGCGACCGGAAGTCCTATCCCTCCTCTAGATTTTAATCTTTTTGGACCTGAGGGATTATTTCATAAAAAGATCGAGCGCTTGTATTGTTCAGCTTGTTAAAACTATCGAAAATTCATCCCTTCTGTATTGTTTTATAATTTTTCGGACTTAAGGGATTAGATGACGAAAAAGGACTTCCGGAGTTACCTTTATGTTCCTTTTCAGACTCTCTAAAAATGAAAAGGACCGAGTTATCTTTGTCGTTAAACTCGTTAAAAACATTAATAGCGACAAACTTGTCTTTAGACGAGAATGAGTTTCACTATCGCTAGGCTCGTTAAAACATAGCGATAGGTTTGCCCGAAGGGAAAATTATAGAACAAGCATATGTTATCCTCCTCAAGATTGACAAAAATAAAGACGTACTGGTCAGCAATGACTGGGGAAAAATTGGGAAGAAACTCAAAGAATCTTTATTGGTAGCAAGTCGCTCTTGAACATGACACTTCCACTCTGTGCCTGAGTCAGGTTGGGTTGTTTCATTCACCGGTCACATCACCATGGTCTCGCCATACCATCCACCTTTGGGTAAATGCTACAAATCCATCATATAAGTGTCACCGATATGTTCAAGAGAAGTCATCCAGAGAAATCACCCATGTCCCATCCACTACCTTACATTATACTTCATTCTTTCATGACCGCCACCCTGAACCATATATCATCAGATCGTTTTCACCTCCATCAAAATCATTTGCTCCGTTCCGTGTCATTGATGTGGGATACATCAAGGCCCTCCTTTGACGGATCGCTTCTTGTCGACATTACCTCATTATCCAAGAAGTTGATCTAGGAACACCCCTTCAGTACTGTTGGAAATAATACTGAGAGGGGGGGGGGGGTGAATCAGTATTATCAGATCAGTAAAACCTTTTCAATTTCATGCTCAGAAACATATACGCGACTTCAGTTAAGTGAACCCGCGTGTACACGCGACTGTGTCTAAAGCAACTAGCGTATATGCAGAGATCTTATGATTCAGTTAATCTTATCTTCAGTAAATGCATCAGAATATTATTAAGCATATTAACAGTAAACAGGTGCAGTATAACAGAACAGATCATCACACCAAAGCCACACACATGAACACCATGATATAAGGTGGAAACCCAATGTGGGTGAAAACCACCTGCTGCAATTTGTCTCTTTCTTCTTTAATGAGAAACTTCTTTTACAATGTACTGGTGCAGTCCTTTACCAGCACGCAGGCTACAACCTGCAGAGGGCTACAACCCTCTTAGTTTTTGTACTAGCCGATCCATTTACTAGTACGTAGGTGCCTACCTACGGAATGCTTCTTTACTCGTTTTCCAGCTGCTAGTGGAAGGGATCTACAACCCCCTAGCTCTTGTACTGGCCGATATGTTTACCAGTACGTAGGTGCCGGCCTACGATCTACCCGGGACCACGTTTCATACATTTTCATACTGGATCCATAAGACAATCATCATTGTAGTACAACCTGCATCATCAATCACTGAAACACCCAATTCTGAATCACTGTAACCCTGTCAACAACAACCAGACAACATAGCAATAACCAGATCCAGCTCCATATTCAAATATCATACTTCACATTGTATACGCGACTTGGATGAACCAAACCTGCGTGTATACGCTCTTTTACCAAAACCAACCCGCGTACAGATCTGTAAATTCAACCTTAAAACTTTGTAGCTATATTAGACATCAAAACATACCCAGATCATAATAATAAACATGCGTCAGTAGATCTAGTCTATCCAGAGTCAAACCATATGAAGATAATCATTCCAACCCTTGAGATCTCGTTCCATCATTCATCATCCTCCACATGAGTGAAACCTTGGTTCAGATCACCAACCCATAACCAACACTTGCATCTCACACTTCCTCAGATCTTTATCACTCATACTCGCATCTTTTGGCCTAATGATCTTCTCCTTATATAGCCTTAGGCCCTTCACAATACCATGGGCCAAAACCTAGTAACACAATACCATCAACTTCAAAACTAGGGATCGACATGCCCGTCGAGACACAATGGTCCGAAACCATAGGCACAACTTCCAAGGACTAACCGCTATGGACCAAAGGTACTTTTCCACATACACGCACTTTTGCTGAAGCCAACCTGCGTGTACACGCGACTTGGGCTTAACGAACCTGCGTGTATGAACTTCCTTGGCATGCTGTACTAAGATCTGTCCTCTGATTAAGTTGCCATCACCTGTACCAACCTCTGAGCACCTGTACCAACCTCTGAGTGAGTTGCCATCAAGGACAACACTTGAATCATAATGCCAACAATCTCCCCCTTTGGACTTGATGGAAACCACCACACCAAGTCACTCTCCCCCTTTGACATCAAGGGCAAAGGGTGGACCAAGATATTCTCTTCTTTGGTATACCTTCTGCTGTCCATACTCCCCCTGAGTACCTGCTGAAATCTCCAAATGTGCTCCCCCTTTGTGTATGCCAAAGTGTACCAATCTATCCATCCTGCTCTTGCTGAATTGTGTTGTTCATGCTCCCCTTGACTGTAGGCAAGATCTACAAAAGATGTTCTTCAAGAAGAACAAAGACTTATACATCATAGAAGACCTTCCTATCACCAAAAGACTCAACATACATTCATCACCCAACCTAGTGGGGATATACCAATATTGACTCATCCACCTAACCATGTGGAGATACATGATAATACATGAACATTTCATCATTCATCCCAGGCATAGTGGGGAAACCAACATAGGCCGTTACATGACCTTGACATCATAAAAGAGATACATGACATAGTGATGAAATATCTAGACCAAGACTTATGAAAGCCACCAGCAGCATCATGATTTGTACCATAAGCATCAGCCTGCAATACCATTCCTAAACAGTAAGATGCATCATTTAGCTTCATAGACGTTATCAACAACTTCTAACGATAATGCCAACAATACATTATTTGAAGTATATGCTCCCCCTGAGCCTGTGCCATAAGTATAAAGACATTTCCAGACATCCTCAGCAGACTGTAACTGTTAACCAATACAGCATATATTGGACTGGATTATATCAGACCCCTTTTTTTTGAGTCTGTCCCCACTGCTTTTTAACAAACTGACATATACGCGACTTTGCAGTGTGAAACTCGCGTATATACGCGCTTTTCCTTCATGAAACTTGCGTATGAGAATTAGAACACTGAAGTTTTACACCTTCAGCTCCCCCTGAGTCTATTATGTCTGTGTTGTGCTGGGTACCCTGTGCTGTGCCATATTTTTCTGACTGAACTTCCTTCTTCTTCCATATCTTCAAGCATGTTGATGATTTCTTCTTATCATGAGCTTTGTTCCTGAAATATCTTGCTTTATGTCCAAACTTGTTACATGCATAGCATCTTACATGTTTCATATTCCTCCTGTAGCAATCAGCAGCTTTGTGGCCAAACATATTGCAAGAAAAGCAATATCCATTAAAGTACCTTGAATGTGATGATCTTTCTGCATGATGGTCTTGAAACCTTCTTCTTCTACATATGGCTGCAACATGTCCAAGATTATGACATACATAACATTCAACATTATTCAGTGGAGGAAATAATCGTCTATCACGTCCATAGTTAGGAGTAGAGAATCTTCCTTGAGGAATTTCTTTTCTTGGTTGTTCCTTGTTGGGCATTTCAGATTTCTCATTAGACTTTCTTGCCTCACTTTGTGAACTAGATTCACCTTCAACATATTCATGAAAACCAAGACCAGTCTTGATAGCAGGAGATCTTTGACTACTAAGAATATCATCCAAGACTTTAGAGCTATCTTGAAATCATAAAAGCTTATCCTTTTCTTCTAATTTGCTTTTCAAGATATTTACCTCAACTTGATGTTGTTCTTCTTTTTCAAGACATTGCTTCTTCAAGGTCTCTTCAGCTTTCCTTCCTTCATCCAACTGATGCCTTAGTTTGAGGATCTCGTTTTCTTGCTCTTTATTCAGTGCTAGCAGCATTTCTCGAATTCTGGAGGCACATTCCAACTGATCTTCTAATCTGATGATTTCTTCTTTGAGGGCATTCTCCCTTTTGCTAGGTAGATCTTGTTGATCTATGATTTGATCTGATGCTTCATTTGCTTGTCCATCTTCAATCTGAGGTGCTTCAGGATTTGAATACTTGCTTCCACTCAACGACAGGTTGTCATTGTTCCTTTGAGCTGTCTTCTTCTTCTGACGTGCTTTCTTCCCCATTGTTCTACGAATCTCCTTCAAGCGATCAAGCTTCTCTGAAGGACCTGCTCCGATACCAATTGTTGGAAATAATACTGAGAGGGGGGGGGGTGAATCAGTATTATCATATCAGTAAAACCTTTTCAATTTCATGCTCAGAAACATATACGCGACTTCAGTTAAGTGAACCCGCGTGTACACGCGACTGTGTCTAAAGAAACTAGCGTATATGCAGAGATATTATGATTCAGTTAATCTTATCTTCAGTAAATGCATCAGAATATTATTAAGCATATTAACAGTAAACAGGTGCAGTATAACAGAACAGATCATCACACCAAAGCCACACACATGAACACCATGATATAAGGTGGAAACCCAATGTGGGTGAAAACCACCTGCTGCAATTTGTCTCTTTCTTCTTTAATGAGAAACTTCTTTTACAATGTACTGGTGCAGTCCTTTACCAGCACGCAGGCTACAACTTGCAGAGGGCTACAACCCTCTTAGCTTTTGTACTAGCCGATCCATTTACTAGTACGTAGGTGCCTACCTACAGAATGCTTCTTTACTCGTTTTCCAGCTGCTAGTGGAAGGGAGCTACAACCCCCTAGCTCTTGTACTGGCTGATATGTTTACCAGTACGTAGGTGCCGGCCTACGATCTACCCGGGACCACGTTTCATACATTTTCATACTGGATCCATAAGAAAATCATCATTGTAGTACAACCTGCATCATCAATCACTGAAACACCCAATTCTGAATCACTGTAACCCTGTCAACAACAACCAGACAACATAGCAATAACCAGATCCAACTCCATATTCAAATATCATACTTCACATTGTATACGCGACTTGGATGAACCAAACCTGCGTGTATATGCTCTTTTACAAAAACCAACCCGCGTACAGATCTGTAAATTCAACCTTAAAACTCTGTAGCTATATCAGACATCAAAACATACCCAGATCATAATAATAAACATGCGTCAGTAGATCTAGTCTATCCAGAGTCAAACCATATGAAGATAATCATTCCAACCCTTGAGATCTCGTTCCATCATTCATCATCCTCCACATGAGTGAAACCTTGGTTCAGATCACCAACCCATAACCAGCACTTGGATCTCACACTTCCTCAGATCTTTATCACTCATACTCGCATCTTTTGGCCTAATGATCTTCTCCTTATATAGCTTTAGGCCCTTCACAATACCACGGGCCAAAACCATAGTAACACAATACCATCAACTTCAAAACTAGGGATCGACACGCCCGTCGAGACACAATGGTCCGAAACCATAGGCACAACTTCCAAGGACTAACCGCCATGGACCAAAGGTACTTTTCCACATACACGCGCTTTTGCTGAAGCCAACCTGCGTGTACACGCGACTTGGGCTTAACGAACCTGCGTGTATGAACTTCCTTGGCATGCTGTACTAAGATCTGTCCTCTGATTAAGTTGCCATCACCTGTACCAACCTCTGAGCACCTGTACCAACCTCTGAGTGATTTGCCATCAAGGACAACACTTGAATCATAATGCCAACAATCTCCCCCTTTGGACTTGATGGCAACCACCACACCAAGTCACTCTGCCCCTTTGACATCAAGGGCAAAGGGTGGACCAAGATATTCTCTTCTTTGGTATACCTTCTGCTGTCCATACTCCCCCTGAGTACCTGCTGAAATCTCCAAATGTGCTCCCCCTTTGTGTATGCCAAAGTGTACCAATCTATCCATCCTGCTCTTGCTGAATTGTGTTGTTCATGCTCCCCTTGACTGTAGGCAAGATCTACAAAAGATGTTCTTCAAGAAGAACAAAGACTTATACATCATAGAAGACCTTCCTATCACCAAAAGACTCAACATACATTCATCACCCAACCTAGTGGGGATATACCAATATTGACTCATCCACCTAACCATGTGGAGATACATGATAATACATGAACATTTCATCATTCATCCCAGGCATAGTGGGGAAACCAACATAGGCCGTTACATGACCTTGACATCATAAAAGAGATACATGACATAGTGATGAAATATCTAGACCAAGACTTATGAAAGCCACCAGCAGCATCATGATTTGTACCATAAGCATCAGCCTGCAATACCATTCCTAAACAGTAAGATGTATCATTTAGCTTCATAGACTTTATCAACAACTTCTAACCATAATGCCAACAATACATTATTTGAAGTATATGCTCCCCCTGAGCCTGTGCCATAAGTATCAAGACATTTCCAGACATCCTCAGCAGACTGTAACTGTTAACCAATAGAGCATATATTGGACTGGATTATATCAGACCCCTTTTTTTTGAGTCTGTCCCCACTGCTTTTTCACAAACTGACATATACGCGACTTTACAGTGTGAAACTCGCGTATATACGCGCCTTTCCTTCATGAAACTTGCGTATGAGAATTAGAACACTGAAGGTTTACGCCTTCAGCTCCCCCTGAGTCTGTTATGTCTGTGCTGTGCTGGGTACCCTGTGCTGTGCCATATTTTTCTGACTGAACTTCCTTCTTCTTCCATATCTTCAAGCATGTTGATGATTTCTTCTTATCATGAGCTTTGTTCCTGAAATATCTTGCTTTATGTCCAAACTTGTTACATGCATAGCATCTTACATGTTTCATATTCCTCCTGTAGCAATCAGCAGCTTTGTGGCCAAACATATTGCAAGAAAAGCAATATCCATTAAAGTACCTTGAATGTGATGATCTTTCTGCATGATGGTCTTGAAACCTTCTTCTTCTACATATGGCTGCAACATGTCCAAGATTATGACATACATAACATTCAACATTATTCAGTGGAGGAAATAATCATCTATCACATCCATAGTTAGGAGTAGAGAATCTTCCTTGAGGAATTTCTTTTCTTGGTTGTTCCTTGTTGGGCATTTCAGATTTCTCATTAGAATTTCTTGCCTCACTTTGTGAACTAGATTCACCTTCAACATATTCATGAAAACAAGACCAGTCTTGATAGCAGGAGATCTTTGACTACAAATAATATCATCCAAGACTTTAGAGCTATCTTGAAATCGTAAAAGCTTATCCTTTTCTTCTAATTTGCTTTTCAAGATATTTACCTCAACTTGATGTTGTTCTTCTTTTCAAGACATTGCTTCTTCAAGGTCTCTTCAGCTTTCCTTCCTTCATCCAACTGATGCCTTAGTTTGAGGATCTCGTTTTCTTTCTCTTTATTCAGTGCTAGCAGCATTTCTCGAATTCTGGAGGCACATTCCAACTGATCTTCTAATCTGATGATTTCTTCTTTGAGGGCATTCTCCCTTTTGCTAGGTAGATCTTGTTGATCTATGATTTGATCTGATGCTTCATTTGCTTGTCCATCTTCAATCTGAGGTGCTTCAGGATCTGAATACTTGCTTCCACTCAACGACAGGTTGTCATTGTTCCTTTGAGCTGTCTTCTTCTTCTGACGTGCTTTCTTCCCCATTGTTCTACGAATCTCCTTCAAGCGATCAAGCTTCTCTGAAGGACCTGCTCCGATACCAATTCCTGGAAATAATACTGAGAGGGGGGGGGGTGAATCAGTATTATCAGATCAGTAAAAGCTTTTCAATTTCATGCTCAGAAACATATACGCGACTTCAGTTAAGTGAACCCGCATGTACACGTGACTGTGTCTAAAGCAACTAGCGTATATGCAGAGATCTTATGATTCAGTTAATCTTATCTTCAGTAAATGCATCAGAATATTATTAAGCATATTAACAGTAAACAGGTGCAGTATAACAGAACAGATCATCACACCAAAGCCACACACATGAACACCATGATATAAGGTGGAAACCCAATGTGGGTGAAAACCACCTGCTGCAATTTGTCTCTTTCTTCTTTAATGAGAAACTTCTTTTACAATGTACTGGTGCAGTCCTTTACCAGCACGCAGGCTACAACCTGCAGAGGGCTACAACCCTCTTAGCTTTTGTACTAGCCGATCCATTTACTAGTACGTAGGTGCCTACCTACAGAATGCTTCTTTACTCGTTTTCCAGCTGCTAGTGGAAGGGAGCTACAACCCCCTAGCTCTTGTACTGGCTGATATGTTTACCAGTACGTAGGTGCCGACCTACGATCTACCCGGGACCACGTTTCATACATTTTCATACTGGATCCATAAGACAATCATCATTGTAGTACAACCTGCATCATCAATCACTGAAACACCCAATTCTGAATCACTGTAACCCTGTCAACAACAACCAGACAACATAGCAATAACCAGATCCAGCTCCATATTCAAATATCATACTTCACATTGTATACGCGACTTGGATGAACCAAACCTGCGTGTATACGCTCTTTTACCAAAACCAACCCGCGTACAGATCTGTAAATTCAACCTTAAAACTCTGTAGCTATATCAGACATCAAAACATACCCAGATCATAATAATAAACATGCGTCAGTAGATCTAGTCTATCCAGAGTCAAACCATATGAAGATAATCATTCCAACCCTTGAGATCTCGTTCCATCATTCATCATCCTCCACATGAGTGAAACCTTGGTTCAGATCACCAACCCATAACCAGCACTTGGATCTCACACTTCCTCAGATCTTTATCACTCATACTCGCATCTTTTGGCCTAATGATCTTCTCCTTATATAGCCTTAGGCCCTTCACAATACCACGGGCCAAAACCATAGTAACACAATACCATCAACTTCAAAACTAGGGATCGACACGCCCGTCGAGACACAATGGTCCGAAACCATAGGCACAACTTCCAAGGACTAACCGCCATGGACCAAAGGTACTTTTCCACATACACGTGCTTTTGCTGAAGCCAACATGCGTGTACACGCGACTTGGGCTTAACGAACCTGCGTGTATGAACTTCCTTGGCATGTTGTACTAAGATCTGTCCTCTGATTAAGTTGCCATCACCTGTACCAACCTCTGAGCACCTGTACCAACCTCTGAGTGAGTTGCCATCAAGGACAACACTTGAATCATAATGCCAACAATCTCCCCCTTTGGACTTGATGGCAACCACCACACCAAGTCACTCTCCCCCTTTGACATCAAGGGCAAAGGGTGGACCAAGATATTCTCTTCTTTGGTATACCTTCTGCTGTCCATACTCCCCCTGAGTACCTGCTGAAATCTCCAAATGTGCTCCCCCTTTGTGTATGCCAAAGTGTACCAATCTATCCATCCTGCTCTTGCTGAATTGTGTTGTTCATGCTCCCCTTGACTGTAGGCAAGATCTGCAAAAGATGTTCTTCAAGAAGAACAAAGACTTATACATCATAGAAGACCTTCCTATCACCAAAAGACTCAACATACATTCATCACCCAACCTAGTGGGGATATACCAATATTGACTCATCCACCTAACCATGTGGAGATACATGATAATACATGAACATTTCATCATTCATCCCAGGCATAGTGGGGAAACCAACATAGGCCGTTACATGACCTTGACATCATAAAAGAGATACATGACATAGTGATGAAATATCTAGACCAAGACTTATGAAAGCCACCATCAGCATCATGATTTGTACCATAAGCATCAGCCTGCAATACCATTCCTAAACAGTAAGATGTATCATTTAGCTTCATAGACTTTATCAGCAACTTCTAACCATAATGCCAACAATACATTATTTGAAGTATATGCTCCCCCTGAGCCTGTGCCATAAGTATCAAGACATTTCCAGACATCCTCAGCAGACTGTAACTGTTAACCAATAGAGCATATATTGGACTGGATTATATCAGACCCCTTTTTTTTGAGTCTGTCCCCACTGCTTTTTCACAAACTGACATATACGCGACTTTGCAGTGTGAAACTCGCGTATATACGCGCCTTTCCTTCATGAAACTTGCGTATGAGAATTAGAACACTGAAGTTTTACACCTTCAGCTCCCCCTGAGTCTGTTATGTCTGTGCTGTGCTGGGTACCCTGTGCTGTGCCATATTTTTCTGACTGAACTTCCTTCTTCTTCCATATCTTCAAGCATGTTGATGATTTCTTCTTATCATGAGCTTTGTTCCTGAAATATCTTGCTTTATGTCCAAACTTGTTACATGCATAGCATCTTACATGTTTCATATTCCTTCTGTAGCAATCAGCAGCTTTGTGGCCAAACATATTGCAAGAAAAGCAATATCCATTAAAGTACCTTGAATGTGATGATCTTTCTGCATGATGGTCTTGAAACCTTCTTCTTCTACATATGGCTGCAACATGTCCAAGATTATGACATACATAACATTCAACATTATTCAGTGGAGGAAATAATCGTCTATCACGTCCATAGTTAGGAGTAGAGAATCTTCCTTGAGGAATTTCTTTTCTTGGTTGTTCCTTGTTGGGCATTTCAGATTTCTCATTAGACTTTCTTGCCTCACTTTGTGAACTAGATTCACCTTCAACATATTCATGAAAACCAAGACCAGTCTTGATAGCAGGAGATCTTTGACTACTAAGAATATCATCCAAGACTTTAGAGCTATCTTGAAATCGTAAAAGCTTATCCTTTTCTTCTAATTTGCTTTTCAAGATATTTACCTCAACTTGATGTTGTTCTTCTTTTTCAAGACATTGCTTCTTCAAGGTCTCTTCAGCTTTCCTTCCTTCATCCAACTGATGCCTTAGTTTGAGGATCTCGTTTTCTTGCTCTTTATTCAGTGCTAGCAGCATTTCTCGAATTCTGGAGGCACATTCCAACTGATCTTCTAATCTGATGATTTCTTCTTTGAGGGCATTCTCCCTTTTGCTAGGTAGATCTTGTTGATCTATGATTTGATCTGATGCTTCATTTGCTTGTCCATCTTCAATCTGAGGTGCTTCAGGATCTGAATACTTGCTTCCACTCAACGACAGGTTGTCATTGTTCCTTTGAGCTGTCTTCTTCTTCTGACGTGCTTTCTTCCCCATTGTTCTACGAATCTCCTTCAAGCGATCAAGCTTCTCTGAAGGACCTGCTCCGATACCAATTGTTGGAAATAATACTGAGAGGGGGGGGGTGAATCAGTATTATCAGATCAGTAAAACCTTTTCAATTTCATGCTCAGAAACATATACGCGACTTCAGTTAAGTGAACCCGCGTGTACACGCGACTGTGTCTAAAGCAACTAGCGTATATGCAGAGATCTTATGATTCAGTTAATCTTATCTTCAGTAAATGCATCAGAATATTATTAAGCATATTAACAGTAAACAGGTGCAGTATAACAGAACAGATCATCACACCAAAGCCACACACATGAACACCATGATATAAGGTGGAAACCCAATGTGGGTGAAAACCACCTGCTGCAATTTGTCTCTTTCTTCTTTAATGAGAAACTTCTTTTACAATGTACTGGTGCAGTCCTTTACCAGCACGCAGGCTACAACCTGCAGAGGGCTACAACCCTCTTAGCTTTTGTACTAGCCGATCCATTTACTAGTACGTAGGTGCCTACCTACAGAATGCTTCTTTACTCGTTTTCCAGCTGCTAGTGGAAGGGAGCTACAACCCCCTAGCTCTTGTACTGGCTGATATGTTTACCAGTACATAGGTGCCGGCCTACGATCTACCCGGGACCACGTTTCATACATTTTCATACTGCATCCATAAGACAATCATCATTGTAGTACAACCTGCATCATCAATCACTGAAACACCCAATTCTGAATCACTGTAACCCTGTCAACAACAACCAGACAACATAGCAATAACCAGATCCAGCTCCATATTCAAATATCATACTTCACATTGTATACGCGACTTGGATGAACCAAACCTGCGTGTATATGCTCTTTTACCAAAACCAACCCGCGTACAGATCTGTAAATTCAACCTTAAAACTCTGTAGCTATATCAGACATCAAAACATACCCAGATCATAATAATAAACATGCGTCAGTAGATCTAGTCTATCCAGAGTCAAACCATATGAAGATAATCATTCCAACCCTTGATATCTCGTTCCATCATTCATCATCCTCCACATGAGCGAAACCTTGGTTCAGATCACCAACCCATAACCAGCACTTGGATCTCACACTTCCTCAGATCTTTATCACTCATACTCGCATCTTTTGGCCTAATGATCTTCTCCTTATATAGCCTTAGGCCCTTCACAATACCACGGGCCAAAACCATAGTAACACAATACCATCAACTTCAAAACTAGGGATCGACAC
Organism: Pinus tabuliformis; assembly: GCA_031772625.1. NCBI lineage: Eukaryota > Viridiplantae > Streptophyta > Pinopsida > Pinales > Pinaceae > Pinus > Pinus tabuliformis. Next base: position 648,977,470 of record CM062819.1, on the reverse strand, counting down.
GCCCATCGAGACACAATGGTCCGAAACCATAGGCACAACTTCCAAGGACTAACCGACATGGACCAAAGGTACTTTTCCACATACACGCGCTTTTGCTGAAGCCAACCTGCGTGTACACGCGACTTGGGCTTAATGAACCTGCGTGTATGAACTTCCTTGGCATGCTGTACTAAGATCTGTCCTCTGATTAAGTTGCCATCACCTGTACCAACCTCTGAGCACCTGTACCAACCTCTGAGTGAGTTGCCATCAAGGACAACACTTGAATCATAATGCCAACAATCTCCCCCTTTGGACTTGATGGCAACCACCACACCAAGTCACTCTCCCCCTTTGACATCAAGGGCAAAGGGTGGACCAAGATATTCTCTTCTTTGGTATACCTTCTGTTGTCCATACTCCCCCTGAGTACCTGCTGAAATCTCCAAATGTGCTCCCCCTTTGTGTATGCCAAAGTGTACCAATCTATCCATCCTGCTCTTGCTGAATTGTGTTGTTCATGCTCCCCTTGACTGTAGGCAAGATCTGCAAAAGATGTTCTTCAAGAAGAACAAAGACTTATACATCATAGAAGACCTTCCTATCACCAAAAGACTCAACATACATTCATCACCCAACCTAGTGGGGATATACCAATATTGACTCATCCACCTAACCATGTGGAGATACATGATAATACATGAACATTTCATCATTCATCCCAGGCATAGTGGGGAAACCAACATAGGCCGTTACATGACCTTGACATCATAAAAAAGATACATGACATAGTGATGAAATATCTAGACCAAGACTTATGAAAGCCACCAGTAGCATCATGATTTGTACCATAAGCATCAGCCTGCAATACCATTCCTAAACAGTAAGATGTATCATTTAGCTTCATAGACTTTATCAACAACTTCTAACCATAATGCCAACAATACATTATTTGAAGTATATGCTCCCCCTGAGCCTGTGCCATAAGTATCAAGACATTTCCAGACATCCTCAGCAGATTGTAACTGTTAACCAATAGAGCATATATTGGACTGGATTATATCAGACCCCTTTTTTTTGAGTCTGTCCCCACTGCTTTTTCACAAACTGACATATACGCGACTTTGCAGTGTTAAACTCGCGTATATACGTGCCTTTCCTTCATGAAACTTGCGTATGAGAATTAGAACACTGAAGTTTTACACCTTCAGCTCCCCCTGAGTCTGTTATGTCTGTGCTGTGCTGGGTACCCTGTGCTGTGCCATATTTTTCTGACTGAACTTCCTTCTTCTTCCATATCTTCAAGCATGTTGATGATTTCTTCTTATCATGAGCTTTGTTCCTGAAATATCTTGCTTTATGTCCAAACTTGTTACATGCATAGCATCTTACATGTTTCATATTCCTCCTGTAGCAATCAACAGCTTTGTGGCCAAACATATTGCAAGAAAAGCAATATCCATTAAAGTACCTTGAATGTGATGATCTTTCTGCATGATGGTCTTGAAACCTTCTTCTTCTACATATGGCTGCAACATGTCCAAGATTATGACATACATAACATTCAACATTATTCAGTGGAGGAAATAATCGTCTATCACGTCCATAGTTAGGAGTAGAGAATCTTCCTTGAGGAATTTCTTTTCTTGGTTGTTCCTTGTTGGGCATTTCAGATTTCTCATTAGACTTTCTTGCCTCAATTTGTGAACTAGATTCACCTTCAACATATTCATGAAAACCAAGACCAGTCTTGATAGCAGGAGATCTTTGACTACTAAGAATATCATCCAAGACTTTAGAGCTATCTTGAAATCGTAAAAGCTTATCCTTTTCTTCTAATTTGCTTTTCAAGATATTTACCTCAACTTGATGTTGTTCTTCTTTTTCAAGACATTGCTTCTTCAAGGTCTCTTTAGCTTTCCTTCCTTCATCCAACTGATGCCTTAGTTTGAGGATCTCGTTTTCTTGCTCTTTATTCAGTGCTAGCAGCATTTCTCGAATTCTGGAGGCACATTCCAACTGATCTTCTAATCTGATGATTTCTTCTTTGAGGGCATTCTCCCTTTTGCTAGGTAGATCTTGTTGATCTATGATTTGATCTGATGCTTCATTTGCTTGTCCATCTTCAATCTGAGGTGCTTCAGGATCTGAATACTTGCTTCCACTCAACGACAGGTTGTCATTGTTCCTTTGAGCTGTCTTCTTCTTCTGACGTGCTTTCTTCCCCATTGTTCTACGAATCTCCTTCAAGCGATCAAGCTTCTCTGAAGGACCTGCTCCGATACCAATTGTTGGAAATAATACTGAGAAGGGGGGGGGGTGAATCAGTATTATCAGATCAGTAAAAGCTTTTCAATTTCATGCTCAGAAACATATACGCGACTTCAGTTAAGTGAACCCGCGTGTACACGCGACTGTGTCTAAAGCAACTAGCGTATATGCAGAGATCTTATGATTCAGTTAATCTTATCTTCAGTAAATGCATCAGAATATTATTAAGCATATTAACAGTAAACAGGTGCAGTATAACAGAACAGATCATCACACCAAAGCCACACACATGAACACCATGATATAAGGTGGAAACCCAATGTGGGTGAAAACCACCTGCTGCAATTTGTCTCTTTCTTCTTTAATGAGAAACTTCTTTTACAATGTACTGGTGCAGTCCTTTACCAGCACGCAGGCTACAACCTGCAGAGGGCTACAACCCTCTTAGCTTTTGTACTAGCCGATCCATTTACTAGTACGTAGGTGCCTACCTACAGAATGCTTCTTTACTCGTTTTCCAGCTGCTAGTGGAAGGGAGCTACAACCCCCTAGCTCTTGTACTGGCTGATATGTTTACCAGTACGTAGGTGCCGGCCTACGATCTACCCGGGACCACGTTTCATACATTTTCATACTGGATCCATAAGACAATCATCATTGTAGTACAACCTGCATCATCAATCACTGAAACACCCAATTCTGAATCACTGTAACCCTGTCAACAACAACCAGACAACATAGCAATAACCAGATCCAGCTCCATATTCAAATATCATACTTCACATTGTATACGCGACTTGGATGAACCAAACCTGCGTGTATACGCTCTTTTACCAAAACCAACCCGCGTACAGATCTGTAAATTCAACCTTAAAACTCTGTAGCTATATCAGACATCAAAACATACCCAGATCATAATAATAAACATGCGTCAGTAGATCTAGTCTATCCAGAGTCAAACCATATGAAGATAATCATTCCAACCCTTGAGATCTCGTTCCATCATTCATCATCCTCCACATGAGTGAAACCTTGGTTCAGATCACCAACCCATAACCAGCACTTGGATCTCACACTTCCTCAGATCTTTATCACTCATACTCGCATCTTTTGGCCTAATGATCTTCTCCTTATATAGCCTTAGGCCCTTCACAATACCACGGTCCAAAACCATAGTAACACAATACCATCAACTTCAAAACTAGGGATCGACACGCCCGTCGAGACACAATGGTCCGAAACCATAGGCACAACTTCCAAGGACTAACCGCCATGGACCAAAGGTACTTTTCCACATACACGCGCTTTTGCTGAAGCCAACCTGCGTGTACACGCGACTTGGGCTTAACGAACCTGCGTGTATGAACTTCCTTGGCATGCTGTACTAAGATCTGTCCTCTGATTAAGTTGCCATCACCTGTACCAACCTCTGAGCACCTGTACCAACCTCTGAGTTAGTTGCCATCAAGGACAACACTTGAATCATAATGCCAACAAGTACTTTGAAGCTTGCATGCCTCAATGGCAAGTTTGTCACTTCCGGCGACAGGTATACATCAATGACCTTCGACCGAAAGATTTTGCATGGTGTTCGACGCCAAGTCCTTTATTCACACCACGTGAATTGTACTGCAGTACCTTGAGGGTCATTATCATTATCGGTGATTCCTCTCGCGCTTGTTAACAGTTTACATCATTGGCTGGTAATCAAGCGATGTCTTTCCATGTTCGACTTCAAAACATTTATCACATGGATCGACTTGTACTTAGAGTGAAGATCGGACGAGAATGAAGACCCCGGATCTAGTTTCATCCATCCAGGCTGCGATATATATTCACGAAAAATAAAAACATTGACATGTACAGCATTGCAGCATAGATAATCATCCTACCAAAAGGATGATGACTTCATCAGAATCATCAATCTACCATTAGACGATTGTCTGTCCTATGTACATAAAAATGAATTTATAAAGTTGATCATGGGAATGCCCGCCTCAGCTAGATCATGAAAATAGTATGAATATGATGTATTGTATTGTATCTTATTACAGGTCTCCTCTCGGCATTGAAAGAACTTCGGATCCTCCTAATAAAGCATTTCACCCGATAAACGGCCTCATACTTTAGGGGGCAACTGTTATAGACATTTTTGTGCCTTACAGCTATAAGCATGAAATGTCCATAAACCAAGGGATCCTAAGTCCCTAAAGATGTTGTTCCAGCTCCTAAATAAACAAGGTCAACCAATGACAACTTCTCGCAGAAGTTCTCCACCAGAAACTGCTCAAAACCAGTCAAATCAGGATCAATTCAGATGCTCCACTAGCTGCCTGCGTTGCAAAGCACCCAAATACACTGTCTAGGTGTGTTGCAATGCACTTGAATGCACTACCAGGGTGCGTTGAGCGGGAAATGACAAATGGAAAAGTCATTCAACGAGGTGGAAAGGCAATGGAAGCTTCCAGAATCTTCTCCAATGACACTTGTTTCACTGAATTTGACCAGTGATGAGTAAGAGGCTCTCAGCCTCCAAGTGTAAGCAAGAACTGATAGAGAGAAACCACAAGTCAAAACATAAGTTGACTCATCCTCTTTGCATACATCTATATATGGATCCCACATCCCAGAGATCCAAGGGGCTGGAATTTTGTACTTTGCAGAGAATTGCTGTTGGTTTTGAGATTGAGATTAGTGCATTGGGTGATTTATGCTTTGTTGGAGGTGAGGAAGGGATTCCTTTGCTGGGAGGTAGATGTTGGATCGGGACTCACTTGGTTGTATCTCCTCTTGGACTTTCTTATTATATCAATAAAACTATTTGAGTTTCTTCTACATGCTGTGTATCAATGATGCTTTGTTATATTTGGATGTTTAGCTTAAATCTGATCCTAAGCTTTTTATGAATGTAAATCTATGTCTTTGTGTAGTTTTCCTCTTCTGTGATCTTGTAGGAACTTGGTGAAGCTGGACAAGTAAGAGAGCAGGCAGTGGGAAGCAAACAAAGAGGAGAGCGATTGGATCAACAAACTAGCGCAAGACACAGGTTAGTTACATCCTTCCTCTTCGTTTACATTTCATAAAGAAGAATACGAAAGTAGTTTTCCTTGTTTGTTGCTAAGGCACTGTCACACCTTAGAGTGGGATAGGGGCGTTCTGAATAGATACTTTTCCCAACAACAAATAGACCCAATGTTTTAATTGTTTCAACTTTATTTTGTTGGCAAACCAAACATTCTGCCACAAATTTTTGAATATCCGATTTAAGGCCATTCCAAAAAAATTCCTTCTTAACCCTATGGTAAGTTTTTAAAAATTCTGAGTGCCCTCCTAAGGGAGAATTGTGCAATTCCATAAGAAACTTTTGTTTTAGTTGGGAATTCTTACAGAGGTATAAGCGATATTTATACCATAACGAATCATTTTGCCAGCTAAATGCATCAGACGTACTGGAATCTTGTTGTAACTTTCGAATAAGTGCCCACACTTCTTCGTCATTCTTCCATTCCTCCCTTGCTTCATTTATCCAATCTTGTTTGATAATAGAAATGGCGCACAATAATGCTTCCACATCATCATCCTTTCTTGAGAGTGCATCTGCCACCACATTTTGCTTCCCTTTTTTGTAGATGATTTCAAAGTCATAACCTAACATCTTTGTGACCCACTTTTGTTTCTCTTCAGAGGATAATCTTTGTTCTAAAAATTATTTAAGGCTATCATGATCCGTTTTTACCTTGAAGTGTCTTCCCATTAGGTAGGGTCACAATTTCTTAAGTGCATGGAGTATTGCCAACATTTCCTTCTCATAAATAGCTTTGTGTAAAAACTTTCCCTTGATTGGAAGACTTTCAAAAGCAATGGTCTTTCATCTTGCATTAAAACAACACCAATTCCATTTCCTGAAGCATCAAATTCCACAATAAAGGTTTTTGTGAAGTCTAGTGTAGCTAAGACCGGTGCTTGGCACATTTCCTCTTTAAGATGTTCGAAGGCCTTTGTTGCTTATGGAGTCCATGAAAATGCATCTTTCTTCAATAATGTTGTTAGAGGTGCTGCTATTCTCCCATAATTCTTAACAAACTTGGGATAATACACTGTCAACCCGAGAAATCCTTGCAGATGCTTTATGGATGTAGGGATTTTCCATTCCTTAATGGCTTTAATTTTGCTAGGGTCTACCTTAACTCCTTCATGAGATACAATATGACCCATATCCACCTATTGTACTCCAAAGAAACATTTGGATATTTTTGCATATAATTGTTTCTCCTCCAATAGTTATAGCACCCTGTCAACGTGTTCAACATGATCCTTCCAAGACTTGTTGTAGATTAGTATATCATCAGAAAATACTGACACAAATTTTCTAAGGAAAGTTTTGAAAATGGAATTCATCAAACCTTGAAGTGTTGAAGGTGCATTGGTAAGGCCAAAAGGCATGACCAAAAACCCTCATATAGGAAGATAGAGAAATGAGGATTATACTGAATTTCTTTAGGAAAGAAGTATGTGGTTTGTTGCATGAAATGATGGTAGTATTCTAGTGAAGGGAATATGTGTTGCATACATTAAAGAAGGGCTAATATGATAAGCAATGGTATGAACAAGGAATAGTCATTGTGATATGGAGTTATGTTCTTTGTATGTTAGAGAGAATATGTTGAGTTCTCGAAAAATAACTATGTGAAAAGAACTTGTGTTCATAAGCATGGAAATAATAGTTTATTACATGCATAAAGATATAACGAATGTGTTATACATGTTAGTAGAACTAATGAGTTAGAACTCATAAAGGGAATTATGCATTAGTGTAAATAAGCATTGTGGCGGTAAAACAATATTTACTTGGGTGTATGTACTAGTTAAATAGTATGTCATGCTTGCTCATGCATATGAGTAGATGTTAAAAGATCTCTTTTAGAGGTTGATTATTGATTGATTAATATGGTATCTAATCTTGTTGCCAAAGCTGCTTGATGATAACATTGACAGGAAGCGATGGTGGTTGGAGCCAAAGAAAAGTGATGTTTAATGTTGTGGCAGGAAGAGGATTAACGGTCCATGCAGATGAGTACAAGTTGCAGGATCGTACATTGCTAGAACAATCATGCCACAAGGAATGTTGCATGTGGCGGTATGTAAGTAAAAGATTACATGGAAACTGTATTAGCTTTCAGCTAGTTATGTGTCAACTTAATGATAATTCATTGTAATAATTTTATAACAATGGTTAAGGGACGGAATCCCTTATAAGCCATTGAGTGAGGGGTGAAATCCCTCACGAGCGTTTAATAACAAGATTAAACGTTTGCTGGTTTTCACCCTACGGGGTTTCCAGGGTGAATTGGTGTTCAATGGTGTGATTGCCTTTTGTGTCAGTTTGATGATGATGAATCCTTGATGTTGATGGTTAAATATTTGATGGCATAACCATAATGTCCAAGTATGAGATTAATTAATATGGTTAAGAAAATCATGAAATGGATGCAAGGATTCATGTGACAGTTTATGTTATTACACTACCACTATGGTGGTTAATGGTTATGCATCTTATTGTCTTTTATTACAATTTACGTGATGTACTAATGAAAACTATATATAATGGTTAATGAGGAATTGTGGAGTTGAAAATTGGATAATTACTTGTGGGTAATTTGTATAAAAAAATTTCTAACTCCCTACTTTTACATGTGAGGTTACCGGGGTATGTGACAAGTGGTATCAGAGCTAAAGGTTGCAGCACTGGCGCCTTTAGGGATTGGTAAGCAAAAAAGAAATTTAGGTATGCCACCTGTGAGCATTAACTCAGGTATGAGTTTAACCATTCACATATTGATTTACGTAGTACACTAGTTTCAGCATGATAAGTGTGATTTGTGTTTAAACTGCCTTGAGTAGTACGTAATAAAGTTGCTGCATAACTATGTTCATGAAATTGGATTCCTGATGAGGATAAAAGACAATAAAACTTTTGTCACACTTATGAACAATATTGAACACTCATTGAGGAAAGTGACAATCAACTACCAACTTTTTCTTTGCAAATATGGCAATAACAATGATGCATTTATTGAACAAGATTGAAGTTACCATGAATGAAACTTGTTGAGTCAACACATGAATATAAATTATGGGGAACATCCTTGAATAGGATGACAAATTGTTTTAAAAGGACATTAGAAGAACCCCTTTAGATATGGAAAATATGCATTGAGTCAAGTAGCGAGACTTGATTACTTTTGTTGAATTCCTAATCCTTTTTCTATGCATTGATATGAGTGTCAAGTTCTCTTTATGGAAGGAGGGTTGCATGATTCAATCTTTTTCCACATTTAATACAACCATTACTAAGGGAAGTAATATTTAAGTGTTTCCAATGGAGTTGCAAGGTAAAACCTCAAACCCTTAGTTGTTATCACTACAAATTAAGTGTTTTCATTTCTCTTTTCTCTATAACCTTATCTCTAATCATCTATGAGGTGGTCACATGGGTAGTGTGTCCTTCCTCTACATTCTTCTTAAAGGTATAACCAACATCCCTAAAAATATATATATGTTTTTCTTCATTCCTTTATGCAGTCACAAGAGAATGTGTTTACTAATTATCTTGTAATAATCTCTTGTAGGTATATAGGCATTTCAAAATTCCATCTTGGTTCAAGGGTTTCACATTCATTGTCTTTAACATCCTTCTGACACTCTAATAAGTATTATTTAGGTTCTAAGTGACTTTATTTTGTTCTAGGTTAAATTTGTAAATGTTCTAGTATGGCATCCTTACTGTCATGACATAGAAAATATCATGCCCTACATGTTTCGTTTAAAATAATTTTTACATCTTAAGGTTGGAGGGATTTTTTCCACAGAATCATAAAGTATACAACCTCTATTCTTGAATTATATTTTGAAAAATTTATGAATATTCCATGAAGGTCATATCATGACTACTTACATGGATCTTATTAGAAAGAAATTCATATTGTACTTTATGGTTTCCCTTGTAATTTTTTGCACATAATCCTGAAGAATTTAAAGGTATAATGATGAATTTTTTCTGAGTTGAAGTGATAATTAAAAAGGAGTGGAGGCAACAGAGGAGAGCTATATATAGCCATCAAAGAAAACAAAAAATGAGACAAAGATGGTAGGGTTAGGTAGGGTAGTTTCCCTAATGTCCTTGCCATAAAATCTATACTATCCAATATGAAGAAATAATTTTGATCACCAAATCATTCGAGATCCTCAAAGCAAGTAGATCCATTATTTAAATAAACCCCATCTAAATTAGATGCATCACATAGGTAGAATCAACATGATATTAGTCATTAATCAACATCGCCAACAAGTGGGATGTATGTATAAGTGCATCAAAACCATTGACATATATATTTATATGTGTTGAGTGATAGGTAGACCACATGTAACAAGAAAAATTCTACAACAAAGTGTTATATAAATCAAATTTATATTATGTATTCTACCATGGAGATGGTTTGTCATATATTCACTCAAAATGTCATTAGGTTGTCGGAAAATTTCATAAGTGTTTAAATTTCAAATCTTATAAAGTATCAACTTAGTTGTGTGGTTTGATAAGAACTATATAGAAAATATTTTTTGTAAGTGATACACATGAATACTTTCAAGTGGGATATTGTTAAAAACACAAAGTAATAATATATATAAGTATATTCATGTGAAGAAGGAAAGTCGTAGGACTAAATAGGGTAAATGATATAAAATCTAAGGCTCAGGTTTACTTGTGTGAGTATTTAAAATGTCAATTAGTTAAAGTGTGTTTTAAATGAGTTAACTAAAAGGGTCAATGATAACCATGATTTGAGACGATTGTTAAAAGAAAATATTAAATGAATAAAAATAAAAAAAATTCACTAGTATGACAATTTTTATTGGGTGTTTGTTTATTTTTAAGTAAAATAATAACATCTATTTGACATTTTACTGCTAAAGATATTAGTAAATATGCTTTATGTCAAATAAAATTAAAAATTATGATATACAATATATCAATATTAAGATTATTAATATAATAATAATACAAATTAACAAATAATAATTATTATTATATTACTAGAAAATAATATTAAATAGGTTTTAATGTTTAGTTTTTAAATATTTATAACCTATATTTTAATATCTTACTTTTTTATTTTATTTGATAAATGTTAAATTACAAAAACCAAACACTAAACTCATAAATTCTATTAAATAAAATCAAGGTTAATTAAACAGACATTTAAATAATTATATATTTATTTAAAAATAAATAAAATCTCAAAAAAAAGTAAAACAAAACTAAAACTAAAACTAAAAACAATAGTGAGAAAATGAAGAATGCTTGGAACCCAATGGACGAGTTTTTATAAAACCACTTAAAAACTTCAGAAAATAAAAAAGAAAAAGTGAACATTTTTTAAAAATTTATGAAAAGAAGAAAAAAATAAAAACTAACAACAATAGTGAGCAAATAAAGAATGCCCAAAAGTTAAAGGGGATTTGTTATGAAACCACATCAAAAAACATAAAAAAAAAAAAAAAAAGAGGATTTTCAAAGCCTTCTACTTACACATGGATACAACCATTACAATAGCTTATGTGGGTTGAACACATTTTTAAAGTGGATACAACCATTACACTAGCTTATGTGGGTTGAACACTTTTTTAAAGCTTATAACATCTATTCATTTGCCTATTTAGATTTAGATGAAACCTTTCTCTTGGGCCTCGGTAATTCCCTATGGCTAAAGCCTTTCTCCATTATTTGTAGTGGTGTTTATTTGGCCAAGGTATGGATTTATAAATCCTCAATAAAGATTTAAAAGTAAAATTCTTTGGAATTTGCATGTGCTTTTTAGTTTTTTTTTCGCTATATATTCTTTTATTTGTTCCATTTATTTATTATTTAGAGTAGTATTGTTATAAGTGTTTCCGATTTTTTCATTATATTAAGTCTAGAAAACTTCCACGTACTATTGTTAGTTGATGTTATAGAATGAGATTTTTGAGCTAGCATATCTCATCTTTGCTAATGGATTTTTATGGCCTGACTCTCCTGTGCAGAGAGAGTCAATTTTTGGTCAGACCAATATACTCTAACATTAATGTTTTCTTGCATTTGTGGAAGCTTTAATTTTTTTTTCATTTTTCCTTTTTAGTTTCCACAAAATTGGAAAGGAGAAATAGGAGTTTTACTTTGTTTCAATGGATTATTAAAAATTTTAAATAAGAAGGAAAAAATATTTGGGTTTCATTTGATTCATTTGTTTTTAACTTCTCTATTTTAGTTTCATTATGCATTATTATTTATGATTTTATTTTCATAGCATGGATGGGTATTTCGAGTAATGTTTGGAGTTTGGTTTAGGGAATAAGCACCCAGATTTGTTGTATAAACTAATTATGTTGAGTTATGGTGACTGTTTAAAATTTATATTATTCTCAACTATATGATTCTAGTGTTAGAATAGAACTCTCCCTGAGAATATTTTAATGTGTGTCACTGTCGAATACCTAAGGAATACTAGTTGACATGTTGTGATATATTTCCTTGAACAACTCATATTCTGTTAAACCTTTTTTCCAGGTTAAATGAAATTGTTTTTATTTTCCCAATTTCCTTGATTATGAAAAAAGAAATGTATTTAGATAACTTTGTCCCGGTGTTTAATATTGATTATATTCAGCTGTGGGTGTGGACCAACCCGGTAATTTATTCCTTCTATCATTTAACTTGGGGTATCACCTTTTAGTGTCTTTAAAAAAAAATGGAATTATTATACTAATGTTTACTTCCTGGTTATGATACATATATTCATTATTTCAGATTAAACAAAATGGGATTCTTCTATTGTAGTTTAATTCATCATTATCATACATGTATTTTCTATTTCAGTTTAAGACACCTGTAGATTTCTCTCAAAGCCTATAATCTATACATCTATAAATTCTAGTAGAGGAATAGGCTGTAAAAATAAAACAAAACTTCAAGTTCATGAATGACTTGGTTTTCATGGTCTGTCTAGAGTCATGTTCTACAATTTTTGTTCTCTTTAAGAATAAAAGGTAGAATAATTCTCTCAATGTGATCTTTATCCCATATTCACAACCTACATAAAGAAATTGAATAAATTCTAAGAAAATACTTAGATACTTATATGTTTCCTTTCATTTTGTTAAATTTTTTGTTCCTTAGAAGATCTCTCCATCCAACCATGAGTCTGGCTATGATGTCTAAAGCCTCCCCTGAGCTCTTCTTCTCTAGACACTGGTATACACCGGGTGGATTGAGTAACTTTGAAACCTTCTCGAGTTGTGTTCAAGGCTCCCACTGGCTTGTTTCACCTAGCTAAATGAGGTTCTCTATATTACTTGGCATCTCTTTCCTTCTCAATCCCATTCCTTTTCTTTCCTGATTCATTTATCCCCCAAGGCCCTCTCGATTTTCTCCTCCTGCGGGAAAGGGTGTGTAACAACCAATAACTATCTTAGGAGGTTTATGTAATGAAGTTTTTGTTTCTAGAAATATATTTTTTTATTTAACATATCATTTTAAAGTCACTTGGAAAAGTCAGTCATGATTTCCTTAATTTTTCTATTGGAACAAAATATGATAATGAAATATAGAAGTAAAACAATAATCAATACAATAACATGTCCATGCCATTCAAGGTGTTACATATTCCCCTTCTTATGAGGAACACCGTCCCCAGTGTTCATTATAACTCATAAAAATAAAGTAGGATAAGCCTTATAGATAACATCCTCATCTTCCAAGGTAGCCTCCTCTTGGCCAAAGTGCTTCCATTGCACTTTAACCTGGGTGATGACTCATCTCTGTAATGTTGTTTCTCTCTGATTGAGAATACGAAGAGGATCTTCTAGGAATTCTCCTTCCGGTTCGACTTGCCCACCATGATTAATTATTATCATTTTATTTTGAAACTTGATACATACATATATACATATACGTATGCACAAGAATTTAATTCACTACTTAAATTACGTGTGCATTGTCCTAGTTAATTATATGCTTAGAATAGTAAACATACATTTTTAGTAGAGAGAAATGAAAGACTTTGTGAATGTGGATATGGCTTGCTAGAAAAAGTTTGTATGCTACTCGCCCAATTCATTCCAATATTTGAAAGGCACTGCAGTAGCAAGGTGCTAATTTAACACATCTGCTCCACTATAGAGTGCTTTTCCTTGTCTTCATTTGTAAATATACATGATCCCCTTCCTTAAACTCTGTGTAGGTTATTTTCTTATCTATATAAGCTTTTTTCCTATACTAAGAAGCCTTCAAATTATGACCAACCTTTTCAACTGTTTGCTCCATTTCGGTTAGCATATCAGGACCTAATGCCAATTTGTTGACAGGGTTGCCCTAGTCCATGGGTATCCTACATTTCCTCCCATACAGTACCTCAAATTGGATCATCCCTAAGGAGTCATGGTATCCATTGCTATAATAAAAATCAACCAGATGGAGGTAATCCTCCCATTTACTTGAATGTTGCATCACAAACATTCTTAACATATCTTCCAACACCTAGTTGGATTCCTTAGTCTGTCCATCAGTTTGAGGGTGATAGGCTATGCTAAATTCAATTTGTGTACCCAAACTAGAGAAAATATTCTTCCAAAATGAAGATGTAAAATTTACATCCTGATTAAAGACTACCACTTTGGGTATCCCATGTAGCTTGAATATTTATTTCATAAATATACAAGAAATTTGAATAGATTTATAGGTGGATTTCATTGGTATAAAATGAAAGGTCTTCCTTAATTTGTAAACTACAAAGATAATAGGGTCATTTTTCTTTTTGGTTCTGGGCAGACCTATAATAAAGCCCAACGTGATTGTTTCCCACTTCCATTCAGGAATAGGCAAGGGGTGGTAACCAAGTGGGATGTTGATGTTCCGCTTTCACTTGCTGACTAACTACCATTCCAAATCATATGAATTTACAGTGGCAGGATACTCCAGTCTAGTTCGTAGTGATGGAGGCAACTTAATCTCACAGTGAACATGCTTATTCATATAGGCAGTATCCTTTCCAAGTGATCCAATTTATGTTATAGGAGACATTGTCCCATTTCCATGCTAGCCAATCAATCAAACATATGTGAATGGTTTCTTTCCAAATCATTAACGAAACTAATAGTTTTATTCCTGTCTTCATGTCAGTCTTTGTTGAGTTTCTACACAGGTTTGGTGTTAAGTCTCAATTTACTAATAAGATTATATTGGGAGGAACTAAGTCCTCAATTCCAAGGGTGTGGGATAGAATGGGGTCCAGCATCTCATGATTCCCTGAATCTCCCACAAGTTGTATTTCTTATTTAATCCTTTGTGGAATTCCACTTATAGATCTACATCATTGATGAAGCATTGCACTCCAATCTCTATAACAATACCTCCTACAAGCCAAAAAACTATTGCCATGAAAACAAACATCAATACACCTAGATAGAATACACCCATAACCCAAATATGTAGATCGTAGAAATATATAGGGAGTCAGGGCTAAAATTTGCAATATGAGAGTATAAACACATCTAACCCTCCATAAAAACACTAGAAATTGAGGTCCTTCTAAAACAAGGAAAACCTAATGTTGATGGATGAACTTGTTTATTTTAGTCCACCAACTAGTACAATTAGCCCCATCATAAAAAAATAAACCTTGAAATAATCCAAAACCTTGTAAACAACCTTAATGTGGATAAAGAAAATGAAAGAACCAATGTCCACAGTTAATTAAGAATAAGGCCAAGAATGGTGAATTATGGTAGGTCCTAACCCACATAGAGACTAACATAGTGTCGATGACATCAATACATAGATAGTTAACTTCATGATGTATAAACCATAGATATACCACTCTATGTAGAAGATTTCCTAGCACATTTCATTGTTTCTCTAGTGTGTACCATTTGACCAAGAGCAATATTTTTTCTACCACCTAGCATTGTAAAACCACAAGGAAATTTATTTTAAAAGAGTCAAAGTGGTGCTTTGACTCGACAAGCTTGGAATGATCCTAGACTCACGTTATACCAGGGCAACTTTCCCATCTTAGAACATCATAGAAGTCATTATAGAAGGTATTATTTCCCATATTAATGCTCATTTTATCAATGTAGCTATTACTACCCCCATCATCTTGTTCCATGTAATAAAAAATCCTTTCAACAATTAGCATAAATTCACATGTTCTTCCATGCTTGAGTGGTGTTAGGCCACCCACCCTTAATTATAATTAAGGTTGAATTAGTGGCAGGCACCTCTCTGAGCCTCACTTCATGATGTTTTTTCAACCCCAATGGGTGTTTATAGATCTGTATAACTCCCATGTATATTTGTATATTAATTACTGATTTAAATATCTACCATCTTAAGGGGAGCCTCTACCAAGGAAATATGGAATTAGGAATGTGACATGTAAGTAGATGGTGGAGATTTAAAACACATTTGACAATTTTTTCTATCTACTTCTTACTTATTTAATTTTTGTTCTTTCTACATAATCTATTATTATGAAGCTATACTCTCGTAACTGATTAGATGTTAATTTTATTATTTTAATATATTTGGATGAGAGAGGGATGCATTACATTTATACAATGAAAGCAACATTGATTGGATGATGGTATGGATTGAACGATGGAAAAAATCAATTTATGGTAACTTACCATGGCATGGTGTGACTACATTGGTCAATGAACATAAGCAAGGTAGTGCATCCATGCAAGATATTTAAGTTTTTTTAATATTATATTGATTTATTTGGTGATTTTTTTCTTAATTTTCATAAATTATAGGTATAATTATTTTTATCAGTTGAGAATGCATTTTCTAACATGTGTGACATTATGAAATTAAAACACTATGAGGCTATGTGGTGTAGTGGCCATAGATTCCACATCAAAATGTTGTATTAAAAGATGAAAAAATCTAATATTAGGATTTTTGAAGTATTTCAGGTTAATAATGTTTCTTCTAGAAGCGATAGACATCCAGAGGTCTCTAAAAGTAGATACTACTATTTGCAAGATATATTTGAGTGTGAATTTAAATCCTTCAAAACATTTTTTTCAACATAAAATGGTAAAATTTAAAAATGAATGAATGTGATCTTGAAAAAATTGTTGTTGAATGTGATAATGGGATTTACCATGCCTAATAAAATGAATATTAAGTTTCATGTGATGTTGGAAGCTCATATGGCTTCTTCGCCCCAACCCTGCCTCACATCACTCTTAATTTCCAAGTACCCAATTTGTCTACTATAAATTAGAAATTAGGTGTCATCCTTAGGAATACAACACACAATTTTAGACAACAAGGGTACACTTCACATTACAACATAAACTAAGATACAATACAATGTCAAGGAATCTATCTTAGCTATCCTAGATGCATCAAACGATCCATTACAACCTAGAACCATAGAGGTAAATGCATGGTTGGAACATTTTATTTCATAAAAGAAGTCCTAAAGGATATTTATCAAAACTTACATGACACAATCTCCATTAGCATCAAATGTTGTGGTTGTTTTCTAAGGATTTATCTCACAAACCTTAGGTCTTGCAACATGTCAATGTTAGTGCTGCAATACTTCTCTTAATTTTATCTCACACAAACCCTAGTGCCTATAATCTAGACAATTTTTAACTCTTACATCACAAAATAAAAGGACTACAATATGATTACAAAAAGAAGACATGGATTATCTATTGACTAAGTTTCAAGAATGAGGACACTCTCCTCATTTTATAACATAGGTGAGTTATGCCAAAAATAATATAAAATGAACAAAGTGCACAAAAACGTAATATATCTATTAAGGTTTGTCCACAACAATCGTAATTTGTTAAAGATGCACAAGCATCATGTGGTGGTTGCAAGCCAACTACAAAGTGGTGGGGTCTCCAAGCTAAGGCTCACATTTCAATTACCCCTCATTACATGGTTCTATGCTCTCTAAAGAAGGCTACAATATTTATGCTTCTTAGCATATTTTAATTTAAAACAAACTTCATGTATTACACTCTCCAAGAAATAATCCCTCAATATAGCCACTCAACATCTTAGAATCTGACATGTGTTTGTGTGGTCCTAGGGTAAGTGTCTTAATTACTAGTGCATGTTAAGATCCCATTATCGACATAATGCATGTAATGTAGATGATAATTCAACATATGATATCTTCCCAAATCTAGATTATTTTAGGGCCAAAGTACACCTCTACACATATACCAAGAAAATTCATCCATCTATGGTAAGATATCTAAATTTCGAGAAACCAAAATAGTCTAGGCTATATCAAAGGGATTAAGATTTCATGATTCACTCAACATAACATGAATTTTACCACTAAGATTCTGAGAATGAGAGAGAGGGAGAGTCACAGATAGAGGAGAGAGTAGGAGAGGAGAGGGCAAGTGATTGAGGAGCAGGGGGCAGGAGAGTTTGTTTGAGAAACATGATACTCTTGGTAGATATATATGGTATTATAATTTTTTATATACTTCGGTTCAATTTCATTTGATCTAGTTTATTTAAACTTATGTAGTTTAGTAAGTCTAATTATTTGGTAGAGGAGTGGTATGACTTAGTTAATGAATCTCTAGGCCATTGATATACGTATACACCATGAAATGCCTATAGTGTGTATCTTTGATTAGAAATTTGTTTATTTTAAATTAGGATTTTATTTCATTTACTTTCTAAAAATTTATCTGGGTCAGCACTTGTGAGTCTATGGAGGAATATGTGGAGAAATATTTTTCTTTTTAATTATTTCACGCTCAGTGATATTTGAGCAAACATATTTAGGACTTTTTTTTTGTAAATAATCATTTAAGATTTGATTTTGAATTATATTTATTTGAAAATTTTAAAATGAATATATTACAAATATTGTTTAATGATATTGATTCATTTTCAACGAGTATATTTTTCACATTTAACATTTCTTTTGGAAAATGTTTTTTTGGACTTTATTTCCACAAAAAGTTTAGGGAACATACAACGTAATTTATTTTGCACTTTAACCAACCTATATCTATCTTAATTCCATATCTAGCATGCGGTCATAGGGATCAAATATTTTGAGGTCCAAATTGTTCTTGTGAGTGAAAAACTTGAGGAAGGGTTTACAAATTCATAAATTGATCCCTCTCTTCACTTGATAGATTTGGATTTATGATGTATCTATGGTAGTTTTTATAGAAGATGTATTATAAGTGAAGTATGAATGTTTATAAAAAATGAATTTGTGTCTCCTAAAATTTAAAATTAATTGATATAACATTGAATATAATTGGAAATAACATATTATCATATAAATAATATAAATAATGTTAATAAATAAGAACAAATATTCCTCCTATTTCTATTTACTAGGGCATTAAATGGTGAGAAAAATGCGAAAGTTGTTATGAAACTTCAGATAAAATTGTCTATTTTTAATTAACCATTGTATTTGTTGTTTTCAAATTATATCTTCTAGAATATTCTAGACATTCAGATAGAAAGTAAATCATAAAAATTATAACTCAAATAACAACTTAATTAACCAAAAATATTTTCTTTACCTAACCTTAATCAACGCATTGAAAATGTGAGAATTCAATTGTTCTAGAGAAGAGGAAAAAAATAAATTTTTATCTTTGGTATTATATTATAATGTACTAAAATAAATACATTTGAACACAAAATTAATCTTCTAAAGATATGGTACCAATTAAAATTTGGCCATATTTTGATTAAACTAGATTTATGACCAGTTTGAAGCAAGGGATTGAGAAATGTGTTTCATTAGCTAAAATATTCTATACCTTGCATAATCTAGACCAATATGCATGGTTTAGTATTGTCATTGATCTACAATTTTATGTATGGAACATACATATATATGGTATACTTCTGCCTTCTACAACTTTTACTATTGGCAGATAGATATCTTATGTTAACACATAGTTCATTGACACTTGATTCAAATATCATGAGTTTCCCAAATGTTTTACACCCCTCATATAATTGTGTTTTGTATTATTCTTTGTGAAATCAAACATGGTAGTATCCATGAAAGTAATAGTTAACTAGTTACTATCTTTCCATACAATAATTAACAACTTTTCTATATCTTAACAAGGATATTCTACTTTTTTAATCATAGTATATATTATCTATATCCATGGATATATTAATATGAAACTATACACATCAATGTTACAATTCATTGAGTGAAACCATCACATATGTAGCTAAAGGCTACACACAGAATATGTTTCCCGAAGGGACAAAAAAGGCCCCGTTGAGAGAATAATTACATCTAACATCTAATAACTTATCATATCCCTTATACTGGGATGTAGATTGCCACTCGGTACAATATGTATACTTTAATATCTAATTATATTTTTTGATATTATCTTTTGGCATGTTTTATAAAGAACAATTGAAAGATTGTTGATCTCCTCTGCTCTTATTGTTGCATTTATCCATAGTTCATTAATTAACAACCACATAAATGAAACTAAAAATTAGTCCATTCTTATTTATGGTACATATTTATTAGTATATATCTTGGTTTCATAAGAATGCAAGGGTGATTTTTTCCTTGTGTCATATTTGTCTAGCCTTCCAAAAAAATATGTTTACTCTCCAACATTTTTTAAATAATTTTTTTATATTTAATTTACGAATTTATTAAAACTTTGCTATAATATAATTGTTGAAATTATGTTTAAATTATCATGTTTCCATTATAATTTATTTAAAATTTTGAATCCAAATTTATAAATTACCTTTAAGAGAATTATATAGGAAGCCAAAATTTGTCTGCAAATATGAATTATATATTGAGTATGCAACCTTTTCCTAAAGTTCTTATACCAATCTAAGTATCATTTATATTCAATCAATCAATCTATATATATATATATATATATATATATATATATATATATATATATATATATATATATATATATATATATATATATATATATATATAAAATTTTAAATACTTGTAAAAAAATTATTATACTACTCAAAATTTCAAGTAAAATATAATAGAAAACTTGGCATCATTTATTTTCTTATCATTCTCTAATTTGTTGAATTTTTGTAACAAATTTAGCCCCCCTTTTTTTGTCTCTCTATTCAATTCTTTGGTCATTAAAATCTACCACATGTATCATTCTTTACATAACAATTAAACTCTCTTGCATGAATATATATGTTTTTTTTAATGAATCTAAGAATTTCAATTATATAAAAACATTACACTGGTTTATACATTTTCAAAAAATCCTACCATCCTTTCTCATACCATATTTGTTTGCCAATAGGTAGTTACCAAAAGAAACATTATAACATAGGACCTTCAAGATCAATATGTAGTTCGTTACTATTACACATCATATGAATTTAATCTAATAGGGTAGTCTAGTCTAGAGCCTGGTGACGAAGGAGGCCTAATTTCATAGATAGTGCGCAATTTATGTTGTAGGCACCATTTTCCCCCCTGCATGCTCACCAAAAATTCAAGCATTGACCATAGGTTTCTTTCCAAATCATTCACAAAAATAATAATTTTGTCCATGTCATCATGTGGGTCTTTGTTAAGTTTCTCTACAAGTTGGGTAATATGTATCAATTGACTAATAATGCTCTATTTGGAGGAATGGACTCCTCGATGCCAACACATTTGGGTCCACGACCTCAACATGGCCTAAATCTCCCATAAATTATCTTTCCTTATGACTCCTCTCTCCAAATCCTCTTCTTTATCTGCCTCATTGATGATACATTACGCTCCAATCTACATGAAAATACTTCCTACAAACTGAACAACCACATCCTCAACAACAAAAATAAATACACCCAGGAAAATATCCCTAGAACACAAAACTACACCCTCTAGACATAAACAGGGGGTCAAGGTTAACATTCACAAGATGAGGGGTTAAACATGACCTCTATAGCTCTAGAGACACATCCAACACTCCATCAAACAACTAGAAATTTGAGGTCCTTCCTGAATGAGGACAATCCAATGTTAATAGACCAACATGTGTATTCTAGTCCACCCACTAATATAGTTGGCCCCAACACTAGAAAATAAACCAAGGGATAAACCAAAACCCCATAACCCACCAGAATTTAGATGAAGAAAATTAAAGAACCATAGGGCATGTTTAATTAAGAAGAATAAGAAGACTTATCAACTATGATAGTTCCCAGTCCCCATAGAGACTAAGACAAATTTGATGACAACAATTCACAGATAGTGAACTCATAATAGTGATGTATAAAGAAGTGACATACACCATTGTTTGAACCTCTTAAACCATAGACATAATATTTAACCACTAGTCCACTAAACCAAACAAAAATTGAAAACATCATCAAGTATACATAAAGAGCCATATGCTCCCAAATACACAAGTTGATATTGGAGACAACATTAGATTCATAGTGACAACATGTAGATAATCGAATTTTAAATAGCTCCATTTAGTGTAGAATATGATGTAGCACATCTATTTGTTTCTCTAGTGTTCAACAAGCCACCAAGAGTATTATTTGTTCTACCACTTGGCATTGTAAAACCATAAGGTAATTTCTTGTAAAAAGGATAAATCAATGATTTGATTGGACAAGCTTGGAATTATCCTAGAATGACCTTCTACCAAGATAATTTGGTTTCCATAAAACCTCCTTGAAGTTGTTATAACAAGTAATATTTCACAAATTAGTGCTTAGTTCATACCAAATTGGAACCCACAAAGCCACAAGTGCCATGCATTAGTCATCATCGATGCTACCATTCACACAATCCTATTGCAAGTAATAATAATTAATATCATCAATTAGCATACATACACATGTGCCTAGATGGTTGGGGGGTGTCATGCCACCAAAACCTAATTGTCACTGAGGCAGGTGTCATTGCAAGAACATCCTTGAGTATTTCTTCAAGATGGTCTGTCACCTTGAATTGAAGGTTATAGATGCTTATTAATTGCATATCTATTTGTACAATATTTACTTATTTAAATATCCACCACCTAAAGGGGAGCACATATTGGGGAAGGGTAGAATGAGGAAGGTGACATTTACGAAGATGGTAGAGATTGATAACACATTTGATATTTAGTTTTTATCTACATCGTGTTTATTCAATTTTTAGTCTTTCTACATAATCCACTATTACGAATATATACTCTAGTAACTAATTATATGTGAATTGTTTTATTTTAATATAGAAGAGAGTGGTATACAATATAGTTATACAGTTAAAAAAACATTAATTTGATGAAGGTATGGAATGAATGATGGAAAAAATCTATTGAAGGTAACTTATCATGGTATGATGTGGTTACACTGATCAATGAAGTTGAGCACGGGAGAGATACCAATATTACAAAGAGGGAAATTTCTTTAGAAAATGGTTTAAAATATAAATATGTAAGCATATCCACCCATAGTATTTAGTTTTTTTAAATATTATATTGATTTATATGGAATATTTTTTACTAAATTGCATAATTTTCAGCTATGAATAATTTTATCAATTGAGAATACATTTTTTACATCCATGACATAATAGAGTTGAAATGCTATGAGGCTTTGTGGTGTAAGGTCCTCAAATTTCACATTAAAAATTTATATCAAAATAGGAAACATTTTAATGGGGGGCTTATCACAGTATGTCACACTACCTATGTTTTCTCTAAAGTTGAAAGTCATCCAAAAGTCCCTAAAAATTTATACTATGGGTATTTGAAAGATATACTTTAGCGTGACTTTAAATCCTTCAAAATACTTATTTTGGGTGTCAAATGGTAATATATACAAATGAATGAATGCCAATTGATAAAATTGTTGCTAACCATGCTAATGGAGTTACCATGGTTGATCTATGGAATATTTAGCTTCCATGTGAAGGTGGAATTTCATATGGCAACTCCCCCCCCCCAGCTCAGGTCACTATCAATTACCCAATACATAATTTGTATACTATAAGTCAAAACATAGATGCAATTGTTAGAAATACAACACACAATTTTGGAGAGCAAGGTTGCACTTCATATAACAACATAAATTAAGATACAATAGAATTCCTTATACATTCTAAGTTAGTACAACATTTATTTATAGTTCGCCCTAGCATGGAAAATATAATTTCTTCCAAATCCTAAATAGAGCATTTACTATATACAATTTATGGTGAAAATTGTTCTAGCCTATCAAGGCATCTTAACAAACTCTACTAGATGCATCAAATGCACCACCTCAAGCTAGAATCATACCAATAATTTGATAGTTGGAATAGTTTCATTCATCACCGAAGACCTTGGGATATTGATCTAAACTTTAATGACACAAGATCCATTAGCATCAAGTTCTCTAGGTGTCTTCTAGGGATTCCTATCACGGACCTTACTTATTGAAACAAATTAATTCTAGTAGTATAATACTTTTGTAAATTTTATCTCACATAAACCCTAATTCCCATAGTCCACCGAAGATTTAAAACTTGCATCACAAAACCCAAGGAATACAATATGACTACATCAATAAGATATGGATGATCTAGTGACTAAGTTGTGAGAATGAGGATGTTCTCCTACCTTTATATAATAGGTGACACAAGAGATCAAAATAAAATGCATGAAGTTCAAAACAACCTAATATGTATATCTACATCAAGGCTAGTTTAAGATAATGTACAACTGTCATGTCGTGGTATGAATACACCTCCAAAGTGGTGTGGTCTCTAAAATAGGGCTCCACATTTAAATCACTGATGGGATGGTTTTGTGCGCTCTAAGAGAGGGTCCAAGATTTAATTCTCCTCACGAAGCCACAATTCAAAACAAACTCCAAGTTTTGTGCTATCCAAGTGACAATCCCTGAATACAACCACTTAGGCTCTTATGATTTGCATGTGCTTGTGGTAGTCCTAAGGGGAAGTTCCTTTACTCTTAATGCATGTTAATATCTCATCATAGAAATCATGCATATAATGTTAGATTATAATGCAATATCTAATATCTTCCCAAATATACATGATTTTAAGGCTAATGACACCTCATCTACAAATATATCAAGGACACTATTACACCTATAGTAAGATCTATAAATAATGATAAACCAAAATAGTCTACGATAAGATAATTTGATTAAGGTTTCATCATTCACTCCACATAACATGAAGTGCACCACTAACATGGTGCAAACACTTTCGTAGAGACACAAAATCTAACACTTCTTCTCGATGAGGAAAATATTTTCATCAAAAAGAGTATTCTCCCTCTAAATATCCACTGCACTTGCTTTTGAAACTTTTTAGCCACCATAGTTTTGAATTAAATCCATAATTTCTTAAAAGGAACCATATCCCAAACACCACTACACATTAAGGGATCAAAATATACCAACTTTTAACAATTTTAACTCTCATCGATGCAATACTTCAATGCAATATTTTTATCATATATGCTAGGAGGAATACTTATCCTCATTGCTAAGTTGGGTGGTATTACATGCTCATTAACATCTTAAATGTTTAAATCAGCCATATTTTCTTCTTGTAGGATGAAAACAAAGGGTCAAGATGTAGTTTTAACTCAAATTTTCTTCTATGTGCCAAGAACTAACCCACATTTTACATCTAGATAAAAATTTTGGACAAAACCCCGTCACTCCCTTATGTAACTAAATGACATTCTTCTGATTTTGAGGATTATACATCATCATCAAAATTCACATATTGGTTTACTAAAATCCTTTATTTTTCTTGAATGTAGGTCTTGTAAGTTTTAGAATTCACACAATATGCATCAAAAATATCATTGATACTCAAGTATTTCTAATTATCCTCTTTTCTATTGGAACATGAATATAAATTGGACATTGAAATACATAGAAATGTGATGCATTTGGTTTCATACCAATGAATTTATCATTTAATGTATTTTATTTCCAGATTTTTCATGGACATCTATTCAAAATATAAATTATAATTTTATACGCTTATGCCTAAGACACTTGGGAAAACCCATGTCATCGATCCTCAACTTATTAGCCTCATAAATAGATCTGGTCTTTGTTTATACAACTCAATTTTGTAATGGATTGAAAGCCATTATTAACTTTCTCGTCATCCTCGGATCCGTAAAAATGGAGTCAAAGTTCAAGGGGTTTATTTGCCTCATTTTTTTTAGAAGTACACAATACTCTACGGTATCTAATCTTCAACAACGGATATAAAACTATGTAACCTTATGTAATGCTTCATCCATTATCTTCATAAATATAAATCTATGTTATTTTTTTTTTTCAAATTATCAATGAAAGTACCAAAATACATGTTACCATTCAGAGAATGAAAGAGACATAAGTCCGTACATATTATAATGGATTAACTTACATATATGCCTTGATATTTTTTATTTTCTCATTGATTTCATATGTAGTTTTGACATGCTTGATAAGTAGACTTGGATTTCATACATTTTGCATTTTGTGAAAGAGCTTCATTACACCTAATTTGTTTGTGAGATGGAGTTTCACTAATATGAAATCTTTGATGATAATATATTATTTAAAATATAAAAATAAAATAAGTTTGGAAATTCTTCCAAGACTACCATGAACCATCAATATAATATGTCTAGGAAAATCCTATGTAACACAAATCCCTCATGTAACAAATCAAATGGTTGTTTTATTATTATTTTTTTTTATATTATTTCTTATTTATAATTATCCCTTCTACTTTTTAGGTGTAAGTTTTTTATTTAAGAGAAATGGAAAAAAACATTTGTTGAATTATTTTTTTATTTAGTTAATGAGAAGTTATGTCAAAACAATTATTTCTCTCATAAATATGTTGTAGGCTAACATGAGAGATTAACCTCTAATTGTTAGGGAAAACTAATTGAGTAGTTATGGCTAAGGAGGCACAAAAAAAAATACAATAAGAAAATAACTCCATGTTGTATTTTTTAATAAAAATGAAATACCTTAAGTTATATATGAAAATGAAAGAGAAGATACACCTTGATAATATAGGGTGAGAGATAAATACCTTGTCATGGAATATGAATAAGATAATTGGGAGATAAATATAGTATTTGGTTAACCCTTTCTAGTGGGCAAGGAACACTAGTAAACCTAGGAAATGGTTTCTAGGTTGCTGCATAGGGTGTGTAGGCTAGAGCTCCATATATCATCTTTGATTTACCTTACAGTTAGAGGAACAACTCAAGAGTATTTCTTGTAGAAGACAGTTCAAGACAAACATGGAAGCTTCTAGTCTATTTCTAAGATAATTTCATATAAATACTTTTGCTTAAGGAAAGTAGAGTTTTGAGATTAAATAAATATTCAACACATCATACTAGAAAAATACGTTATTGTACTAGCATTATTGATGGAGGTTGTAAAGCAATAGGAAACTAGGATGTGAGGTTTTAACTTACAACTCCATTGGAAACACTTAAATATTCCTTTCCTTAGTAATGGCTGTAGTAACTATCCAAAGAGATTGAATCATGCAAGCCTCCTTCCATAAAGAGAACTTGACACTCATATCAGTGCATAGAAAAGTGATTAGAAATGCAATCAAAGTACCCATTAAAAAAAAAGGCCAACAAGTGGGATGTAAGTATAAAGGCTTCAAAACATGTGACGTATATACTTATATGTCTTGAGCGACAGATAGACCACATGCAACAAGAAAAATTCCACAAAAAAGTGTTATATAACTAAACTTTATATTATGTATTCTCTCATCGAGATGCTATGTCATATATTCACTCAAAATTTGATTAGGTGCTTGGCAAATTTCTCAAGTGTTTAAATTTCAAAGGTTGCAATGTATTGACTTAGTTGTGTAATTGGATAAGACCAATATAGACAACACTTGTTGTAAGTGAGACATGTGAATACTTTCAAGTGGGGTATTGTTAAAAAAAACAAGTAATAATATATATAAGTAGATTCATGTGAAGAAGGAACATCTTAGGACTAAATAGGGTAAATGATATAAAAACTAAGGGTGAGATGTACATTTGTTAGTATTTATAATGTTAATTAGTTGAAGTATGTTTTAAATGAGTTAACTAAAAGCTTGAATGATAACCATGATGTGAGAGGACAGTTAAAAGAAAAGATTAAATAAAATTAAAAAATGACCAATGTGTAATATTTCAATCTCTTTATTTTTTACAGTTATTCTATAAGGAAAGTTAAGATGTGACAATTTTTATTGGGTGTTATTTATTTTTAAATAAAGTAACAAAATCTATTTTACATTTTATTACTAAAGATATTCCTAAATATGTTTTATGTTAAATAAAATAAAAAATTAAGATATACAATATATCAATATTAATATTATTAATATAGTAATAATATAAATTAACAAGTAATTATTATTATTATATTACTAAAAAATACTAAATTATTGTTGTATTACTAAAATATAATATTTAATATGTTTTGATGTGTAGTTTTCTAAATGTTAATAATATATATTTTAGTATCTTCATTTTTTATTTTATTTCATAAATTTAAATTTAAATTAAATTTATATTTTAGTAACAAATCACTCAAATATAAATCGAAATACTAAATACATAAATACATAAATGTCAATAAATAAACCTAATATTAATTAAAAAGACATTTAAATAATTATATATTTCCTCTTAAAAATTAAAAACTCAAAACTACATCCAAACAATTTTTTTTATGAATACAGAACAAAAATTAAAAAATAAAAGCAACAAAAATGAGAAAGCTAATAATTCCCAAAACTAAAAACAAAAATACAAAAATGAGAGAACGAAGAATTGTCAAAATCAAAATGTGCTAGTTGTTATAAAACCACTTTAAAAAATTCTGAACAAAAGAAAAAGGAGAGGATTTCGAAAATCTTCTAAAAACCACACATACAAATATTTTTGAAACATATGTTTTATTTATTTCCTTCATATTTAATAAATTGAAATTCAAATTATTTCTAAAATTTATGAGAAAAAACATAAAAGACTAAACAAAGAAATATTTAATTAATAAATACAATTTTTATTTCTTATATCTAATTTAAATATATATATATATATATATATATATATATATATATATATATATATATATATATATATATTTAATTTAAAAAAAATATAACCAACAAAATAAATACTTAAAACAAAAACAAACGCTCCAGAAATCCGGAAAGCAAAAAAATCGACAAGCCTGTAATAACCCTTGATTATGTAAATATGAAAATTTACTGTGGTAAAAGACATTAATACAGTTGTTGTTTATGTTTAAAAACAAAACTGTGACAAACTATTTTTGATGAAAGTAATTTAAATATTTTCTTGAAATGCTGGCAGCCTCTAAGAGGTGGATTTAAAAGAAAGAGTTCAGTTATAATAACTGATGGAAACTACCCTCCCAGAACAGGAAAAGTCCTGGCTGTGGGGAGGAGGTTCTGTGCTGTGGGGACAGACAGAAGAAAAGACTTTTCCAAGAAAAGGAAAAGAGAAAACAGTGGTTAAGTCTGGTTAGGACCAGATAACCAGGCACAGAGTGCACAAATCTTGTTGAGGACTTGAGGTCTGCAAGATGGCTCGGGGGGAGAATTCCGTCTGAGGGATGGATCTCATGGCTGGGTGGAAGAGCAGAAACAAGCACAGGTGACTTGCTTGAGAAACCATTCCTGATACTGGTGAACCAGGTACGGCTTCTAGATGCAGAGTCCCTGAATGATTATAGATATACAGTGAAATTTACAGTTTGTAAATAAGGATTATGTTTATTTTCCTAAATACTGTTGTTGTATACAGTGATTCTACAGTAGGGATTTATTCTCCTAAACACTGTTATTCTCCTAAACACTGTTATGTTGTTAAGTAACTGCATAGGTGTAGTTGTAAATGAAAGGTCAGTTACAAATCAAGAGACATAAACCAAACTAGCCGTGTAGTAAACAAAGCTACAACCCTTGTGGTAAATAAAGCTGCAACAGATGTAGTTAAACTAAAGACTGGTTATAGAATAAGAAGGGAGAAACCGGCTATTGAACAATAATCATCATGTCATAACCTCGTCGGAGAGACAGAGGCACTGTGCTGACATCAGAACAGTGAATAACAGAAACAACAATGCAGGGCTCATGCATATAGGCAAACACTACCTTAATGTGTCAACAGAAACCAGCTGGAACGCTCTGAGTCTGAGTGAGAGCGCCGACAGTGGTCGGATTTCAACACATCGACGGAAGGAAACAAACTCACTGCTATCATATTAAAGACTGGTAATATGTAAAGAAAACAAATGAACTATCCCGACCAGGGAATTTATAATGTAAATTGTGTAAACAGAGAGCGAAAAACTATATTTCCTTCCAGTACATTAGTGATACGAAGCTATAAACGCTCGTTGATACATTAAGTAAAGAAAAACAGTGTGTTAAGAGAAGCAAGGGAAAGACGAAAACCCCTTTATAGAACCCTGTACATGTTACAAACTTAACTTTGAATATATATATATATACTACGACATTTTCCAAGGAAAAGAAGATGCATGATACGGCTAACCTTTCTAATCAAAGGCATCCTGTACGAGTTCATCAAGACAAGAGTTTACATAGTAAATGACAGACGGATGAATCGAAATTATAAGCAAAACCTGTGGTAATAAAACAACCCTCATACATTGTCCTGAGAACTGTTAAATATACAGAATACATTCATAGAATATAAAAGCCTTGTTACCACGGAAATATAGACAGCGTACAGTTCTGTTTATAAATTACAAAAGAATATAATACCCGAAGCAGAACCGTAGTGGGTAATTTCTGTTCATACATTAACAACAGGAAAACCCCAAAACAGAACCTGGACCCGGTTGTCAGACTTGCATGTTACAGCCAGATCCGAAGTCACATGTCCAGGAACGGATATGGTAAACCAATAAGCTGAGTATGCCGCAAGGGGCTGCATTATAAACAAAAATAAGTTCTTAAATACATACAACAGAACTCAGAAGGGTTCCGCCATGGATAACCACTCCATAGGACGGGTCATGGACTTGACCAGAAGACAAAGAAAACCTAGGTACAAACTGTGAGGGTTCTCTGTGGAGAATACCTCAGCAATCGATGCAAAGAGACCCTCGTTCGCACCGGTGGTCTGCATATCCATCATTTAAACAACTCAATCGAAGGTCCATGAGCTCTTGTGAGCAGGAGCAAAGTAATAAATCTGAGGGCATACCTGTGACCACCGAGAGGGTGGGATCATCTTGTAAAACCGCCTTGGCACCGCCAGAGGGGTTCAGATAGCCCACATGTGCGCCCTGTAAGCAAATTGAGAACCAATCATAAGAAAACGTTACCTATAATGAGCACTGTAAATAGATATAAGTTGTAGACTTAAGAGACGAGTCCCATATACCTGTGCAGGAGTTATGCCGGGCACTTTCCAGTCTTCGGAGCAACTGCATGTGAAGAATGTAGCGCTGGTGGGATTGAACCAGAGGGTGAACGCTGAGACAGAGCCGGAGAGGGCCGAACAAATGAATAAATCCCGAGAACATTCAGATGAGTTTTGTAATGACTTAAACCCTTGCGCGCATCTCAGCCTTTGGATCCAAAGGGGAGATCCTGACCGTCTATGCAAGGTGGGAACCCAAAGTGTAAAGGCCGAGATCACTGTGACCGAGATGTCACATGGCCAAAGTAGCCAATCCTTGCCACCTGCCTCGACAAGGACTGTAGTCATTAAGGCAAGAGTGAGCTGGCACCTGCAAGGGCTGCGGTAGAACCGCCAAAGCCCGAGCCACATTAAGTTACACTGTAGAACTGGCAGTCTAATAGCTGGCTCGTACATGAAGTCAAAGCATACACAAACACCCGTATGACAAAGCAATATGACAGCGCAGTGTATGGCCACGTAGCTTATAACCGGGATTATAACAGTAATCAAACCATAGGCTAAACAGCTGTGAGTACGTGGCATATGTATAGTAATATTTAAACATACGTGCATACATAAAGGTTGGGAAATCATGTATGGTATAACAAAAGCTTTTATAAGGTATACAGTAAAATTTTTTTTATGTAAATGAACGGTGGTATGACAAATTGGTATCAAAGCCCAGTTTCAACACTGTGGCCTCAAGCAAAACATGTTTCACTGTGCAGAAGCATACACCATGCATATGTATGTAAGATAATAATTTACTTGACTGTTGTTCTGTCTATTTAGGGGTGAACTACAGGATTACAACAGCTAACAGTCAAGCCAGAAAGGAGACGAAATGCAAGGAACCGGCAGTAACCCTCGGGAGAACCCGGAGCTGTGGGTACAGTTGGGTGAGGAAACACGAAGTACCAATCTGGCAATACTGGAAACTGTTCAAGAATTGAAAAATGAGATGGCACGTTTGCGAGAAGACAACGCACGTTTGACAGTTGAACAAGAAAGGATTCTGAAGAGTTTGTCGGACAGGCAAAATCCACCTCTATCTAACCCCAGGGCGGAACAGTAGAGGGTGACAGAAGAACAGAATTATCAGATTGAACCTGAAAATTCAGAAGGCAAAGAGGATCATTCTGACAATGTACCAGAGCAGCAAACTTCAAAACGTCAGAGAATGGAGCTGCAGGGAGAATTTCGAAAAATTAAACCCCCACATTTTGACGGCGAACAGGAGGAAGCAGCTGAAGCTTGGTTAATAAATATGAATAAATATTTTCAGTTGTACGAGTATGATCATAACTTGAAGGCGAGATTAGCTATCTTTCAGTTACAAGGTAAGGCAACCTTGTGGTGGGAGGAAATCAAGATTGTCAAGGGGGTAAGCGAACGAACCATTACCTGGGAGAAGTTCCAGAAATACTTCAAAGAAAGGTACCTGACTGAACGCTTCTACGATGAAAAGGCAAGAGAATTCCATGATTTAAGATTGGGACAGCAGACAATGGATGAGTTCATTAATCGCTTTACCTCTCTGTTACGTTATGTACCTTATATCAAGGAGGAAAAGGCCAAGGTACAAAGGTTTGTGAGTAGCTTACCTTCATATATAAGAGAGAGGATTGAATTTGACAATCCTAGAACCATGGATGAGGCTATTCGTAAGGCGAGGATCTGCTACCAGCAGAATAAACAGAAGGGGGATACTTCAAACAAAAGATGGAATGAAAAAAAGAGTAGTCGGATGGTTGGAATCAGCAAGGGAGGTCGCAGCAGTGGAAGTAAGCGAGCTGGTAAAGGATTAAACAGCAGATCTGCTGCAAAGAATGCGCCCCGATCTAGGCCAATGAGTGAATCTAGAGTAAGTGAGCAGCCTGTTAGACCAGAAGGTGAGGGGATGACCAGACCCCCAGTTCAATGCTGGGGCTGTGGAGGACCTCACTATGTTAAAAACTGCCCACAGTGAAAAGGGACAGACCAGATATCCCAAATTCATGAAGCTTCAACCGTTGGGGACGTGGCACGTAATGTACCCAGAATTAATGCAGCTTTGGAGGACCGCCAAGCGGAGTACCAGCCGACCATGGTTGAATTTGAAGGTAAAATTTCGAACCTTTCTATAGCTGTTCTTATAGATACAGGAGCTACTTTAAGTTATGTTAGCCCAAGGATAGTAGAACAGTGTAAGTTACAATCTGAAAAATTCAGAAATCCATGGTTGGTACAGTTGGCTACAGGAGCCAAGAGACGGGTCTTGGCCAAAATAAATAACTGCTCTCTAACCATAGCAGGGCAGCCAATAGTGGCAGACTTAAACATACTACCTTTGGGTTCATATGACATCCTGATCGGGATGGATTGGCTGGAGAAACACTGGTCCTTAGTGAATTGCAAGACAAAAACCATTTACTATAAGGATGACCGTGGAGAGCAGCAGGAATTACAAGGAATTAAGCATCCTGTGCAGATTCAACCCATTACAGCATCTCAGTTAGCTAAATGCATCAGAAAGAAATGTCAAATTTACGCTATTCAGGTGGGATACGCAAATCAGAAAGAAAAGACTGCTACGCTGGGTAACATTCCGGTGGTACAAGAATTTGCAGATGTTTTTCCTGAGGAAGTACCGGGATTGCCACCTAAAAGAGATGTGGACTTCACTATTGAATTGATTCCGGGGGTAGCACCCATGTCACGGGCACCATACCGAATGAGTGTACCAGAATTAACAGAATTAAAAATGCAACTGCAGGAGCTACTAGATAAAAATTACATCCGTCCAAGTGTATCACCCTGGGGAGCCCCAGTGTTATTTGTCAAAAAGAAAGATGGAACTTTTCGGATGTGCATTGATTATCGTCAGCTGAATAAGCTCACGATTAAAAATAAATATCCTTTGCCTAGGATAGATGAACTTTTTGACCAAGTGAAGGGGGCAACGGTATTCTCTAAGATTGATCTGCGATCTGGTTATCATCAGATCAGAATTAAAGAAGAGGATATCGCTAAGACAGCTTTCAGAACACAGTATGGGCATTATGAATTCGTGGTGCTACCTTTTGGGCTGACCAACGCATCTGCTACCTTCATGTGTTTGATGAACAATGTGTTTCACAGGTTCTTAGATAAATTTGTGTTGATATTCATAGATGACATTCTGATTTACTCCCGATCAAGGAAGGAGCATGAAGAACACCTCAGATTGGTGTTGCAAACTTTGCGAGAACATCAATTATATGAAAAGTTTAGTAAGTGTGATTTCTTTAAGGAGGAAATACAATACTTAGGCCATGTAATCACAAAGGAAAGCATTGCAGTTGACCCTGAGAAAATCAGAACTATAATGGAGTGGCCAATACCAAAGGACGTGGTAGATATTAGGTCCTTTATGGGGCTAGCGGGTTATTACAGAAGATTTGTGGAAGGATTTTCAAGGGTAGCATACCCTATCACCTCCTTACAAAAGAAGGGAAAGGTATTTAAGTGGACCTCAGAATGTCAGAGAGCTTTGAACAGCTCAAGCACTTACTCACCACCGCGCCCATATTAAGTATAGCTGATCCTAATAAGGATTACGTGGTCTGTACTGATGCAAGTAAAGAAGGTGTGGGAGGAGTGCTGATGCATGAGGGAAGAGTAATTGCATACGAATCAAGGAAATTGAAGGAACATGAGCAAAATATTCTGCTTACGACTTGGAGCTGGAAGCTGTTATTCATGCACTGAAAATGTGGCGACACTACCTCTTGGGGAGAAAATTTTTGCTGTTAACAGACCACCACAGCTTAACAAATTATTTCAGCCAACCCACTTTGAATGCGAGGCAAGCTCGTTGGGCTGACTTTTTAAGTGGGTTTGATTTTGAAATTAAACATTTAAAGGGGAAGGAGAACCGAGTAGCTGATGCATTGAGTCGAAAGGTACAATGCGTGTGCAAGATTTCGGTCAGTAAGTGGCAGAGTACTCTACTTGAAAGGATAAAAATAGCGGTTGATCAAGATGTTGTTTATCAGCAAATTAAACAGCAAGTACAACAACTTTCTGGTAAGGAAATACAACAGGGGTATGAGCTAGATGATGCCGGAATGCTGTATTTTAATAAAAAGTTGTATGTACCCAATGAAAATAGTCTTAGAAGACTTATTCTGGACGAATTTCATGCCCGCCATTATACCGGGCATCCGGGGTACCAGAAAATGGTTACCGCTCTTCGAAGGGAATATTATTGGCCAAAAATGAAGAAGGAAGTGGCTGAGTATCTAGCGCGATGTCTAGAATGTCAACAGATTAAGGCGGAGCATATGCATCCAGCAGGGCTGTTACAACCCTTACCCATTCCGGAATGGAAATGGGAGACTATTTCCATGGACTTTATAACCGGATTACCTCGAACGAAGAAAAATAATGATTCCATTATGGTGGTAGTGGATAAGTTAAGTAAGGCAGCACACTTCATACCTATACAATCAACGTATAAGGCTGTGCAAATTGCTCATATTTTCATGCAAAATGTGTTCAAATTGCATGGACTTCCGAAGGTGATTATCTCTGATCGTGATGTTAAGTTCACATCAACCTTTTGGAGGACATTGTTTGCTGAACTGGGAACACAGATGAACTTTAGCACAGCTTATCATCCCCAGACCGATGGCCAAACGGAACGAGTAAATCAGGTAGTGGAGGACATGCTGAGAGCATGTGTTATGATGAAGCCAACTCAATGGGAGGAATACCTCCACCTGGTCGAGTTTGCTTACAACAATGGGTATCATTCCTCAACACAGTTGAGTCCTTTTGAGGTTCTATACGGGCGGAAGTGCCGCACACCCTCAAGTTGGGGTGGACCTGAGGATAAGTTACAAATTGGTCCTGAGATGCTCAAGGAAATGGAAGACACGGTAAAAAGGGTGCGTGCTAACTTAAAAGCCGCTCAGGACAGACAGAAAAGTTTTGCTGATCGAAAGAGAAAGTTCAAAGAATTCCAAGTTGGGGATCATGTGTTTGTTAGAATCCAACCCAGAAGAAGTACCTTGCAGTGGAGCGGGTGTGCCAAACTTGCACCTCACTATTTTGGACCTTTTCAAATCTTGGCAAGGGTGGGGCCGGTAGCCTATCAACTCGCTCTACCAGGCCATATTAGGATCCATAATGTTTTTCACGTATCCGTATTAAAACAATACGTCTACGATCCTAAACATGTGATTCAATGGCAGAATGTTTGGGTAAGAATTAATCTGGTCATCCTAGATAAGCTTTGTTCCTAAACAAGAAAATAACTAAATCTGTTGCTGATTGTAGGTCGAGCTGGAAGGCGAGGTTCTGGTCGAACCATTGACCATTCTCGACCGGAGAGAAGTGCAGCTGCGGAAACGGGTTATTTTCCAAGCTAAGGTGCAGTGGCAACATTATGGGCCTGAAGAGGCCACTTGGGAGGATGAGGAACTCCTTAGAGAAGCTTACTCGAATTTGTTTAAGGGAGACGGACATCGGGACGATGTCCAATCACAGGAGGGGGAGATGTAATGACCCCAGATTATGTAAATATGAAAATTTATTGTGGTAAAAGACATTAATACAGTTGTTGTTTATGTTTAAAAACAAAACTGTGACAAACTATTTTTGATGAGAGTAATTTAAATATTTTCTTGAAATATTGGCAGCCTCTAAGAGGTGGATTTAAAAGAAAGAGTTCAGTTATAATAACTGATGGAAACTACCCTCCCAGAACAGGAAAAGTTCTGGCTGTGGGGAGGAGGTTCTGTGCTGTGGGGACAGACATAAGAAAAGACTTTTCCAAGAAAAGGAAAAGAGAAAACAGTGGTTAAGTCTCGTTAGGACCAGATAACCAGGCACAGAGTGCACAAACCTTGTTGAGGACTTGAGGTCTGCAAGATGGCTCGGGGGGAGAATTCCGTCTGAGGGATGGATCTCATGGCTGGGTGGAAGAGCAGAAACAAGCACAGGTGACTTGCTTGAGAAATCATTCCTGATACTGGTGAACCAGGTATGGCTTCTAGATGCAGAGTCCTTGAATGATTATAGATATACAGTGAAATTTACAGTTTGTAAATAAGGATTATGTTTATTTTCCTAAATATTGTTGTTGTATACAGTGATTCTACAGTAGGGATTTATTCTCCTAAACACTGTTATGTTGTTAAGTAACTGCATAGGTGTAGTTGTAAATGAAAGGTCAGTTACAAATCAAGAGACATAAACCAAACTAGTCGTGTAGTAAAAAAAGCTACAACCCTTGTGGTAAATAAAGCTGCAACAGATGTAGTTAAACTAAAGACTGGTTATAGAATAAGAAGGGAGAAACCGGCTATTGAACAATAATCATCATGTCATAACCTCGTTGGAGAGACAGAGGCACTGTGCTGACATCAGAACAGTGAATAACAGAAACAACAATGCAGGGCTCATGCATATAGGCAAACACTACCTTAATGTGTCAACAGAAACAAGCTGGAATGCTCTGAGTCTGAGTGAGAGCGCCGACAGTGGTCGGATTTCAACACATCGATGGAAGGAAACAAACTCACTGCTATCATATTAAAGACTGGTAATATGTAAAGAAAACAAATGAACTATCTCGATCAGGGAATTTATAATGTAAACTGTGTAAACAGAGAGCGAAAAACTGTATTTCCTTCCAGCACATTAGTGATACGAAGCTATAAACGCTCGTTGATACATTAAGTAAAGAAAAACAGTGCGTTAAGAGAAGCAAGGGAAAGACGAAAACCCCTTTATAGAACCCTGTACATGTTACAAACTTAACTTTGAATATATATATATATACTACGGCATTTTCCAAGGAAAAGAAGATGCATGATACGGCTAACCTTTCTAATCAAAGGCATCATGTACGAGTTCATCAAGACAAGAGTTTACATAGTAAATGACAGACGGATGAATCGAAATTATAAGCAAAACTTGTGGTAATAAAACAACCCTCATACATTGTCCTGAGAACTGTTAAATATACAGAATACATTCATAGAATATAAAAGCCTTGTTACCACGGAAATATAGACAGCGTACAGTTCTGTTTATAAATTACAAAAGAATATAATACCCGAAGCAGAACCGTAGTGGGTAATGTTTGTTCATACATTAACAACGGGAAAACCCCAAAACAGAACCTGGACCCGGTTGTCAGACTTGCGTGTTACAGCCAGATCCGAAGTCACATGTCCAGGAACGGATATGGTAAACCAATAAGCTGAGTATGTCGTAAGGGGCTGCATTATAAACAAAAATAAGTTCTTAAATACATACAACAGAACTCAGAAGGGTTCCGCCATGGATAACCACTCCATAGGACGGGTCATGGACTTGACCAGAAGACAAAGAAAACCTAGGTACAAACTGTGAGGGTTCTCTGTGGAGAATACCTCAGCAATCGATGCAAAGAGACCCTCGTTCACACGGCGGTCTGCATATCCATCATTTAAACAACTCAATCGAAGTTCCACGAGCTCTTGTGAGCAGGGGCAAAGTAATAAATCTGAGGGCATACCTGTGACCGCCGAGAGGGTGGGATCATCTTGTAAAACCGCCTTGGCACCGCCAGAGGGGTTCAGATAGCCCAGATGTGCGCCCTGTAAGCAAATTGAGAACCAGTCATAAGAAAACGTTACCGATAATGAGCACTGTAATATATATATATATAAGTTGTAGACTTAAGAGACGAGTCCCATATACCTGTGCAGGAGTTATGCCGGGCACTTTCCAGTCTTCGTAGCAACTGCAGGTGAAGAATGTAGCGCTTGTGGGATTGAACCAGAGGGTGAACGCCGAGACGGAGCCGGAGAGGGCCGAACAAATGAATAAACCCCGAGAACATTCAGATGAGTTTTGTAATGACTTAAACCCCTGCGCGCATCTCAGCCTTTGGATCCAAAGGGGAGATCCTGACCGTCTATGCAAGGCGGGAACCCAAAGCGTAAAGGTCGAGATCACTGTGACCGAGATGTCACATGGCCAAAGTAGCCAAGCCTTGCCAACTGCCTCGACAAGGACTGTAGTCATTAAGGCAAGAGTGAGCTGGCACCTGCAAGGGCTGCAGTAGAGCCGCCAAAGCCCGAGCCACATTAAGTTACACTGTAGAACTGGCAGTCTAATCGCTGGCTCGTACATGAAGTCAAAGCATACACAAACACCCGTATGACAAAGCAATATGACAGAGCAGTGTATGGCCACGTAGCTTATAACCAGGATTATAACAGTAATCAAACCATAGGCTAAACAGCTGTGAGTACGTGGCATATGTATAGTAATATTTAAACATACGTGCATACATAAAGGTTGGAAATCATGTATGGTATAACAAAAGCTTTTATAAGGTATACAGTAAAAAAAAAAAATTATGTAAATGAACGGTGGTGTGACAAAGCCCATGAAAACGACAACACTACTTAAAAAATTCAAGAAATCAGAAAAGCATATCAATGAGAGAGTCGTTATAATAAAATCGACGAGCCGATGAAAACGACAACACTACTTAAAAAAATTCAAGAAACCAGAAAAGCGTATCAATGAGCCCGTCGTTATAATAAAGCTTTAAAAACACTAAAAAAATCAAGAAAGCCTGAAAGCTGATAATCTTACCGTTATAATAAAGAAAAAAACTCAGAAAAAACAACGTGAAAGTATTCTAGAAACCGAAACGGTAAGCATAAAATCAAGAAAGCAAAAAAGTTGATCAGCTTTAGGAGCTTGCCCTTAAACCGGAAAGGCTTGCTCAGCTCATACTGCCAGAGCTTGCCCTTATAACAAATTTATGAAGGCTTTAAAGCATATGCTTCTATGTGTTTCGATGAAATTGGCCCTTCAAGAAATCCACCATTTCAAAAGCACGGTTAAGCGAATTTCGATGGATTTTGAATTACGTTTCTACAGCGTTTCGAACCACAACCATGAACCAGAAAGTCGGTGTTTCTCATTTTCCAATGATGGATTGGGCAAGTCTGGCGTGCTGTTACACCACGGACGAATTGGACAAGTTATAATTTTTTTATATTTTTACAAAGGGACTATCTATTTGCGCCTTGTTACTGCATTCATTAAATAGTTTCTCCATTATTAGTTTCAGTTTAGTTTTCTTTAACCCCGGCATTTTTAATATGAAATATTTTAGCGAAACAAATCTAAAATTCTCTGATCGCTTCTTGTATATATATTAAAAATGTATTTCATCGTCATTATGATTAAATTTTAATTTGTTATAATCATATATTTTTGTTTATTTTATTTTCATTATAAGATTTTATTCCATTAGGTCTCAAATATATATTTTTGGTGTAAAGTAATATTAGTTAATTATTGTATTTATGTTAGTTATTATTTTCTCATGAATCTTTTTGTTTTTAAGTATGGAAATGTATATTTATTTAAGTGTATTTAAATTGTTATTATTTTATCAAAAATAATCATGTTACAATGTATATATTTTTTTTAATTGCTAAAATGTATATTAGTTTTTTTTAATTTGCACTTTAAATATCATAATGGGGAGTAACTATTTTATTAATATTTTAAAATGGATTTCAAGTTTATAATGTCTATAAAATTGTATATTATGACAATATTTGCTGCTTAAAAAAATTAGTTTCACTTAATGCTAAGTAATGTTAAGTCAAGTCAAGTTTATAAATTAGATTTAAGATTTAAGTTTTAGGCTTTTAGGATTATGGGAGGGATGGAGGAAGGGAAGGAGCGATGGTGACATAGAGAGATAGAGGGAGAAGGAGAATTGGAGAGAGCGATTTGGAGAGAATGTGAGACACTGAGACAGATGTTAAGAGAGGGAGAGAGTCACGAGGGAGTGACATGGGAAAGAGGATGAAAGATGAAAAGAGCGAAGGAGAGAGAGAGAGAGAGAATAATAAATGGAAAGAGGGAAGGAGTGATAGAGACATAAAGAAAGGGGGAGAGAAACAAAAAGAGAGGGAGAGGGGGAGGAAGGGAAAGGGGGTATTGAGAGAGAGGGTGGGATATCGATAGAGAGGGAGAGTGAGAGAGGATGAGAGAGGTGGAGAATGAGAGACAAAGTGAGAGTAGGAAAGAAAGGGAGAGTGAGTGAGGAGGAGGAAGAAAGAGAGGGAGAGGAGAGAGAGGGATTAAAATAGTGAATGTGGGAGAGGGGGGAAGACAGAGGCAGTGAGAGTGAGAAAAGGAGAGAGAGAGAAAGGGAGAGATAATGTGAGAGAGAGATAGTGGGGGAGAGAGAGAGAAAAAAAAAAAAAGAGAATGAGGTAGAAAAATAGAGGTAGGTCAAGAGAGATAAGGAGAGAGGGAGGGAGGGAGGGAAGGAATGACAGAGGATGGGGGAGAAGGAATGAGAGAGGGAGTGACAAAGACATTGTGAAAAGGAGGAAGGGGGAGAGAGGGAAAGAGTGTTACAGAGAGAGAGTGAGGAGGATATAATGTCAGATATTTTGTCTAAAAGAGGAATTTTGAGAGTGAGAAAGAGAAATATTAGGAGATAGTGGGAGAGGGAGATACCAAGTGCAAGGGAGAGAAAGTGAGAGAAATAGAGCAAGAGAGATGGGGGGAGTGCTTGCAAGAGAGAGAATGAGACAAGGAGGAACTGAGGAGGAAGTAGAAAGGAGAGAGAGAGAAAGGGAGAGAGAATGAGAGTAGGAAAATGAGAGAGAAATAAAGGGAGAGAGAGTGGGAGAGAGAGAGAAAAAAAAAATAGAATGAGGTAGAGAGATAGAGGGAGGTCAAGAGATATAAGGAGAGAGGGAGGGAAAGAGGAAATAAGAGAGGAAGTGGGGGAGGGAATGAGAGAGGGAGTGACAAAGAGAGAGTGGGAAAAGGAGGAAGGGGGAGAGAGAGAAAGAGTGTTACAGAGAGAGAGTGAGGACGATATAATGTCAGAGAGTGTATCTAAAAGAGGAATCTTGAGAGTGAGAAAGAGAAATATTGGGAGATAATGGGAGAGGGAGATACCAAGTGTGAGGGAGAGAAAGTGAGAGAAAGAGAGAGAGAGGGGGGCCACTTGCAAGAGAGAGAATGAGACAAGGGGGAACGATGGAGGAATTAGGAAGGGAGTGAGGCCGAGAGAGGAAGAGAGAGAGGAAGAAGGGGGAAGAGGGAGTTAAGGAGAGAATGAGAGGGTGATATATTGACAAAGAGAGAGTTAGAGAAGGATACAATATTAGAGAGAGTGATTCATTTGATGCTAAGTCGAGTCTTTGTGGATTCTATTTTTTATTTTCATTTAGAATTACTTTCGATGATTTTATTTTCATAGCATGTATGAGTATGATAGGATTTTTTCTATATATTATATTATTGTTTTACATTGTTGAAATAGATTTTTAATAATTTTAAACTAGAAAGGGAAAAATTAGGGTTTTATTTAATTTATTTGTTTATAAATAATGTTGTTTTTAATTTCACTTGTATAAGGATCCTTTTCATAAATATATATGTTTTAGTAAAATAAATTACTTCGTTTCAATGACACTTGATCTATTTTATGTAAATTTATGTGGGTAAATATGTCTTTGGCAAAGGAATGGTCTAACTTGGTTAATGATGTTGTAGGACATATTTATGATTATACACCATCAAATGCTTATTGTGTGGATCTTTTATTACAAATTTATTTATTTTAAATCAGGTTTTCGTTTTGTTTATTTTCTATAAATTTATCTCATTGAAGTTGTCTGACTCTATGGACGAATAATTTTTTGGTTATCTATTTTACCCTGAATGATATTTGTGTAAATACATTTAGGTGATTTTGTAAAGAACACTAGAAGACTTGATGTTGAGTAATATTTATTTAAATATTTAAAAATGAATATATTACAAATATTTCATAATGATATGGATTCCCTTTCAATGAAGAGTTTTTACATTTGCTTTTTGAATTTGCCTTTTTAACAACTTTTCTTTTTCTCCTTTCCACCAACACTTTATAGGAAACACAAGGTAATTTATTGTGTAGGTGCACAAACCTAAATCTATCCTAAATCCAAGTCAAATATTTTTAGGTGCAACCCTCTTTTTCCGTTGAAAAAGTTGAGTAAATTTTTGCAACTCGAAAGGTGTAATCAATTTATTAGCTTAATAGATTCAGATTCCCAGAATTAATTGATGTCCCCTAACATCTAATATTAATTTATATAACTATGATAATGTTAAGGGTGTTGAATATAATTTTTTTATCACATAAATTCATATTATACATCTAATATTAATTTATATAACAATGATAATATTAAGGATGATGAATATAATTTGTTTTATCACATAAAGTCATATAAATAATATGATTAAAATTGATACATAGAAATAAATATTCCTCATATTTTTCTCCACAACATTAGATGGTGACCAAAATTCAAAAACTATTACGAAATTTTAGGTAATATTTTCTAGTTTTAAATAACCTTGATAAATGTTTAAATTTATATTTTATTATTTTAAAATTATAACTTCTATAATACTCATGACTTTTGGATTGAAGTAAATGATCAAAATTATAATTCGAATAACAACATAAATAACTAAAATGATATTTAATTTACCTGATCTTCATAAAAAATGTTGAAAATGTATATGTTAATTGTTTTAGA
This sequence comes from Pinus tabuliformis, assembly GCA_031772625.1. Classification (NCBI taxonomy): domain Eukaryota; kingdom Viridiplantae; phylum Streptophyta; class Pinopsida; order Pinales; family Pinaceae; genus Pinus; species Pinus tabuliformis. The sequence goes on along the minus strand of CM062819.1, from coordinate 648,934,070 downwards.
GAAGATGCATAAATAAAAGGTTTTGTTGGGTATTATATTATTTTATACTAATACAAATATATTTAAACACAAAATTCATCCTTGAAAGAGGGTAGAAATTTAATTTGTTTGTCAACATTTCAACTAAACTAGATTTATGATGAGTTTAAGAGAACAAAGCGACAATTAAATTTTATTACCTCAAACAATCCCTACATTGCACAATCTAGGCCAAGATGCATGTTTACCTCTATATTCATCCCTCTATAGTTTTATCCATTATAGATAGATATATTATTGGTATACTCTCTCACTCTTTAACTTCTATTATTAGTGGGAAAATATCTCGTGACAACACATAATTAGTGGCATTTGAGTTCAAATATCCAGAGCTTCCTAGAAGTTTGACACCGCTCATAAATTTGTCTTTTTTGTTATTCTTGATGGAATCAATCATAGTAGTATACATGAAGGCACTAGTTAATAAGTTTCTAGCTCGCCAAACAACTTTTAACAACTTCTCTGTATCTTAACGAGGATATTATATATTTGCAATGATGGTATATCTTCTTTCTACCCATAGCTCTATGAATATGAAAATATACACATTAGTGTTATAGTTCGTGGATTGAAATCATCACATATGTAGCTAAAGGTTCGAAAAATATGTTTCAGGCAGAGATAAAGAATACCCTTGAGAGAATACTTAAATGTAGCATCAAGTACTTACATATCTCCCACTTAAATCTACCATAAATTACTTACACATCTCCCTTATACAGGGATGTAGAGCACCAGTCATGCGGGTAGTAGACTTTAATATTTAATTATATTTATTGATTCTATCTTTTGGGATGTTTTTATAAAAAAATATTTGAAAGATTGTTGATCTCATTTGTTCTTAATGTTGCATTTATCCATACTTCAATGATTAATAACAACATAAATGAAACTAGAAATTCTTTAGTTCCTATATATGAGAGATGCTTGTTAGCCTATATTTAATAAGAGTGCAAGGCAATTTTTTATTAGTGCCATATTTTTATAAGCTTCCAAAGAAACATATTTAGACTCCAACATCATTTCTATAAAAAATTCTTAACGTAAATATAATTTATAAATTTTATGAGAATGTTAATGTGATTTTAGAATTTATTTAAAATTTTAAATCCAATTGTATCCATTAACATTATAAAAGTGTATATATGAATACAAATTTTTTTTGGAAATACAAATTATATATGTAGAATAAATAATTATTTAATTATGTTATACCAATCGAACTCTTAGTCACATATAATTAGTCAATCCATATGTGTATATATTTTTTTAAATACTTATGATCTTTTTTTATAAGGTTGCAAATTTCTAGTAAAATAAAATAGAAAACATTTCATCATTTATTTTCTTATCATTGTCTAATCCAATTAATGTTTTTAACCAAATTGAGCCCCCTATTTATTTCATTTCATTGAGTTGTTTGGTCATTAAAATTTTCCACATGTATCATTCTTTATAAACTAGTTGGTTATAGATGTTTTTTCCTAATTTGTTAATTGAAGAACATACATTATATGAGAAGACTACATTGGTTTATACAATTTTCTAAGATCCTTATCTACTCACCCATACCATATTTGTTGGCCAGTAGGAAATTATCAAGAAATATAGCCAATTACCAAAAAAAAATTGACTAAAACCAAAAAAACATGCTATATTAAAAGACCTTCAAGATCAAGATGCAACAAACTACCATTACAAATCATATGAATTTACGGGGGCATGATGATCCAATGTATATCCTAGTGATGGAGGAGGCCTAATGTTGTAGTGGACTTTCTTCTCCATATAGGCGGTATCCCTTCAAAGTGATATAATTTATGGTATAAAAGCCATTGTCTCCTTTGCATGCTAGCCAAACAGTCAAGTATATGTGAATGGGTTCTTTCCAAATCATCGATGAAAATAATCATTGTATTGTTGTCTTCATGTTGGTATTTGTTGAGTTTCTCCATAGGTTGGGTGATATGTCTCAATTGGCTAATAAGATTGTATTGGGAGGAACTAGGTCCTCAATTCCAAGGGAGTGGACTAGAATGGGGTACAGGGTCTCACCATGCCCCAAATCTCCCATAAGGTGTCTTTCTTGTAAAACCCTCTATGGATTTCCACTTCTAGCTCTATCTTATTGATGAATAATTGTGCTCCAAGTTATATAACAATAGTTCCTACATACCAAAAATATATTGCCACAAAGACAAACATGAATACACCTAAATAAAATTCCCCCATAGCCCAACTATGTACATCATAGAGATATACAGGGTGTCAAGGCTAACATTCACAACTTGAGAGGATAAGCACACCCAACACTCCATCAAAACACCAGAAACTTGAGGTGCTTTTAAAACAAGGAAAACCTATTGCTACTAGATGAACCTGTGTATTCTAGTTCACCCACTAACAAAATTGGTCACATCACCAAAAAATAAACCCTAGACTAATCCAAAACCTAGTAAAAAACCATGACATGGATCAAGAAAATGAAAGAGCGAATTTCCATGGGTAATTAATAATAAGGCCAAGAGTAGTGAATTATGGTAGTTCCTAGCACCCATAGAAACTAACACAGAGTTGATGACATCAATACATAGATAATAAGCTTAGCTTAGAGATGTATAACCCATTGACATACCGCTCTCTACAAAATACCTCCTAGCACATCTCATTGTTTCTCTAGTGTGTAGCATTTCACTAAGAGCATTATTTTTTTTACTAACTAGCACTATAAAACCAGAAGGAAATTTCTTTTAAAAGAGTTAAAGGGGTTCTTTGATTGGACAATATTGGAATGATCCTAGACTAACCCTATACCAGGGAAACTTGATCATCACAAAAACTCATAGAAGTCATTATAGAAGGTAATATTTCCCATATTAATGCTCAGTTGATCCTCAGTTCAAGCATGAAATGCCAAAGGTGCCATGCTTGAACCAACATAGTTACTGCCACCTCCATCATCCTATTGTAGGTAATAAAAATTCCTCTCATCAATTAGCATAAATTCACATGTTCTTGCATGGTTGGGGGGTGTCAGGCCACCCATCCTTAATTATAGTTAAGGTCAAATTAGTGCCATGGACCTCCCTGAGCCTCACTTCATGATGTTTTTTCAACCCCAATGGGAGGCTATAGATGTGTATTACTTGCATTTCTATTTGTATATTAATTATTGATTTAAGCATACACTATATTAAGGGGAGACCCTATTGGGAAAAGGTGGAATGAGGAATGTGACATATAAGAATATGGTTGAAATTTAAAACACATTTGAAATTTATTTAATCTACATCATACTTATTTAATTTTTAGTCTTTCTACATAATCGATTATTATGAAGGTATACTCCCGTAAACAGTTATATGTTATTTTTTTTGTTTTAATATATTTGGATGAGAGAGGGGTGCATTACATTTATATATTGAAAAGAACATTTATTGTAGGATGATATGGATTGAATTATGGGAAAAAATAATTTATGGTAACTTTTCATGGCATGGTGTGGCTACATTTGTCAATGAATTTGAACTGATAGAGATACCAATAAGATTGAAAAATGGATTGAAACATAAATATGGTAGCATATCCACCCATACTATTTAGTTTTGTTAATATTACATTGATTTATTTGGTGCATTTTTTCTTAATTTGCATAAATTTTAGGTATAAATATTTTTATCAATTGAGAATGCATTTTTTACATCCATGAAATTACACATTTAAAACACTATAAGTATATGTGGTGAAGTGCCCAAAAATTCCACATGAGAATGTTGGATGAAAATATGAAAACTTCTAATATTGGGATATTCAAGGTATTTCAGATTACTAATATTTCCTTTAGAAGTGATATACATCCAGAAGTCTTGCAAAATAGATACTATTATTTGCAAGATACACTTGAGTGTGATTTAAATCCTTCAAAACATTTTTGTTCGATGCAAATGGTAAAAGCTTCAAATGAATGAATGTCATCTTGACAAGATTGTTGCTGAACATGCTAGTGGATTTACCATGGTTAATAAAATCAATATTAAAATTCCATGTGATGTTGTAAACTCATATGGTGGCTTGGCCCCACACCTGATTCACATCACTCTCTATTTCCAAATACCTAGTTTCTCTACTATAAATAAAAAAATAGGTGCAATCCTTAGAAATACAACACAAAATTTTAGACAACAAGAGTACGATTTAAATTACATCATAAATTAATATACAATAAAATGTCTTAGACATTCTAACTTATTACAACATTTATTTCTAGTGCACTGTAGCAAAGATGATATATCTCATTCCAAATCCTAGCTTGAGCATTTACCATGTACAATTTATGGGAAACAATAGTGTAGGCTATCAAGGAAGCTCGCTAACTATCCTAGGTGCATCAAATGTTGCACTACAAGCTAGAATCACACAAAATTTCAAAGTTGGAACATTTTATTTCATATAATTAGTCCTAAAGGATGTTTATCTAAAATTTCATCAAACAATCTCCATTAGCCTCAAATGTTGCAGTTATTTTCTAAGGATTTGTCTCACAAACCTTAGTTCTTGCAACATGTTAATTCTAGTACTCCAATAATTCTCTTAATTTTATCTCACACAAACCCTAGTGCCCATAGTTAAATTTAATGTTTAAATTAAAAATAAATTTATTAATTTTCTTTTTATATATCTGGGGGGAACAAAACAATCCATCAACAGGATACTTAGATATATTTTATGCACATAACGTTTCATTATTCTTCAGTAGATTTGATTGTAACTTATGGGACATATACTTTTTTCTTTCGTATTATGACTCGTTCTTCTAATGTAAGGAAAATTTAATTTGAGACTATGAATTAATTAATAATTTGGATTTGACCAGTAATACTTATGGGAATACAACCATTATAGGTAACAACACCTCACCCAATATGGCTCTATTCATGTTAAGGCTAGTGCCATTATGAGAGGATCCTGCTTAGACATGTGTCTGACCTAAGGGAAATTTATCTACATTTCTTTATGATTCATTATTGTTAATCATGATTGTTATGAAAAATGGTAAGTTAATCTTTACAAGTAAATAGTTTGTTGTGTGGAAAATGGCACCTGGGTTATAATTAATGCTTACTTTGGAGTTGGTTGGGATTTGTTTGATATTATAAAAATATCCTCTCTACCATTATTTCTAAGTTTCAAATAAGTTCTATCCAACAAGTATTATAAATAGGAAGTAACAATTGAAAAAATATTTTTTGCTAGGTGTTAAATTTTTCCAATTTGTTATGTCTCTATGTATAAAATTGTTAATCTCTATAGGTACTAGGAATTACCATAATTTTTCATTTGCTTGATCATTATTCTAGTGGATTATGGGGGTTTTCTATGCTCCTGGGTTTACTTCTAGTGTTGGGGCCAATTTTATTACCGGGTGGACTAGAATACACATGTTGGTCTAGCGGCATTAGGTTGTCCTCATTCTAGAAGGTTGATAATTAATCCACACTATCACTAGTGAGTGTTCAAGATTGTTGATAAATGCAACATAGGTTTGATTGGATTGTATCCACATAATGATTCAAATGTCATGAGCATAGTTTTAGAGTAAACATTATCACTTTCTATTTTTCAATGTGGTTATTAAGGTCATCATACATCTATTGCCAATTATCCATTGCATATATCATTGTGTAGTTCAATAGAATTATACAAGATATTATCACCATTAATGTCATACATGTACTTCTTTTCAGATTCCCAAAAGGCACCATTTCCACAACCTTCAACTCTAATACCACTTGTCACATCCCTTGGTAACCTTAAATAAAAACATGTAGGATTATAAAAAATTTACACAATTTACTGACATTTAACTTTCAAAATTATTATTCCATATTACTTCATTAACCATTAGATAGAATCTTAAACCTTACATAAAGTAACTTTAGTAAAGGAATAGTGAGTTACATAGCAAGTAACAGCAACTTGTGTAACATATTAAAATAAATTTCCCCTTGTAACTTTGCATCTATTCCATACCCACAGTAAATTTCAAAATTTCTATTCCATATACATTCATTAACCATTAGATAGAATCTTCAACATTACATATAGGAACTTTAGTAAAGGAATAGTAATTTACATAACAATTGACAACCACTTGTGTAGCATATTAAAATAAATTTCCCCTTGTAATCTTGCATCTATTCCATGATTCTTTTAAGTCAATTATTTCAACACATAATTGATAATATAAATGTCACATCATGCAAGGAGTTAACATAATTATAATGGAAAAATAAGAAAACACATCATTGAACATCGATATGCCCTGGAAACCCCAGAGGATGAAAACCAAAAAAAGTTTAATTTTATTAAACTCTCACGAGGGTGTTCACCCCATACTCAATCGCTTGTAAGGGAATCCATCCCTTGATTATTTTTATAAAATATTACAAAGAAATATAATCTTAAATACAATGTATCTATCTAGAGTCTATTGCAAGCATAATGATATCATTTACCCACAAATCCTTTGTCTAAGTCTTTTGATTTTGTTGTTCCCGTCAGTGGATTTTCCTACAAGTGACATCTCTCAATCAACACAGATCATTATTTTTTACCTTCCAAAATGTTAAACATAATTTATCCTTTAAATAAGTCACAATCCTTCCCTACCATCATTGTCGTCAACAAAATTCGATATTAAGGTTAGATAAAGTATTAATCAAAAAATAACCAAAATTTATTACCATTGCTTGAAAATCTATTTGTGTGCATAAATAAAATATAAACCAAATGTCATGACATTCCTTCTTTTCCTATCATTAGATATATACCACACTAACTATATTCCTGTCACATAAGTCAACATTTTTTCTATAGAAAACCACTATAACAGTCCTTATTCTTTTAAAGGTAACTATCACAATAGATATTGTTTTCCCATGCAAATACACAGACTTTCTAAATTGTATGGATATGCATAGTATTTTCTCAGAGAAAGATAATGTAATATTTATTCCAAATGCATAATCTTTCCATAAGAGAGCTAACCTAAACTTTTATGCAAATGCATAATCTTTTTAGAAGAAAAGCTAACATAATCTTGTTTGAAAATGCATAATATTTCCAGAAGAAATCTATTCAAAATAGATATTGTACATGTATATACATGCTCTTTTCAAAAATAAAGCTAACATGATAGTTGTTTTTTCTTGAATGCAACTACTTGTTCTTTCCGAAACAAATTAACTTAAAGGAAGCTAATGTAATATTTATTCCAAATGCATAATCTTTCCAAAAGAGACCTAACCAAATATTTTATGAAAATGCATAATCTTTATAGAATAAAAGCTAACATAATCTTGTTTGAAAATGCACAATATTGCCCAAAGAAATCTATTCACAATAGATATTGTACATGTATATACATGGTCTTTTCGAAAATAAAGCTAACATGATAGTTTTTTTCTTGAATGCAACTACTTGTTCTTTCCAAAAAAATTAACCTAATAGCTATTCTTCTTGCACGTGAAACACATTCTCATTTTCAAAGGAAGTTAAATAAACATTGCATGCAAGCAAACATTCTTTTGAAGGGATACTATGCACAACAGGCACATATTTCATGCATGCAAATACACCTTCCTCTTTTCAACATGGTGGCAAAATAAACAAGTATTCTCTCTAAAAGAAATGTATTCATGATGGCTATGGCTTTGTTTATCTCACATACATTCCTTTCTTAGAAATATAGCTATTATTTACCTACATAGCACATATTCTTCATTCAAGAAACCTATATAATAACTATTCTTTCATGCAAAATTATTTTCAAGAAATCTCACTCGATAACTATCATTTCCATGTATGTCATACATACTTTATTTTCAAGAAAACTTATCCCATTTTGTTTTTTCTTTCCATGCATGTAAAATTAATTTATTTCCAATAAGTCTAACTTAATAACCATTTTTATTTTTTTATCTTCTTATTTTTGCATGAAAGACTTATTTCCTTTTCAAAAAGCTATCACAATCGTCTATTCTCTTTCTATAAACAAATGTGTACTTCTTTTACCGAAAGGAATTAATAGAATACATACTATTTCTAGGCAAAACATTATTATTCTTTTTTACAATAGCTATGGTTTTTTTAGTATTAAGAGAATTATAATAATTAGATATTCTTTTACGCACATAGTGACACATCTCTTTCCAAGAAACCATACAAAATACTTCTACTTTTCGTGCATGTGAAGAACATATTTTTGCATGCAATAAGTGTTCCCTTTTCCAAAGTCCAATGCATAGGAACCATGCATATATTGGAAAGGCTACTACTATAAATAGTCAAATTACGACACACAAATAACATGGGATTAGATGATAGGTTTCCTCCATAATTTATACTTTGAATAGTTTTCCATGAAATAAAGAAAAAAAGCTAGAGAAGGAATCCATTGGTATGAAACCAAATGTATCACATTTCTTTGTATTTCAATGTCTATTATATATTCATGTTCCTATGGAAAGGAGGATAAGTAGGAATCCTCGAGTATCAACAATCTTTTTGTTACATATATTGTGACTTCTAAAACTTACAAGATCCACATTCAAGAAAAACAAAGGACTGTAGTGAATGAATATGTGAATTTTGATTAGGATGCATGGCCCTCAAGATCACAAGAAATTTATTTGGTTACTTAGGGGAGTGAGAAGGTGGTTGTGAAAAAATATGATATGGATGTAAAATATGGATTAGATATATACCCACAAAAGGAAAGTTGACTAAAGGTTACATCTTTACCCTTTATTTCATCGTAGAAGATACAAATATGGATGATTTAAACATTGAATATTTTAATGAATATCTAAGAGCATCCAAATTATTTATGAGGCTATGTATGCCTCTTACGATATATGCTAACAATATTTCATGGAATTATTCCACCAGTGAGCATTCAATTTTTTAGAGGTGGTCTATTGTGGTCCCTTAATGTGGAGTGGTGTTTGGGATATGGTTCTTTGCAGGCCATTATCTATTTATTTCAAAAGTATTCTGGCTAAAAAAATTCAAAAGAAAGTGCAATGGATATTTAGATGGAGAATACTCTTTTTCCTAAAAATATTTTCCTCATTTAGAAGAAGTATTAGATTTTGTGTTTTTATCAAAGTGTTTAAACTATGTTAATGGTAAAATTAATGTTATGTGGAGTTAATCATGAAACCTTAATACCTTTGTTATATGCTAGACTATTTTGGTTACTCAACATTTAGATATCTTAATGTAGATGCATATTTTCATTATACTTGTAGAGGTGGATTTTGGCCCTAAACCCATCTAGATTTGGGAAGATATCATATGTTTCACTGTCATCTACATTATATTAACAAGCACTAGGAGTAAAGGCACTTCCCCCTATGAACACCACAAGCACATGTGATAGTCTAAGATGTTGAGTGGCTATATTGAGGTATTATTACATGTAAAGTGTAATACATGGAGTTAGTTTCAAATTAGGACATGCTAAGTAGCGTTAAATGTTGGAGCCTTTTTAGAGAGCACAAAAGCATGTAATGAGGAGGGATTGAAATGTGGAGCTTTATCTTCGAGACCTCGCCACTTTGGAGGTGGCTTCTAATCACTACATGATGCATGTACATATTCGATAAATTACCATTGATGTGGATATACCCTAATAAATTATATTAGGTTTTTGTGCACTAGGTCCATTTCATATTGTTAGCATAACTCACATACCTTATAAAATGAGGAGAGTGTCCTCATTCTTACAACGTAGTCACTAGATAATCCATGTCTTCTTGTTGCTATCATATTGTAGTCCTTTTCTCTTGTGATGAAAGGGTTATAGATTATCTAGACTATGGGCACGAGGGTTTGTGTGGGATAAAATTTATAGAAGTATTAGAGCACTAGAATTGACATGTTGCAAGAACTAAGGTTCGTGAGATAAATCCTTATAAAATAACTGCAACATTTCAGGCTAATGGAGATTGTGTCATGCAAGTTTAGCTAAATATCCTTTAAGACTCATTTTATGAAAGAAAATTTTCCAACTATGAAATTATTTGTGTTATTATAGCTTGTAGTGGAGCCTTTGATGCACCTAGGATAGCTTAGTGAGATTCCTTAATAGCCTACAATATTGTTGCCCATAAATTGTATATTGTAAATTCTCTAGCTAGGATTTGGAATGAGCTATATCATCTTTTCTTGGGTGCACTAGAAATAAATATTGTAATAACTTAGAATGTCTAAGGCATTGTATTTTATCCTAATTCATGTTGTAATTTGAAGTGTACCCTTGTTGTCTAAAATTGTGTGTTTCATTTCTAAGGATTGCACCTATTTATTATTTATAGTAGACAAATTGGGTATTTGGAAATTGAGAGTGATGTGAATGGGGGTTGGGGAGAAACAATGATATGAGCTTCCAACATCACATGGAATATTAATATTCATTGTATTAACCATGGTAAGTCCATTAGCATGTTCAACAAAAATTCTATTCAAATCACATTCATTCATTTGTAACTTTTACCTTTTGACATCGAACAAAAATGTTTTGAAGGATTTTAAGTCCCACTAAAGTATATCTTGCAAATACTAGTATCTATTTTGAGAGACTTCTTGATATATATCACTTCTAAAGGAAACATTAGTAATCTGAAATGCTTTGAAATCCCCAATATTAGAAGTTTTCATCTTTTCATCTAACCTTTTGTCATGGAATTTGTGGCCATTACACCACATAGACTCATAGTGTTTCAATTACGTAATGTCACAGATGTAAAAAAAGAATTCTCAATTCATAAAAATATTTATACCTAGAATATATGGAAATTGAGAAAAGACACACAAAATAAACCAATATAATATTTAGAAAACTAAATAATATGGGGGGATATGCCATCCTATTTATTTTTTAAGACATTTTACAAATCAATTTGTTTCTCTGTATTATTGGTATCCCTCTCACGTTCAACTTCATTGACCAATGTAGGCACACCATGCCATGATAAGCCATGATAAGTTACCACAAATTGTTTTTTTTTCCATCGTTCAATCCATACCACCATGCAATCAATGTTTTTTTCAATGTATAAATGTAATGCATCCCACTCTCATCCAAATATATTAAAATAAAAAATTAGCATACAATTAGTTACGAGAGTATACCTTCATAATAATGGATTACATAGAAAGACTAAAAATTAAATAAGTACAATGTAGATAAAAAATGTCAAATGTGTTTTAAATCTCCACCATCTGCTTACATGTCTCATTCCTCATTCTAATTTTCCCCAATAGTTTCTTCCCTTAATATGGTGTATATTTAAATCAATAATTAAGATAAAAATAGACATTCAAGTAACACACATCTATAGCCTCCCATTAGGGTTGAAAAAACATCATGAAGAGAGGCTCAGGGAGGCCCATGCCATTAATTTGACCTTAATTATAATTAATGATAGGTGGCATGTGACCCCCCAACTATGCAAGAACATGTGAATTTATGCTAATTGATGAGAGGAATTTTTATTAATTACAAAAAGATTATGGAGGTGGTAGTAGCTATTTTGGTTCATGCATGGCACCTCTGGCATTGTGTGCTTGAATTGGGGATCCACTAAGCATTAATATGGAAGATTTTACCTTCTATAATGACTTCTATGAGGTTTTACACTAATCAAGTTGACCTGGTATAGGGTGAGTCTAGGATCATTCCAATCTTGTCTAATCAAAGCACCCCTTTAGCTCTTTAAAACAAATTTCCTTGTAGTTTTACAATGCTAAGTGGTAGAAAACATAATGCTCTTAGTCAAATGTTACATAGTAGAGAAAAAATGATATGTGCTAGGATGTATTTGGCACAGAGGAGTATGTAAATTGTTTATACGTCACTAATCTAGGTTCACTATCTATATGTTGATGTCATCAACTCTGTGTTAGTCTCTATGGGGTCTAGGAACTACAATAATTAACTAGTCTTAGCCTTATTCTTAATTACCCATGAAAATTCACTCTTTCATTTTCTTGATCAATATTATGGTTGTTTACGAGGCTTTGGATGAAAATTCACTCTTTCATTTTCTTGATCGATATTATGGTTGTTTACGAGGCTTTGTGATGGAGTGAATTCTATTAGTGGGTGAACTAGAATACATAGGGTCATCCTTATTTTAAAGGTTCATCGAGTTTCTTGTGTTTTGATGGATGATTGGGTATGGTTAGCCTCTCAGGTTGCGAATCTTAGCCCTAACACCTTGTATATTTCTTTGATGTACACATTTGGGTTATGGGGGTATTATATCTAGGTGTATTCATGTTTGTTTTCATGGAATAGTTTTTTGGTTTGTAAGAAGTATTGTTATATTGCTTGGAGTGCAATGCTTCATCAATGAGGTAGATATAGAAGTGGAATTCCAGAGAGGGTTCTACAATAAATATACTTTGCGGGACATTTGGGGTATCATGAGACCCTGGACCCCATTCCAACCTACACCCTTGGAGTTCAGGACTTAGTTAATCCCAATGCAATCTTATTTGTAAATTGAGACATATCAACAAACCTATGGAGAATCTCAATAAAGACCAATGTGAAGAGAAGAATGCAATTATTATTTTGATGAATGATTTGGAAAGAAACCATTCACATATGCTTGATTGTTTTCATAGCATGAAAAGGGGACAATAGCTCTTATAACATAAATTGGATCACTTTAAAGCACATCTACTATGACATTAGGCCTCCTCCATCACTAGAGTCTAGATTGTAGCATCTTGCCTCTGTAAATTCATATGGTTTGTAATGATAGTAAGTTACATCATGATCCTGAAGGTCTTCTAATATAATGTGTCTTTTTGGTTCTAGTAAATTTATTTTTTGGTAATTCGTTATAGTTTTTGATAATTACCTACTGGCCAACAAATATGGTATGGGTGAGCACTTATGATATAATGAAATCTATTAAATTAACCAAAAAAGAAAAAAGCATCTATATCCATGCAAGAGAGATCACTAGTTTATAAAGAATGATACATGTGGAAAATTTTAATGACCAAACAACTAAATGGAATGACATAAATAGGGTGCTAAATTTGTGAAAAACACTAATTGGATTAGACAATGATAAGAAAATAAACGATGAAATGTTTTCTATGATATTTTACTATAAATTTGAAAAATTATATATAAAAAATTATAAGTATTTAAAAACAAATAATATACATATATGGATTGACTGATTATAATGGTTAAAGAATCATGCATTCTCAATATATAATTTATAGTTGCAAATAATATTTGGATTCATATATATACTTTTCTAAAGTTAGTGGATACAATTGGATTCAATATTTCAAATAAATTATAATTAAAACAAGATAATTTGAAAATAATTTCTACAATCACATTACCGTTCTCATAAAATTTATAAATTAAATTTATTTTTTTAAGAATTTTTTATAGAAATAATGATGGAGACTAAACATGTTTTGTTGGGAGTTTATAAAAATATGGCACTAAAATAAAAATAAAAATTACCTTGCACTCTTATTAAACCAGGATATAGACTAACAAGCATCTATCATATATAGGAACATACCAGTTTCTAGTTTCATTTATGTTGTTATTAACCATTGAAGTATGGACAAATGTAACATTAAGAGAAAAATTGAGATCAACAATCTTTCAACTATTTTTTTATAAAAACATCCCAAAATATAATATCAATAAATGGAATTAAATATTAAGTTCTATTGATTGCATGATTGGTGCTCTAGATCCCCTGTATAAGGGAGAAGTGTAAGTAATGGATGCTAGATTAAGTATTCTCTCAAGGATATTGCTTGTCTCTATCCAAAACATGTTTTTCACAACCTTTATCTACATGTGACGATTTGAATTTGTAACACTATTTTGTATAGTTTCATATTATAGAGATATGGATATAAAGAAGATATATTGTCATTGAACTTAGAGGCCACTAATTATATGTTTTCACGAAATATCCACACACTAGCAATAGAAGTTGAAGGGGGTGATATTATACCAATCATATATCTATCTGTAATGGATAAAAATGTAGAGGGATGAATAGAGAGTCAAACATGGGTCTTGGTCTAGATTTTGCAATGTAGGGATTGTTTGAGGTAATGAAAACTAATTGTCACTCTATTGTTTTCAACTAGTCATAGATCTAGTTTAGTTGAAATGTCGACATACAAATTAAATTGCTCCACTATATTTAAAGGATTTTTTTTTGCTCAAATATATTTATATTAGTATAAAATAATATAATACCAAACAAAAACTTTTATTTTATGGATCTTCTCTAAAACAATTAACATCTACAATTTTAATTTTTTTATGAAGATCAGGTAAAAAAAATCTTCTTAGTTATTTATGTCATTATTTGAATTATGAGTATTTTAGAATTTATAATTGTAAAACAATAAAATATAGATTTAAACATTTATCAAGGTTATTCAGAACTAAACAATATTATCTAGAATTTTGTAATAGTTTTTGCATTTTGGTCACCATCTAATGTTGTGGGGAAAAATATGAGGAATATGTATTTCTATGTAGCAATATTTATCATATTATTTATATGATTTTATGTGATAAAAAAAATTATATTCAACACCATTAACATTGTCATAGTTATATAAATTAATATTAGATTTTAGAAGACATCAATGCATTCTCTCAATCTGAATCTATTATGCTAATAAATTGGTTACACCTTTTGACATGCAAAAATTTCCTAAGTTTTGTACCCACAAAAGAGGGTTGTGCATAGAAATATTTGATTTGGATTTAAGATAGATCTAGGTTTGTTCACCTACATAATAAATTACCTTGTGTTGCCTACAATGTTTTGTTTGAAAGGAAAAAGAAGTTGTTAAAAAAAGACAAATTCTGAAACAAATGTAAAATGGCAACAACAAACACTTCATTGAAAGGGAAATGAAATATTTGTAATATATTAATTTTAAAATATTTAAAAAAATATTACTCAACATCAAGTCATCTTTGAGTGTTGTTTACAAAAATGGCCTAAATCTATTTACACAAATATGATTGAGGGTAAAATAAATAACCGAAAAGATATTCCTCCATAGAGTCACACATGTTCAATGAGATACATTTATAGAAAATAAACCAAATGAAAACCCGATTTAAAATAAATATTTCTAATAAAAGATCCATAGAATAAGCATTTCATGGTGTATAGTCATATATATGACCTACACAATCATTAAGCAAGTTAGACCATTCCTTTGCCAAAGATATATTTACCCACATAAATTTACTTAAAATAGATCAAATGATATTGGCACAATATATTTTTTAATAAAAATCTATATATGTCTTAAAAGGACCATGTTTCCCATACATAGTGAAATATATATATATATATATATATATATATATAAACAAATAAATTAAATAAAACCCTACTTTTTCACTTTCTAATTTAAAATTATTAAGAATCTATTTAAACGATGTAAAACAATAACATAATATATAGAAAATTTTCCTTTCATAGTCATACATGCTATGAAAATCAAATCGTGGGAAGTAATTCTCAATGAAAATAAAATGCAAAAACACTCGAATTAGCATCAAATGAATCAAATGAAACCCCATATTTGTTTTCCTTCTCATTTAAAATTTTCAATGATCTATTCAAACAAAATACAACCCCCTTGTCCTCTTTGTTATCAGTGAAAAATCTATGTGGAAAACAACACAAGTTTTAAAGATTAAATGCTCTAAAGGTTTTAGCATAAATTCATAGTTCTCCCAATGGAACTTAGGCAAATATTCATGAGAAAATATGATAGATACTAGCTCAAAAAATCCATTTTGAAATAAATTCCAATGAGAATATTTCTTCAAATGATAAATAAATTAAAAATGTGTATGCATATTGTGAAAAACAAATTAAGGGTCAAAATAGGCCCTCCCTCATTCCATCCCTCCGTCCCTCTGTTTTTCTCTCTCTCACTCCCTATTACTCTTGTTATCTCTCTCTCTCACATTGTTTCTCAATCATTCTCTACCTTTGTCTCTATCAATAGATGACCATGTCATTCTCTCCCTTACTCTCTCTTACTCTCTCTTCCCCTCTTTCCCTCTCTTTCTTCCTCTCTTGCCCTCACTCCCTTTCTACCTCCTCCTCCCTCCCCCCTTGTATCATTCTCTCTCCTACCATCCTCCCTTCTCTCTCCCTCTTTCTCTATTTCTCACTTTCTCTCCCTCGCTCTTCATATCTCTCTCTCTCATTATCTCCCAATATTTGTCTTTCTCGCTCTCAAAATGGCTTTTCCACATACACTCGCTGACATTATATCCTCCTCACTCTCTATCTTTTTAAAACTCTCCCCCTCTCTCCCCTTCTCTCCTTTTCCCACTCTCTCTTTTCCACTCCCTCTCTCATTCCCTCTCCACCTTCTCTCTAATTCCCTCTCTCCATCCCTCTCTCCTTTTCTCTCTTTCCCTCGCTCGATCTCTCTACGCCACTCTCTTTTTTTTCTCTCTCTCTCTCACATTGACTCTCACTACCTCTCTATCCCCACTCTACCATTTTAAGTATTTCTTTCCCTCTCTCTCCTTCCCTCTCTCTCCCCCTCCTCCTCCCTCACTCTCCCTCTCTTTGCTACTCTCTCCCTCTGTCTCTCATTCTCCCCCTCTTTCATTCTTTCTCTCTCTCCCCCTCTCTCGAATCCACCACTCTCTCAATACCGCCCCATCTCTCTCTCACCCTCTCCCTCTCTTTGTGTTTCCCGCTTTCTCTCCCCCTTTCTCTTTCCTATCTCCCTCAATCTTTTTATCTCTCATTCTCTCTCTCCCCTCTTTTTCATTCTCTCTCCCCCCTTACTCTCTCCCTATCTTAACATAACATCATAACATCTATATCCTAGTCTCTCACATTCTCGTCACTCTCTTTCTAATTCTTCCCTCTCCCATTCTCGTCACTCTCTTTCTAATTCTTCCCTCTCCCACTATCCCTTTATGTCACCATCACCACCCCCCGTCTCACCCATAATACTAAGAGCCTAAAGACTTAAATCTAATTTATAAACTTGACTTGAATTAATATTACTTAGCATTAAGTGAAACTAATTCTTTTAACAAACATATATAGTCATAATATAAAATTTTGTAGACATTATAAACTTGAAATCTATTTTAAAATATTAATATAATAACTACACCCCATTATGATATTTGAAGTGAAAATTAAAAAATTAAAAATAGAGATGTACATTCTAGCAATTTTAAAAAAAATACATTCTAACATGAGTATTTTTTATAAAAAAATAGTAATACATTATTTAAATATATATTAAATAAATATACATTTTCATACTTAAAAGGAGAGAGATTCACAAAAAAACAATAACTAACATAAATAAAATAATAAATTAATATTACATTACTCAAAAAATATATATTTCATCATAAACTCAATTAAATGAGTTTTATAATGAAAAATAAATAAAAAAGTATATGAATATATAAAATAAAAATTTAATCGAGGAGGGAGGGAATGGAGCTGGTACGACCATGCCCCTATTACATGGCCTGAATGGGGGTCGTAAGAACGGGGTTGCAGGTCGGCATCGGTCCTGCAGCCAACCCCGACACCGTCCTTCCTCGGGTCACGATTCTGCAGGTTTCTTTCTTACCCTTTCTTTTTTTCACCCCGTTCTGGTTACTTCCCTCCGCCGATCGTTGCTAGGTCTCTGAAGCTGCGCCCAGACAGTTAACGGCTACCGCACTTTCCTCACGCCTGCACAACCCGGACGGATTACTGCTGCTCCACATTTCTCGCCTTTGAATGGCCCCAAACGGTTTACCTTGCTATCGGTGACGGTCCCCGACGGTTACCTGGTTCCGAGGTTGCATTCTGTTTAAGTAGCTGGCGATATGGATCTTGACGAGGTGGACTACTCGGAATCTCCGCTGACAAAAGGCTCCATCTGGCGATCCACGTTTACGACTTCTGGAGGTCTGTATAGTGAAAGTCTGTCCGCCAGTTTTGAGGACCTCACTCAGTCGACTGATATGGCTCTTCCCACCTCGTTACAGCTTGCTGAACCCTCCTCCTGGGCACCATTTTCTGTTCCCTCCCTGGACTCCCTTGGGTTTCTAGCAGAATGCTTCCAATCCTCCCCTATCGACGCCAACCCCTCAAATTTGTTGGGTCTTCAACCCCTTCCACATCAATCTGAAGCATCCCCTGAAGCCCCCCTTCCTGCAGCTACCCTAGCTCCCCCTGCCTCCTCTAGAAGCTACAACACCATCCCCCCCATCTCGGAGGCTATCCCCCCCCCTTCGACCCCTCTCCCCTCCCCCCCGATCGCTGCACCGGTTGGATCTAGGGCACCTGCAAACCCTATCCTCATGTCCCCCCGCCCGTCAAAGAAACAACGATGTTTTAAATCCAGACCTGAGTACATCATTCTAAGGCTTGAAGAAGATATCCAGTGGGGAGACACGATGGATTTAGCGGAAAGAGTTCTTGTGGGATGCATCCGGGGCAGGAATTACTCAGCAGAAAAGCTAAAGACCTGGGCTACAGAGATCTAGGGCCAAAATCTGGCCGAAATCCCCTCTGTCCAGACATTCATGCGAGGCTGGTTCGTGTTGAGATTCACAAGGGCTGACCACACGAGCTGGTTATTGTCATCTTTCTGGCACTTCAAAAAAGCACAGGTACTTCTCAAAAGATGGACGCCCCTCTTCGACCTGGAGACTGAACAAATTGGGGTCGGGCTAGTATGGGTTAGACTCCCGGCTTGCCACTACAGTACTAGTCTGAGGACATCTTCAGGAGAATCGGAAACTCTCTGGGCACCTTCATGGAATCAGACAAATCCTATCTCACGATGGGGATGATGGCATACGCTAGGGTTCTAGTCCATCTAGATATGAGAGGAGGCTTGCAAGAACACATCACTATTCAATGGAAATCTTTCTCGAGGAAGCACAAGCTAGACTACGAAGGAATCCCTTACCGATGCAGAAGGTGCCATCAAGTGGGTCACCTCTACAAAGATTGCCCCCTTCTCAAAAAGACTCAGCAGGAATCCATGATGCAGGACCAGCCCACAATAGCGGGAATTCTAGCTCCTCCAACTGCGGCAACACCAAGGGCGGAACAAATCAAGACCTCAGACACGGTGGAAGCGCCGCTCGTACCTCTGAAAAAAAGCAGGGCAAGATCCTGATCAGGCCTCCATCTCCTCCTCTGACGCGCTCAAGGGCTACAAAAGGAGTCATCTTTTCATCGGGTATGTCTCTTCCCCCTATTGACTCTGCATCGCATCTTACTTCTTCTTGTTTATCACTCTCCTCCCACTTGCCTCCTTCGGGTCTTGATTCCTGCCCCCTCATCCCCGTCGCTCCTTGACTTGGTTGTGGATTCTCGCCCGCCTTCCCCCCCTCAATATCACACCATCTTTATATGACATGCCCTCTCCCACAGCCATTGGCCTTTTTTACCTCCTGCTCTCTCCCTTTTGTCCCGTCCCGCTCCCTTCAATCACCCTCCCCTTTGGTAAACTCCACCTCGAGGTACTCCACCCGCTCGAGTGCAAAGCAGAAAGAGCCGGACGCCATAGGGTTGGCAGCTTCCCCTCCCATCCTCTCACCCAAGCAGGATAGAGGCAGACCCTTGAACATCCATAAGGCAAAAGAACAAGCTGGGGACGAAGTGATGCATGGCAAACATCACACCATAGAAAGGGTTCTTAGAGCAAAGGACACCCTTCCCCACCCCCCTCCATGAAGATTTAGTCCTTCAATTACAGAGGGATGGCCAGCCCCGAGAAAAAGTTGGCCCTGAAGCGACTCCTTATATCTGAGATGGTTGACATTATCCTTTTACAAGAAACCCTATGCAAAGCAGATTGGGCCATTTCTATCCTCTGCTCTTGGATGCCTGGATGGTATTTCCATGCTATTGATGTCTTGGGGCGCTCTGGGGGCATTGAAATTGGGTTCAAGAACTGCACCATTAACCTGAAGAACATATGGGGTGGTGAGGGTTTCTTGGGGGTGGACGTTTACTCCAAGGAGCTGGAGGAAGAGCTAAGAATCATAAATGTCTATGGACCTTGTCATAGCAGGGAACTCTTTTGGCAAAAGCTTCTCAGCTCCCCCTCCTCCTAGTTGGAAATGTAATCGTAGGGGGAGACCTGAATTTCTCAATGGGCTTCTAAGAATCCTGGGGACATATGTCGCAGATTGACCCGCTTTCTGATTTCTTCGAGCAGCTGCTTGAGGATTACCTCTGGATCAACATCCCCTCGGCCAAGATTCAGCATACCTGGAGTAACAACCGGTCTGGTGACCAAAGCTTGGCTAGGAGACTAGATCGCTTTATTATCAAGGAGGCCTTTCACAATAGTCACCCGAGATCTAGGCAATGGGTCGGCAGTGATGGTATGTCGGATCACAGACCCATTTTTCTAGAGATTGGAGAAAAGCAACAGAAGCACAAGGCTCCCTTCAAGTTCAACTCCACTTGGCTCCGGGACCCCTCCTATATCAAACCAATATCTAATTTCTGGAAAACACATCTGATCCCTGAGGAGGAGGATCCAGCTAAATGCTTTGTAAAAAACCTCTCTGAAATTGAGGTGCTATCTAGAGCTTGGGCTCACAAGAAGAGGGAACAGGATGACCTAATAAGCACTGTTACACAGTAATTTGTCACCATCCGTGTTACTCCTCTTGTCGTACCTTAGAGGACTCATTCTGGGAGTTATAAGAAGTGACAAGGGCTAAAAACACTTGCATTATGTTCCCCTGAGTATGTACTCCATGTTCCCTGAAGACACCTTCTGCAGATCATCCCTAAACAGTGCTCTTTTTCCATTGGCGCAAGTCCACAGTATCCTACCCGTGCCAATGATGGAGATCCTCAAAAGAGGGCGCGACCATTGGCGCTCTATCTTAGAGCAACAGTCGCGCCAACCAAATTTAGTCGTGCTTTTTGCCTTAATGCACGTCCGACTGTTGTTTCCTTCATTACATGGAGCTTTTCTGAGGATAGAAAATCAGTTTTTTGTCGAGCTTTATCCATCTTTATGGCTTTTGCTAATTCCACGAAAGGTGTCCTGGTTCATCACATCCTCCTCCCTTCTTCATCTATATAAGCTTGTCATTATGCATTGGACAAGCTAGAGAGAGTGTTGGTGTTAGTGTTATGCTAGTGATTTGGTGATTGAGTGATAGTAGTGATGATTATTAGTCATGGAGTGTTAGATGTTGAGTTCTTGGAGGAATGCTAGTGAGTGCTAGAGAGGTTATGCTGCCGAAGAAGAGATGCATGTCAAGACACATATAGTTACTCGCCCAGCCAGGAGAAGGGTCGACGTCAGAACAATGGTTGTAACTTTTCCTGTTTATTAATTGATGAGCGACTGCTATTATAGTTCCAATCTCATTATCTATCATGGTGATATGTTGATTTATTTCCTTTCTGACTGAAAAATAGTTGTGCCTTGGTAGTTTTTATGTTGGTATCTGTCTCTTCCTTTGCATGTGCAGGTATTCGTTACGATCTGTTGGAGCAAGGGAGCGAGGATATCAACTCTTCTTCAATCATAGCGTTGGACTCCAGGTTAGTCTTCTTGATTCACCTTTGATGCATAACTAGGAACTTGCGTAGCAGCGTGGTTTGTTTGTGGCTAGTTCTGTGATAGGCTAGTGGGATCGCCTCTGTCCGCAGAGGGGATTTACCTTACCAACAAATTGGCGACTCCGCTGGGGAGTAGCTCTTTGATTTCTGTCTTGCATGTTAATTTTCTTCTGCTTGCTTGAGTGCATGAGCTTCTTGAGTCAGTTTTGAGTTGATTCTTTACTGTTTGACCCATCTGAGCACTGTCAACCTGACCTGAGGTCGTATCATTTATCTTTTTAGTTGGCAAGCTTAATTGGCGCGGTTATTTCTCTGACAATCGCGCCAGTTGGCGCACGTTGCTCAAAAGCAACTCGCGCCAATTCTGTGGTAGCGCAAGTTGCAGGCTGACAGTCGCGCCAGCGCTGTAAATTTTGCCTGTGTGTGGGTGGAAAGCTCATTCAGTCTCTTTATATATCTCTTTCAGCCTCTGGAACTGTGTTGAACCTCTGCTTGACTGGTTTTAGCCTGTATCCCTCAGCTGTTTGCTTATTTCCAGTGACTTTGCATGTCTAGCCTTCTGTGGGAAGTTTCGGTCTCTTGATCATCCAGTCAGCTTGTTGATTGTTCTACACTTATCCAGTGATTTGTTAAAGCTTGATCTTCTATACTCTGAATACTTCACTTCTAGCCTCTTTGAAGTTCACTAGTTTTTGTGTTTTTCCTTGCTTGCATGGTTCATTTTGTGTTTTAGAATTGGTTCTATTTCATTGACTGAACCTGGATTGTGCATATCTCTTAGAATTTGTTTACATGCATCATGCCATCTTAAAGGAAATAAAAACAAAAAATCTCTTGCATCATAGCAGTTAGCATTTATTGTTATTTTTTGCTATTGAAAAGAAAAAAGACAAAATTTCGTTTCTTGTTATTAGCTGCATTAGGATCTTTGTTCTTTGTTGAAGTGATCATTTCGTTTGTGAAAAAGATCTCAACCCTCCTGTAGATAGAATTCGTCGAATCAAATGATTTAATTCCGGCATATAGTTTGCATGTAAGAAGTTTTCGAGATATCACATACGGTAGGACCAAAAAACTGAAACATAATCAAAGATAAACTTTAAAATGAACCAAATGAACATAACAACGCATTGGAACATAACACAAACACTCTAGAGGTCTAGGTTAGAGACGTGTTCCGGCGTCTTTAAACCTGGTAGTTTATCGTCAAGTGGTTGGGTGATTCCTCCACGGTGAAACGGTAGCTGCCAATACGGACTGTGCTCCCACGTACTGTCGAGTATATATTGGGAGACCCCTATAGGAATAAAGCCTTTATCCATAGGAAGCCGTGTCAGCCGCCCTACGATTCGCAATGCAGTGAACACAGCATTCACGAAGATCGACCACCCGTACCCTAAAAAGTATTCTGTGGTTTTGCGAAAAGTTTGGCACACCCTCTACCTAGAATTCCAGAGCAGTCACTTTTGATCCTTTTCGGACTCCCTAAACGAAAAGGTGCCTATGAGCGTCTTGTCACTTCGTGCTCATTAAATATTTGAAGGAGACTAGAGTCATCTTTTACCCTTTTCTCGACTCTTAAAAAATGAAAAGGTTAAGTTCAGTGTCTCAAAATTATTGGCCACGATAACATCTACCCAATTAGATCTTGTTTGCGTTAGCTTGAGTAGGGTTATTCCTCGTTCAATGGCAGCCTTTCTGGTGCCCACCGGCCAAGGTGTTCCTCCTGATGGGTACCCTCGCCCATTTCCTTCTGTTGGAAATGTTGGTGTTCAGTATATCGCAACATTGTCTTTGCCTAGGTTGACCATTGGTTTACCCGTATGGTTGTTTTCAAACTCGGTGGTCTCAAGTGTGATGACTCCTGTCCCACCACCACCTCCTCCACCTGAACAACACCATGTTGATTCTAAGGTGGACCCCTTCCCTTCTTCGCCTATTGCTGTGTCCTCATCTTCTACTTCGCCTGGTGAAACCTTGGATTTCACTAACCAGGTGGCTAAGAAGAAGAAGAAGAAGACCAAAAAGAAGAAGTCTCCTAAGGGAAAGGTCATATCTACCACGAAGCTATCAGAAGTGGAACCACCTTCTGCTCCTCCGCGGAAGCTTCGGTCTCCTTGTCGATTATGCAAAGGGGACCATTTTCTTTCTGATTGTCCTGGCATTCCCAGGATCCTAGATATATGGTCCCGTGACCCGACTCGCCCCTTGCTGTCGCAAATTGACGATACCTTACTAGTTGGTAACAGAAAAGGGAAGGTTCGTTTCCCTTATCGACTTTGTGAAGGTAATCATCTCCTTCGCCTTTGTCCACTTATGGATGAAGCTTCCCGTCTTTTGGCAAGTCTGTCGGATTCCTTACCCCAACTACCCGCTGGATATCAGCGTCTTGTTACACCTGCAGAGCGTCTCTCCACTAACCAAGTGATCAAACATGATTCCTCTTTGGTCCAGCTTTCTCTTCCTGAACCTATCTGTGCTCCACTTGCTCCAGACCAGTCCCTGGTCGGAACAAGTGATTTATATTCATCATCTACGCACTACTTGATCATCAAAGATGAACCACCTGAGTCCAAACCAACCGAAAGTCCACAGTTCCAGCTTACAAGTAACCCGGTCTTTCAAAAGGTCCAACTTACAAGTGACCCAGTTTTGCCTACAGAAGTTCCATCTTTAGTTGCTCTTACATCTGAATCCAAACCAGACAACAGTCAAACGGTCCGGATTACAAGTGACCCGGTTTTGCTTTCAGAACTTCCACCCCTAGATGATCCTACATCTGAATCCAAACCAGACAACAGTCAAACGGTCCGGATTACAAGTGACCCGGTTTCGCCTTCAGAAGTTACCTCCTCAGATGATGTTATCACTGCCAAGAATGACGAACCCACCATCCAAATTCTATTCATTGACATAGACGTTAATGATCAAGTGAGCATCCCTCTCATTTCTTCACAACAGGAAGAAAGTCCATTAGAGGCATATCCGGCTGTCTATCCAGTCCCACCTCCGAGCAACCTAGTTATTTCCTTTAATTGGGATCACCTAGTCAATCCTCGGTTACCAGCCTCCATACCATTTCGAATTATAGTTCAAGTCTATCGCATGGTTATGGCTGGTACAATTATTGATGAAGGATCTCCTGTGAGTATCCTTTCTTCAACAACTTGGGAAGCACTTGGTTCCCCACTGCTTCTGCCTGAGATGAGAAGCCTTGTAGGTTTCCATCGAGAAATCACTCGACCTTTAGGAATTCTTCCCAATGTACCTATCACGTTAGAAGGGAAGACCATCCAAATGGGTCTCATGGTAGTCCAAGGTCCGTTAGATTAAAATTTACTCCTTGGACGAGACTATATTTATCGCATACGTGCTATTGTGTCCTCACTCTTCAGAGTGATGTGTTTTCCGCATGAAGGAAGAACGATCAAAGTCGTAGACCAACTTTCATTCCCCGGTTCACACTTCACATATAGCCATTTTCCATTCCTAAATGGTCTTATTTCCACAGGAAATGCCCCAGCACCCACCCCGTCATTCTGATGACGGTAGCTCGCCCGGGCGCGTGACTGAAGCCCCGGGGCATCCTCCAATCGAGTCTTTCCAAGTAAACCTTCATTCCATCCACTCCGTGAATGCCATGAAGCTTGGGGGGCATGTACCTCGATTGGTATAATCATGCTGGGGGCATGCAACAAATTTTTTTTTTAATAAGCAAAGTTCTCCATGGTTCAAGCTTGTGTAAAAATGAACCCATTTACATCCCGTGATTGCCTTTTATCCGCTAAAATTCTGCTAGATGAGCCCTGGTTGTTTCATTCCATCGCTACCATCTTTTTTGCCGATCATATGCTTTCACTTGGTTGTTTCTCCTTTCCTGAGGAACCGCAGCGATGAGTGGTCTTGTTAGCCAGCCTCTTAACCTTTACGTGTTTCAAGTAAAGTTCCACCATTACCGGAACCAGTTGCTATCCCTTATACCACTCGTTCCTTCAGGACGAGTCGCCTTTACGCTCTTTTCTGACTCGTAAAATATGAAAGGATTGCTGAGTATTTTTCCCTTTTTGACTCGTTAAAGAAAATAAAAAATGGAGGTCCGCTTTCAGCTCTTTTCTGACCATTTAAAGAGGAAAAGATTGCCGAGTCGCTCCTCTTGACTCGTTAAATGGTGATAAGGGGCGGTCGTGTTAAGTTCTTTTTGTCGACCGTTAAAACATAAAAAGATTACCAGGTTTTTGTCGTTTCAAACTCGTTAGTGGTTACGAAACGACGTGGTTTTGACCGCTTTTTTACTTTTTCAGGTCGAAGTCACTAATCATGAAAAGTACTCCTCGATCGTAATGATCGGGCGGTTCTTTCGGGTATTATTTTATACTTTTTCGGGCCCGAGAGACACAACTTTACGAAAAAGGACATCCCTGGAGTTTCCTTTTCTGCTGTCTTTTCAAACTCTCTAAACAAGAAAAGACGCCGAGTTCTTCCTTTGTCAGACTCGTTAAGACTTAATGACATCAGATTTTGTCACAACACAAGCATATGCTATCCCCATCAAGCTTGTTAAAAATAACTGGGGTACTCGCCAGAAATGGTGGGGGAAAATAAAATTTTTTGAACCATAATTATTACCGTAACGGCAGTATGTCGCTCTTGAACATGGCACTTTTTGCTTTCGTGTCCAGGGTTGGGATATTTCATCTCATATCTTTCACTTGCTTCCATGGATTTGGGTACCCTATTTGACCTCTCATTCGCTCATTGCCTCGTCATAATGACCTTTGATACATTGATGTCAAATACTGCCAATTCCGTTAATGTGTCGTCGATATGTTCAAGAGAAGTTGACCTCTGCAAATAAACAACCTCCCTCTGATAGTTCGCACAATCTTGATTCACGACATTATCTCTCTGTCTCGTGTCGATGATGTGGGAAACATTATGGCCCACCTTCGATCAAGGTCACTCCCTGTCGACTTCAGCTCATTATCCAGGAAGTTGACCTAGAGACTCCCTTCCGGTGCCTTGGAGCCTGCATGCCTCAATGGCAGGTTCTTCGTGTTCGACGTGAGGTTTTCATCATTGGCCTCCGATCGAATGATTCTACGGGTGTTCGACTTCAGCTCATTAATTCACACGCCGTAGATTGTACCTATAGTACCTTGAGGGCCATTGTCATTATTGGTGGTACCTCTCGCGTCTGTTAACAGTTTCCATTATTGACTGGTAATCAGGCGATGTTCATGCATGTTCGACTTCAGCTCATATATTCACATGCTTGGACTTGTACTCTTGTTCGGGTAGAGATCGAGCACAAGACCCTGGATTGTGTCTGTCGTAATCCAGGCGTGATTCTTGGTACTTGACTCATTCACTGGATGGCTGCGACCATACCTGAGTCAGTTCATTGATCCTAACCAGATGGCTGCGTCCATACTATGGATCCAGATTATTTATGTACTCTCTTATGGATGGTTGCGACCATGCCACGTACATCATGTAATTGAACTATCAGTCATGTCTCTTAATACAGCTCCTCAGCGGCAGTAACTATATGTGCTCTTGTGTGCTCTTATGTGCGTTCTGGTAAAGCATTTCACCCCTCTCCACCTCTCGGACTTCATGCTTTAGGGGGCATCTGTTACACAGTAATTTGTCACCATCCCTGTTACTCCTCTTGTCGTACCTTAGAGGACTCATTACGGGAGTTATAAGAAGTGACAAGGGCTAAAAACACTTGCATTATGTTCCCTTGAGTATGTACTCCATGTTCCCTGAAGACACCTTCTGCAGATCATCCCTAAAAAGTGCTCTTTTTCCATTGGCGCAAGTCCACAGTATCCTACCCGCGCCAATGATGGAGATCCTCAAAAGAGGGCACGACCATTGGCGCTCTATCTTAGAGCAACAGTCGCGCCAACCAAATTTAGTCGTGCTTTTTGCCTTAATGCACGTCCGACTGTTGTTTCCTTCATTACATGGAGCTTTTCTGAGGATAGAAAATCAGTTTTTTGTCGAGCTTTATCCATCTTTATGGCTTTTGCTAATTCCACGAAAGGTGTCCCAGTTCATCGCATCCTCCTCCCTTCTTCATCTATATAAGCTTGTCATTATGCATTGGACAAGCTAGAGAGAGTGTTGGTGTTAGTGTTATGCTAGTGATTTGGTGATTGAGTGATAGTAGTGATGATTATTAGTCATGGAGTGTTAGATGTTGAGTTCTTGGAGGAATGCTAGTGGGTGCTAGAGAGGTTATGCTGTCGGAGAAGAGATGCATGTCAAGACACATATAGTTACTCGCCCAGCCAGGAGAAGGGTCGACGTCAGAACAATGGTTGTAACTTTTCCTGTTTATTAATTGATGAGCGACTGCTATTATAGTTCCAATCTCATTATCTATCATGGTGATATGTTGATTTATTTCCTTTCTGACTGAAATATAGTTGTGCCTTGGTAGTTTTTATGTTGGTATCTGTCTCTTCCTTTGCATGTGCAGGTATTCGTTACGATCTGTTGGAGCAAGGGAGCGAGGATATCAACTCTGCTTCAATCATAGCGTTGGACTCCAGGTTAGTCTTCTTGATTCACCTTTGATGCATAACTAGGAACTTGCGTAGCAGCGTGGTTTGTTTGTGGCTAGTTCTGTGATAGGCTAGTGGGATCGCCTCTGTCCGCAGAGGGGATTTACCTTACCAACAATCACCCAAGCAGAGCAAGCAATTGTAGACCTTGAATCTCAGTTGGATGGAACCTTCAACTCCCCAGAACAGAAAGCTAAGTATGAAACCCTTATCAATCAAAGAATTCAAGTCCTCAAAGATAGAGAGGGAAGCTGGAGACTAAGAAGTAGAGCAATCTGGCTCAAGGAAGGGGATGAAAACACAAAATTTTTCCACCGCTTTGCAAATGGTCATAAATTAATCAACACTATCCGGGAGCTACAAAATGATCAGGGACAACAAGTTCACAACTCTAGAGAACTCGCCTCACTAGCCACCTCACACTTCAGGAACATGTATATGGCCCCGAGGGAAGCCAGTCTATTAGAGATCATGCGAGTGGCCGAGCTTTTCCCTAGGTTTGTGGATGACGAGTACGCAGAAGAACTCATCAAGGAGGTTTCATTGGGGGAGCTTGAAGCCACCATTTGGGTCTTCCAAAAAAACAAAATTCCGGGACCTGACGGCTGGTCCATCGAATTCTATCTTGCCTTTTTTTACCTTCTGGGCCAGGACCTCCTCAAAGTCATTAATCACTGCAGCCTCTCAGGAAAGATCCCCTCGGCCATCAAAGAAACCTTCATAGCCCTCATCCCCAAATCCGACAAACCAGCCTCTTTCAATGACTTCAGGCCCATCTCACTCTGAAACTGCCTATACAAGATCATGGAAAAAATCCTAGCAAATAGACTCAAGCCCATCCTTTCGGCACACATATCCCCTGAACAGTTCGCTTTCCTACAGCACTGCCAGATCCATGAAGCTATTGGCACTGCACAAGAGCTCCTTCACTCGATGCAGAGCAGGAATTTGAAAGGCATGATCTTAAAGGTGGACCTCTCCAAAGCTTTCGATAGGGCAAGCCTACTCTACATTCGAATGCTTCTTACCCATCTGGGTTTCCCTTATATGTTCATCAAAAGGATAATGAGCTGCATATCTGATGTGCCTTACAGTGTCCTCCTTAATGGATCCCCCACTCCCTTCTTCACTGCAGAAAGAGGTCTCAGGCAGGGGTGCCCCCTATCTCCTTTACTTTTCTTGCTCATCATGGAAGGGTTAAGTAGATTGATAGGGACAGAACATAAGAGGGGTAGGATTACTGGTACAAAAATCACGGAAAATTTCTCTCTCACTCACCTACTATTTGTAGATGATGTGCTCATTTTCTTAAATGGTAGCTTGGCTGACACCTCGTCCTTGCAGCTTATTTTCGACCTCTTTCAGAAGGCTACAGGCATGATCATAAATATTCACAAATCCACCCTCACAGCCATAGGCTACTCGCAACGTGAAATCTTTTTCACTTGACACCAGTTCCCTTTCCCATCACACCCGATGGAGGAAGGGTTGAAATATCTAGGCTTCCGAGTGAAAAATGGGGGATATAAAATCGTTGATTGGATATGGATTATTGCAAAGGTGGAAAAGAGATTAAATATATGGTACAACAGATACCTCACCCGGGCTCAAAGACTCACCCTCATAAAAGCAGTACTGGAAGCAACCCCTGTATACTGGATGTCATTGGCCTGGATTCCAAGAGGAATCCTAGCCAGACTACAAAAGATATGCTGCAGATTCTTATGGAAGGGGAACAAACAGGGAAACCTCTTCGCCTGGGTAAAATGGGATACTATAGCGAGGCCTAAGAAATGGGGAGGATGGGGTATAAAAAGGTTGGACGCTTTTGCTAAAGCACTGGCAGCAAAGCTAGGATGGCAGCTCATTACCTCACATAACCTCTGGACAAGAGTAGTATATGAAAAATACATTGCCCCGGAAAACATTATGGACTGGATTCACAGGGAACACAGGGGGAGCGGAAGGCACTCCAATATATGGAAAGTTGTTCTCAATTCCCTCCCTCTCATCCGAGAAGGTTTAACATGCAGGATACATCAGGGGAATGTTATACGCATAAGAACGGACCCCTCGATTGGGTGTGGCAATTCCCATCAACTTCCATCACAACTAATCGCTCATCTACAGGAACTGGGTGTCTCTCACATAGCCCACATAGCAGATCAAGAAAAAGCCACTCTTTTCCAGCAGGCCTAGAAGATAGCACAAGACCTCCACATCCTGGGACAGTGGCGGCATGACTGGGAGGAATTCACAGAAGCCCTCACTCAAGCACACATCAGGATAACGGAAGAAGAAGATGAGATTGTATGGGCACACGCAAAAAATGGAACATATACTCCCAAGGAAGGTTACTTAAAGCTCATGCAACAAGCTCAGCCAGAAAATGTACAGCAATGGTGGAAAGCACTATGGAAGCTCAAAGCAACTCCCAGAACATGAATGCTTATGTGGACCATCCTGTTCAACAAAATACCCACAGGCTCAAATCTGATGAAACGATCTTTCCATGGGCCCTTCTGGTGTCACCTCTGTAGGAGCAATGAGGAAGACACTGATCATTTATTTCTGTCCTGCCCTATTGTCATTGAGCAATGGTCCCTCATATCCTCATCCTCCCTATCCCTCAATCAATGGCAAGGACAGACCATTACAGAGGCCTGGTTGAATTGGCTAGAGAAACACAAAGGAAGAGATAGGAACTTACCACTCCTTATGTGCTGGGCTATATGGACGGCAAGGAACCGAGCTATTTTTGACCAAAAAGACCCCATCTGGCCAAATATCAGATCCCATATCCTTGCCGATTTTGGACTCCTCCCTGATGACCTCTCACAGCCCCCCCTAGATCCATTCACCCTGAGCTCATTGACAAAACTTACCCATGGGCCTACTTCGACGGCTCAGCCCAAGCAGACGGCTGTGGGGGAGGAGCCCTCCTCTACCTTAGGGACAACCATTGCTTCAATATATAGATGCACCTGGGAAGGGGCACAAATAATTATGCCGAACTATCCACAGCCAAACACCTCATCCATTTTGCACTTGAAAAGCGATGCACAAAGCTACAACTATTTGGGGATTCTAAACTTGTCTGCAACTGGATCACTAGAACATCTTACTGCTCTGCTTTTTCTTTGAGACACATTATGGATGAGACACACAGGCTTATATCTTTATTTGAAAAATTCGATTGTCAACACATTTATAGGGAGCGCAACACAAGGGCAGACCTCCTATCAAAACAGGCAGCGCAAAGGCAAGAAGAAGACTGGTTGATACAGGAAGAAGTGGATGGATTTTTCCATCAACACTACCACAAACCTTTTGTAGATCTGCACTCTCTCCAGGACACATAGCTATGAGGCAGGTTTTTTTTTTCAAATCTATCTACACAGTTTTTGGTTTTTTGGCCCACTAGATTCTCATAAGCTGTTGGAAAGCAGCTGCTGTTATCACTTGATGTTATTTTATTTATCTTGGTAATTACTAGCATGTCTCCCTGCGTGGAGCACATACTTTTATCATGTATAGTTTTCTCTTATGATACATCTGAGAAATGAAACTCCCTACGTGGAGGAAAAAACTGCGTATTTTTACTCGTACAGGGTTGTAGTCAAACTGTCTTTTTGCTACTATCCAGGAGGCGACCAACCTCATTATGCATATGCCTAGGCATCTACAGAATGTAATTTCTTATGATCTAATAGAAATTATGACTTTTTCTATGGGAAAAAAAAAAATAAAATAAAAATTTAATCACAAAATTCTTTTTAATATCTATACAAGAGACAATAAGAGAATTTTAGATTTGTTTCCCTACAATATTTCATATTAAAAATGACGGGTTTAAACACACTAAAGTAAAACTAATAATGGAGAAACTATTTAATGAATGTTGTAACAAGGCCCCAAATATATACTCCATTTGTAAAACAAAAAAGGTAATCAAGTATAATTCGTCCATGGTGTGACCGAGCATAAGACTTTCCCCATGACAAGATAATGGACCGAACGTTAGACTTGCCCAATGACAAGATAATGGACGGAATGAGGTTTTCAAGGACGGAAACCATGCAAGTTAGAAATGTAATCAAGAATAGAAAAAAACGAATTCAAATCAAGAAATGTTGGTCATGGATATGGATATGTAATGAGGATACACAAAAATGAATTCAAATCAAGAAATGTTCGTCATGAATAAGGAAATGCCACCTAAAAGACTAAAAGTAGGGATATACATTCTAGTAGCATGATTATTTTTGATAAAATAATAAGAATGTAATATCTAACTGCATGTTAAATACATATATGGTTAAAACAAAATCACAAAAAAATATTAACTAACATAAATATAATAATAAATTAATATTACCCTACACCAAAAATATATATTTGATCATAAACCCAATGACAATTAAATTTAATCATAATGACAATTAAATACATTTTAATATATATACAAAAAGCAATAAGAAAATTGAATATAATAAAATTAGATAAGGTTAAACAAAACTACACTTAAACTAATAATGTACAAACAATTTAATTTTGTAAAAGCAAATGCTTATTGAATTTGTAAAAACAATTTACTTACCTTTAATGGGAGAACAGAACAACCATAGATTTGAAGAGAAGAACCTCAGATTTGGGCGTTAACGAGATGGTGGAAGGAATTGAGTTGAAATGGTGGATTTCTTGAAGGGCCGATTTACGCTTGAGCAACATATCATTGAAACAGATCAAGGAATTTGACTTTCAAGTGTTCGATTGATTGGAAAAATAAACACTGCCGCACAGAATGGACGAGGAACATCCTTAACACACATCCTGAACACACATGCACATAGATCATATGCTTTATCAACATCTAAACACACACATTGCACCCCATTGTAGTATGATATCTGTAATGGGTGTATGAGATTTGTAATGGCTTCTTTTGATTTATGTCAAATAAACACCGCCGCACAGGATGGGCAAAGAGCATCATGAACACGCAGATGCATATGCTTTAACGCCTTCATAAATATGTTGAACCCATTGTAGTCGTTGTATGAGATCTGTAATGGTTGTATGAGGTCGTTGTATGATATCTGTAATGGCTTTAGTTGTAATATTGTTATGAAATACTATACCATAAGGGGAAAATTATCTAAAAAATATAAAAAGATGAAAATATATTAGTTAAATAAAAAAAAAAAAAAAAGATTAAAGTTAGATAAAATGAAATAAAAATAAAAATAATAAAAGGTCATCAGAGGAGAGGGCACTAATCCACCTCCTATTTAATTTTCAATTCCAACCATCATACCTATTTAATTTTTTTTTTCAATTCCAACCATCATACCTGTTGAGATTGATCACATGCTTCTAAATCTCAATGCTTTCTCTTAGGTTCATATGATGGAAGTGATCAACCCTCAATGTAGACATTGTGCTTGAGATTGATCAAATGCTTCTCAATCTCAATTCTCTCTCTTAACTTCATATGATGGAAGTGATCAACCCTGCAGACATGGTGCTTACATTTCACCGCATGTTCAGCTAAAGTTGAGTAATACCTAATTTTAATTTTTATTTAATTTAATATATCTAGTTCATTCAACCTTACATAAATATATTTATGAGTATCCTTAATAATAAAATGTAAAACAAATTTCACTATTTTATGAAAAACAAAGAATACCTAGCCAAAATTTTGTTTATATTCTTATAAATAAAAATGGAGCATCTTAAACAAAATCTCACATTCACCCATGCTATGAATAATAGAAGTATTTCCTATCATACTCATAATGGGTAAGAAAATAAAATAAAGAACTTAAAAACAAAAGAATCGAATGAAAAACATATATTTTTTCCTTCTAATTTAAAATTTCCAATAATTCATTGAAACAATGTATAACTCCTATTTCTCCTTTCCCATTTTGTGAAAATTTCAAAACAAATATCATCGGCCATAAAAACCCATTGGTAAATACGAGCTTCTAGCTCAAAAATCTCATTCTATAAGCTTGTAATGTCTTTAAAGAACATAAATTAACAATAGTATATTGATGTCAATACTACTCTAAATAATTTAAACCAAGTGAAGAAATAGAAAATTATATTGCCAATAAAAACTAAAAAACACATGGTAATTCTAAAAAAAATATTTTCAAATATTCATTGTAGAAATCCATCCCTTGGCCAAATAAACACCACTACAAGGAATAGAGAAGTGCTTCAGACATAAAGAAACTACGGAGGCCCAAGAGAAAGGCTTCATCTAAATTTAAATACATAGAAGCCTACATTTTATAGGCTTTAAAAATGTGTTCAACCCACATAAGCTATTGTAATGTTTCTATTTCACTACTTAGAAGGTTTTCAAAATCCTCTCCTTTTTCTTTTTCTAAACTTTTTAAGTGGTTTTATAACAACTCACCCGTTGGATTTTGGGAATTATTCATTTTCTCAAACTTGTTACTTTTATTTTTAATTTTTGTTCTATTTTCATAAAAAAAATTGCATGTAGTTTCGAGTTTTTGTTTTTTAAAAGTAAATATATAATTATTTAAAAGTCTATTTAATTAATATTAATTTTATTTATTGGAATTTAAGCATTTAGTGTTTTGGTTTTTATATTTCAGTGGTTTTTTTCAAAAATGTAAATTTATTTTAAATTTAAACTTATCAATTAAAATAAGAAATTAAGATGCTAAATATATATTATAAAAATTTTAAAAACTACACATTAAAACATATTAAATATTATATTTTAGTAATACAATAATTATTATTATTTGTTAATTTACATTATTACTATATTAATAATCTTAATATTGATATATTGATATAATTGTCACATCCTAACTTTCCTCATAAAATAATTGTAAAAAAATAAAGAGATTGAAATATCACACACTGGTCATTTTTTTTATTTAATCTTTTCTTTTAAAAGTCCTCTCAAATCATGGTTATCCTTCACCCTTTTAGTTAACTCATTAAAACATACTTTTACTAATTGACATTATAAATACTCACACAGGTATACCTCACCCTTACTTTTTTTAATATTTACCCTTAGTTTTTATATCATTTACACCACAAGGTATTTATCTCTCACCCTATATTATCAAGGTGTATCTTCTCTTTCCTTTTCATATATAACTTCAGGTATTTCTTTTTTATCCAAAAAGACAACACATAGTTTTCCCTCCTTAGGCATAACTACTCAATTAGTTTTCCCTAATGATTAGAGGTTAATCTATCATGTTAGCCTCCAACATATTGATGAGAGAATTAATTATTCTGACACAGCTTCTCATTAATTACCATTTTTCTTTATGTTATAAAGAAAATAATAATTCAACACATGTTCTTTTCCATTTCCCTTCAATAAAAAAACTAATACCTAAAAAGTAGAAGGGATAATTATAAATAAAAATTTTATATAATAAAATTAATAATAAAAATATTACCATTAAGGAGGGTTCTTCGATGTGAGATTCATTACCCAATTTACAAATGAGAGTTAAGAAAATTAATTGTGGAACAAAATGACGTAAAAAATTGTCTCCTTTTTTTGTGGAAGCTAGCACATGGAAGGATGAACATGGAAGAAGGAATGTAAGTAATTTATAATAATATGAGATGTTCATTCCTCATTACTATTTTTTCAATTTGACATAGTGTTATAGACATATTTGGGCATCGCAACCCCAATCGGCTGTTGCAGGGGAATTTAATGCTGAAAATTTAATAAACATTAATGTGGAAAATATCAAGCACGACTTTGAGGCATCCAACAGTCTTGAATATCTACAGCAAATCAGATTTTTGTCCAGTTGTTTATGTTGCAGTTGGAATTAAATTCCAACAATTCTAACATAAAGTAGCCTAGCCTAACCAAGTCTAACCTAGCCTACACTAGCATAGCCTACCATAGCATATGCTAGCCTAGCCTAGGAAGCCATCCTACCTAGCCTAGCTTACCCTAGCATACCCTAGCTAGATTAGCATAGCTTACCCTACCCTAACCAAGCCTAAGGAAGGCTAGCCTAGCCTAATGTAAATTGAGATAACATAGTCTAGCCTATCCTGCCCTAGCCTAAACTAGCCTTTCTAAACCTAACATCAATTAGCCTAGCCTAGCCTAGCAAATCCTAGCCTAGCCTAACCAAACCTATATATTATTCTAGCCTAAACTACTTTAGAATAGCCTAGCTTAGTATAGCCTATCCTAGCCTATTAGTCAGTCTAGGTTAGGTCACACTACAATAGGATAGGTTAGGTGAGGCTAGGCTAGTTTAGGATAGATTAGGCTAGGTTAAGCTAGGATAGCTAGGCTAGGCTAGCTGGGTCTAGGCTAAGCTAGGTTTGTTTAAGCTAAGTTACATTAGTGTAGGGTATGTTTGTTTATGATATCCTAGGAAAGGTTAGTCTAGTTTAGGTCAACCTAGGATTGGCTAGTTTGGTTAGGTTAAGATAGGTGAGGATAGTCCAGGATGGGTTACGTTAGGTTAGTTTAGGTAAGGTTAGCCTAGGTTAGTGTAGAATAGCTTAAGATAATCTAGTTTGAGCTAGAATAATTTAGGCTACGGTATTTTACGCTTGGCTAGGCGAGGTTAAGATAGGTTAGGAATGACTAGGGTAGGTTATGCTAGGCAAGGCTAGGGTTGGCTAATCTGGGCTAGCTTATGCTAGTCTACTCTAGTCTATTTTAAGCTAGCTAGTTTAGGCTATGCTAGGATAGGCTAGTTTATGCTAGGTTAGTTTACGCTCAGCTAGGCTATGCCCATTTAGTCTAGGCTAGCTTAGTCTAAGCTAGGCTACACTAGGCTAGGGTATGGTATGATAGGATAGGCTAGGCCAGTTTAACCTGGGTGAGCCTACGTTAGCCAAGGATAGGTTAGGATAAGGTATATTTTTCAAGCTTAGGTTAGTGAGCCTACTTTGGGCTAGGCTAGGCTAGGCTAGGTTAGGATAGGCTAGGCTAGTTTAGGTTAGGCTAGGAAATACTAGTTAAGGGTAGGATGCTACCCTAGTTTATGTTAAGCTAGGAAAGGTGAGGCTAGTGTAGGTTAGGCTAGGCTAGCTTACTTTATGCCAAGGTAGGTTATTCTAGACTCGACTAGCGAGGATAGACGAGGCTGGGCTAGGGTAGACTGCATTATGATAGTCTAGGTTAGGTTAGGACAGGCTAGTCTAGGAAATGTTAGGTTAGATTATGCTAGTATTTGCTAGGATAGAATAATATAGGCTAAGTTAGGCTAAGATATGCTAGTTTAGCCTACATAAGGTTACGATATATTAGGCTATGCTATGCTAGTCTAGGCTATGCTAAGGTAGGCTTAGATATTCTAGGGCAGGCTTAGCTATTCTAGGGTAGGCTAGACTAGGATAAGATAGGCTAGTTTATGCAAGGCTAGTTAAGGCCAAGCTATTATAGGCTAGGCTAGGTTTGGCTAAACTAGGCTAGGTTAGACTAGGTTACACTAGTTTACGTTAAGAAAGGGAAGTGTAGTTTAGGCTAGGTTTGGTTAGGTTAGGGCTAGCTAAGTTGGTTAGGCTAGGCTATTTTAGGTTATCTTAGGCTAGGTTAGGCTAGTTTAGGTTAGGCTAGGTTAACTTACTTTGGGTGAGGTTAGGTTAAGCTACACAAAGCTAGCCTAGGCTAGGCTAGATTATCCCACCCTAGGAAATGTTAGGGTAGGATAAGCTAAGTTAGGTTAGGTTAAGCTATGGTTTTCTAGGTTAGAATAGGTTAGGATAGGCTAGGCTAGGTTACACTAGGCCATGCTAGTTCAAGCTATATCGTTATGATCCATAATGTGTAGGCTAGTTGGTTTGCATGGGGTTTAGTCCCCCCATGTCACAGATTCAAGCCTCATAGGAGGGGTTGAGGATATAAGCCATTTTGGGGGAATTAAATATTTAAAAGGATGTCTATGCTCGACTGAGCCCCACACAATCATGTTGAATAACATCCTATTGGGGGTAGATCAACCTTGTTATATCCAATAAAAGGGGCAGCCCTAGCTTAGGCTTAGCCTAGCCAAAAAAAAAATA
This sequence comes from Pinus tabuliformis, assembly GCA_031772625.1. Lineage (NCBI taxonomy): Eukaryota > Viridiplantae > Streptophyta > Pinopsida > Pinales > Pinaceae > Pinus > Pinus tabuliformis. Next base: position 648,895,714 of record CM062819.1, on the reverse strand, counting down.
AGTATATCATTATGATCTCCTTTAATTAAGGATGGTACTATGTTATGATATTAATGAAGCTTCACTAATGAGAAATTCCATGGAAAAAATAATATTAGAACTTATAGCCAAAGCATCAAGAGTTAGAATAGAGTGCCTAAGTGATCACAATAAAAATAATACATGTCGAGATATCATAGACACATGGATCCTATATATCAAGCTAAATGTGGTAGCTAAAGCAACCTCTTCCTATACATAGTGTCCTATAAGGGCAAGGAAAGTTGTCATCAAACCAATGATACATCCATGAATTACATATATATCCATATATCTCAGTTGGAAAATGACTAAAGTGGCAAGAATCATAGGGGTTGAGATGACAATAAAAATTTAAAAATATCCTCTAAAGACCCATATAAAAAGTGGGGCAACATGTCCTATCACATCCAACTTGCAATCTATGATGCTAAATCTACAAAAGTCAATGACAATGATGATAGTGATCATTAGATGATGATGAATTGGATGACAGTCCTAAAGATAATGAGTATGATTATGACAATGATGACATTTAAAAACTTGGAAGATTGGCAAAGGTCATTAGTATCATCACCATGATCATAATCATTGTCGCCATCATCATCATCATCATCATTTTCATTGTAACCACCATCATATTTATCATCATTTTCATTATCATCCTATGCTTTTCCTATGACTTATGGTTTTCTTATAACTTATGGTTTTCTTATGATTAATGCCTTCTAGTTTTATTAAGACGTAGACCAAACTATTTTCAAGTTATCTAATATAGGCTTAAATGTTTTATTGGCAGTCATACGTACTCCATTAGGATGTGTATATGCATTGTAAGGGTGGTGCAAGTTAGTGATTAAATGCAAGTTGTTTCTCCAATGTGGACAAACACCTCTAGGGTTTTGACCAAGTTTATTAATTATATAAAATCTTAACCCTAATCAACATTATTTTCAATCAGAGACTAACCTTACCTTTTGTGTATGGGTCAACTATAATATGTTGAGGTATGTTATACACCATAAAAATCATGATCTAAATGTTAATGCCTTGGACCTGATTATTATAGCTTCATGGATGATGAGAAACTTGTCGGACCTAGTTTTTGTATGCACTGCATATACGATATACCCTAATGTTATAGTTATACAAATGGATGAATGCTTGTACAATGTTAAGGGTAGTTCTCTTGCATGCCTCAAAGTTCCCTAGATTTATATGAAGACTCTTAGTTGATCTCTTGGTTGCTTCTATGCTTAATGCATTTCTGAGTGTAACTCGTTCACTCACTATTCTTTAGCTAGCATGTGAGAATGTTTTCATTGTTAGTTGGGAATGCCAAGAGAAGTGTTAGTAGTGGGAAAAATTCAATTTTCGTTCTGTCATTGCCAAATTGAGATGAAAATTGTTGTGTTATATGTTGGTATAACCAAGCCTTAGTACAGAGGGTACCTTTATTTTTGTCAAGGTGTTCATACCTAGGTCCCATAGCATAGGAAGCATGATGGGTGCATTGAATAATGCATGATGTTCAATTGTAAATAAATTGGTTGGAAACAAATCATTTTTTTCCATGTTCAAACTTCAAATATTGAAATTATCTTTGGAGTAATTATGAATTTTGTGAGGGCTTAAGGATGATAAATATGGATGAAACAAGGGAAGTAAATCACTCAAAGCCTCAAATGTAGATCTCACATCTCCTTGTCTTCTTGGAGGAATGTTATGTGAATTTTTTCCATACCAAACTTTCGATTGTGATTATATTAAAAAATAAACATTAATAGTGTTGAACTATCTGTAATGCAATTAAGAAAAAAAAATTGTATTATGACAAAAAAATATTCATTTCGTTAGACTTTCGATGGATTTTGACCAGAGAGATGTTGTCCAACTAGAAAAATATTGACTTTGTCAATCTCCAATATTTCGATAGATAGATAATTGACTTTTCCATACATCAAATATTTGACAAAAAATCAATTTTCGTTGCATAACTGACCAACAAAATTATCATCATATATCTGACTAACATATTGTCTGATATTCGAAGATAATTTTGTTTGTTAGATATTTGACAAATGTAATTTTTATAATTTAAATACAAAAAATATTTTCATGTAAAATCCAACAATATGATCGGCCTATCGAAGTAAAACAACATTTTTTTTCCCATATGTACTAGTGAGGGTTGAGGGTTAGGGGCAAATGAAGTTAAGAGGATAAGGGGTTAGGGCTTAAGTGATTTGTGGATTTTAGGTCAGGCATTAGTGGCTTAAGGTCTCATGGCTTATGAGTTATGAGTGTGTGGGTTAATGGATTATGGCTTTGGGGTTAAGGGGATAGGGAACTTAGTGGTTATGGGTTAAGGGCATATGGGTTTTGATAATGGCACTCTTAATCCCATTATTATTGAAATATGTTTTCATTGATGGAAACAAGGTGTCCATTGATTTCAACAGGTGGCACAAGTGTCAAATAAGGTCTTAGGAAGAAGCCTTAAGCAGAAGTATGGACTATCATGGTAGCAATAATGGTGTTATGATTTGGAGCTACTTTGAGTGTAGAAAATCACCTTAAAAATAGTTCAAACTATTGGAAATACTGAGAGGGGGGTGAATAAGTATTCCTTAGCAATTGACACTTTTAAATATTTTTAGAGCATTAGTTAATTTTCAATTATTATTATTTTTTATGCAGTAATAACAATAAATAAATAAACATAGTAGACAAAATAATTTTAGGTGGAAAACCCCCTCCAGGTCAAAAACCACTAAACGCTTTTCTAATAAATTATTTAATCTTCAACCCCAACTGAAATGAAATAAACAACTTCCTATAATTCTAGAAAAGAATTCTTCTCCAGCTTCCACTAGAAGGATGCCCCAATGCCCTGGTTTCTTCAGTAGTCAACTGAATGGATGCCCTAATATCCTATACCAACCTACCACCTTGAAGTGTTCACAGGCTCAATCCTGTAGGTGACTTCATGCACCAGCCGAGCACCTCCCTGCTACCCTATAATGAGTGAAATGAGACAAGAGTGTGGATTCTTGTACCAAGGACAATGATCCGTGATACAATATGATTTACAATGATTTTGACCGAACACCCAATCACACTATGACCAGCAACCCAACCATGAAATCATCCGAACAGAGACTCCTATACCTCCTAATAATTCCTTTTTGACTCTAGCTAGATTGACTCTTTTACAATAATGACTCTTCCAATGATGACACTTTTACAAATGACTCTTTTGCAACTTTACAATTATGACTCTTGGCCTTGACACTTCTTCACAATATATAGATGGTTGTCATGTATTCAACGGATGTCCCGCTGCAATGCTTCCTTTGATTTGATACCCCTTATCTTGTATTCTTCCTTGAAGTTGTACTTGAATATTCTTCAACATACATGCAAAATTTTCTCGGTTAAACTAATCCTAAAACAAAAAAAAAAACTACCCTTCAACTTACCTTTGCCTGCAAAACACATGTAAGTGCATAATAACGAATAAATACAAATTAAAATTACAATGCATACCTGAAGTGTGCTTGTCACTTTTGTTGTTGACTTGTAGTAGTAGAAAAAAACTCCCACTCTTGATATAGGCCCGGACTCTATGCAAGACTATATCCAAAACTAACCTAAAGATATATACAATAAAAAACTGATGATAGACCCTAGACTTGTGATGGACCAATTTCTAATTACAACAATAGAGACCCTTCTATCAACTATGCCAAGATAAGTAACATGAAATTACAACATCATATAGATTTAGAAAACTTGTTGTAGCATCAAGAATATGTATCATAAAATGTGTAGTATCAAGAATAGGACATCTAAAAAACTAATTGTGACATATAGAGACATAGAGATATAACTGAGACATTGTATATACTTACGTTGTCATGCAAAAAATTATGTCAGAGATGATACTCAAAATTCAAATGTAAACATTAATCATACATACCTTGCTATAGGAGACTTACCCTTCACTGTTGATGTGTGGTCCTTATTGCAGTGATCCTTGAATGCATGTGTTTCTTGCCTTCTAGGATCTCGATATTGAATCTATGTTATCTATGTAATTTCAAATTTCTAGGTTATGAAATTGCGTTCTGTGATAGTCCTCTGAGTCCTTTGTCCAACCTCATAGGTCTGATCAAGATTGAATTCTTCAAGAAAGCGTTATGCCCAATCTACCATGATGACCTGATTATAGCCTGGTTCAGTAGAGTGAACTTGTACGAAGCACCACGTGTCACTGTTGTGACCTTCGGCCCTGAAAATTCTAATAAAATAACTATATTCCATCTTATTTCTATAAATATTTATGAAATTTGAATCCAATTCTCAGAGAGAAATTTATGACGCTTTTCCCAACATCACCTATTTGACATGGAATTCGGGAGCTTGCAAAAACCCTAAATCCTCAGCTCATATCTCTGAAAATATAGCTAGCCAAGATCTAAAATTCGGTAACAAGGTTAATCAAGATTTAGGATCAAAGGGGTTTTAATTTCAGCTTCTAAATCTTCACAGTAAAAAAATTATAGCGAACATGCCACAATGACTTGTTTGAAGCCACAAAGTCCCTACTAGAGGAGGATATGAGGGTCATTAGTTATATGAATGTATTGAGTTGAGAGGGTCCTCAACAAGTGAACGCTGGAGGGATTTTAGGAGAATTTTTTTTTTATTAAATATTTACTATTCAATGACCACAACCAATTATGAGTGCCATGCCACGACCCCATAGGGTTTTAGCCCACTAACTATGGTTACTAACTTCAAACATGAATATTTCTCAAACCGTGAATAATTACTTGGTATGCCATATATCAACAGAAAGATATTGACGAGTAGAATCAATATAGGATATCGTTGACTCAAAATAGATTAATTTGTCGAGTCAAAATTCCCATGCAATATCGGGGTAGCCCTTGGTGCTGCTTAGGTTGACATCAATGACAACCATCGATCAACAATATCCCCCTTTAGAATCTATGGAAACAAAAGTACTCCCCTTGCGATCATGGCACCTCTTCCTACTGCCTTCTATCCCCCTTTTTCATCAATGGAAAAGGGTAACTCCCCCTGGCAAACAACTATTCTGCAGGCATGTACACACCTCCACTCCCCCTTTCTACTTGAGTAGATAAGAGAAAGAGTCCAATGAAAACTTGGGGGAATCCCAAGCTTTTGGCGAAGATACTCAAATGCTTCATGATGTAATGTTTTGGTAAATACGTCAAAAATTTGTTCCTTTGTGCCAACATATTCAAGCTTGACATTCGTATAAGTGAATTGCTCTCTAACGAAATGATATTTAATCGGAATGTGCTTTGTTTTGGAATGCGTCACAAGATTCTTGGAGATACTGATTGCGTTGTTGTTATCAAAAAATATGGGAATAAGCTCATAGAACTTGACTTGAAGATCTTACAAAGTTTTCTTCATCCAAATAACTTGAGTACTACAAGCTACTACTATGACATATCTTGCTTCTGCTATGGATAACAAGATTGAAGACTGCTTTTTACTTAACCATGAAACAAGACAACCACCTAGATAGAATGTTGCTCCACTAGTACTCTTACGATCATCAACACTTCTTGCCCAATCTGCATCTATATAAGCTTGGATGACCAGATCATTTCCTTTGGGATACCATAGAACATATTCCACTGTACCCTTAAGGTATCAAAGAATTCTTTTGACGCCAATAATATAATATTGTTTTGGTGTTGCTTGGAATCGTGCTACATATCCAACTCCCTGCATCACATCTAGCAGGGATACTGTCACATATATGAGACTACCAATCGTGGATCTATACAACCTTTGGTCCACATCTTTAACGAATATTTTAAAGCTTAATTTGCAACCTATTAGCATGGGGGAAAGCACTAGCTTGCAATCTTCCATCTGGAACTTCTTGAGCATTTCTTTGATGTACTTGGTTTGATATATGAATGGAATATCCTGCTGAGAAATCTCCAGCCCTAAAAATTATGTTAGTTCGCCAAGCATAGACATTTAAACTCACTTTGAACTTTTGTGGCAAAGTCTCTACTTAATTTGTCATCACTCCCTCCAAATATTATATCATCCACATATACTTCGATAATTGTTAGGTTATCTAGATCCACTTTCACATAAAGATTGATGTCATGACTTCCTTTCTTGAATCCATGTTGATGTGGATATCTGTCAAGAAGAGCATGCCAAGCCTTGGGATCTTTCTTAAGACCATATAGAGCCTTCTTTAATCTGTAGATGTAGTCTTCTTTGTCAGAGAGAAAAAAACCTTCGGGTTTTTGAATGTAAACTTCTTCCTCCAATTCACCATTTAGAAAAGTTGACTTAACATCCATTTGGTAGACCTTGATTTTTCTCGAGTAAGCATAAGTGAGAAACATCCTTACAGCTTCCATTATGGCAACGGAAGCAATTTTTTATTCAAAATTGATTCACTATATGATCATTGGTTGTTGATGAGTTGGTCCAAAGTATTTTAGTTGTTGGCGTAGTTTTGAATTTTTTTTCCATTTTTTAATTCCTTTCGTAGAGAAACTATTTCAACTTCCAATGCTTCTCTTTCCTTCTTGTTTTCCTTTAATTCTTTCCTGAGAGATTCTTCAATTCACTTGTATTCTTCAATCTTGATTTTAAGGTTGAGAATGTGTTCTCTTTCTTTCTTCAATTCATCTTCAAGAGTGTTGACATGCTTCTTCTCAACTTCGAGCTCTTTGATAACCCTGATCACTTCGTTTTGAAATTCAACCTCGGTCATTACTTGTCCTTCATCTCCTTCATTGCCAGGTTCCTCTTGCTTATTGTGATTAGGCATAAACAATACTCTTCCATTGAATTCTTCTTTGTTATCATTGTCTTCTTCGGATGAGGAACTATCTTCTTTGGTGAAGAAACTTTTCTTAAACCATTTCTTCTTGCCTTGCTTGTTTAACTTCCTAGGACTTTTCTTTCCATTCGTAACATCCTCATTTTTGTGAGGACATTTGGCTGCAAAATGCCAAACTCACCATAATCAAAACATATTAATGAAAGTTTACCTTTGAATTTTCCCACACCTATTCTCATTTTCCGAGTGAAGTAGGTAAATTCTTTATCTGCAAGCTCTTCTTCCTCTTCTTCCTTTTCTTCATCTTTACAACTGCAAGATTTTTCTTTCTAAGTCTGCTTGTCTTGTACTTGTTCATCGTGTACCTATTTTCCTTTCCAAACCTTCTTATTCTATCATCAAGCCTTTCATTCATGGTTGATTCCATCTTGTATCTATAGTTATGAGGTATGTGTCCATAGTTATGACATTTGTAACATTCAATGTTATTTAAGATTTCTTTTGGTGTCTAACTTGTGATCCTGCAAATTTTCTTCTAGGGTTTTGCCAATAATAGTTGTACCTATCTAGAACTTCACAATCCCTAGCCTTATGTCCAAAATTGTTAAATTTGTAACATTTGACATCATCTCTAAAATGATCAAATTTGTTGATATTATGTTGAGTTCTGGAATATCCATTTCTGAAGGATCTCCTATAATTATATTCATTTCAAACATACATGTGACATTCTGCAGCTCTATCTCCAAACCTTCCACATGAATAACAATGACCATAAAACATAGGTTGGTACCTAGGAGGAAATATTCTTCGAGGAATTGTCTTCCAAGGTAGTTCCTGTGAGTCTTGATCTCTTGATTTAACTGAGAGATCTATCTACTTGGTTCAGCCCCCCTCTCAGTATTTCCAACAATTGGTTTCAGAGCATTAGTTAATCTTTAGTTATCATTAAAGTTTATGCAATAATAAAATTAAATAAAATAACATAGTAGACACAATTTAGGTAGAAAACCCCCTCCCGGCCAAAAACCACCGAGCGCTTTTATAATAAATTGTTTAATCTTCAGGCCCAACTGAAATGAAAGCAAAAACTTCCTATAATTCTAGAAAAAGCATTGTTCTCCAGCGCCCACTAGAAGGATGCCCCAATGCCCTGGTTTCTTCAGTAGTCAATTTAATGGATGCCCCAACATTCTAGACCAACATACCACCCTAAAGTTCTCATAGGCTCCAACCTGTAGGCGATTTCATGCACTAGCCTAGCACCTCCTTGCCACCCTATAATGGTTGAAATGAGACAAGAGTGTGTATTCTTGTACCAAGGACAACGATCCATGATACAATATGATTTACAATGATCTTGACCAAACACCCAATCACACTATGACCTGTAACCCAACCATGACATCATCCCAACAGAGACTCATATACCTACCAATAATGAATTTTTGACTCTATACAGATTAAATCTTTTACAATAATGAATCTACCAATGATGACACTTTTACAAATGACTCTTTTACAACTTTACAATGAAGACTCTTGGCCTTAACACTTCTTCACAATATACAGATGGTTTTCATGTCTTCAAAGGATGTCCTGCTACAATGCTTCCTTTGATTTGATACTTCTACTCTTGAATTCTTGTCTGAAGTTGTACTTGAATATTCTTCTACGTGCATGCAAAATTTTCCTGGCTAAACCAATCCCAAAACAAAACAAAATCCCCTTCAACTTACCTTTTCCTGCAAAATAAATGCAAGTGCATAATAATGAATAAATACAAATTAAAATTAAAATGTGTACCTGATGTGTGCTTGTCACTTTTGTTGTTGACTTTTTGCAGCAGTAGACAAAAATTCCCACTCTTGATATAGGTCTGGACTCTATGCAAGACTATATCCAAAACTGACCTGAAGATATCTACAATAAAAAACTGATGACAAACCCTAGACTTGTGATGGACCAAGTTCTAAGTACAACAACAAAGACCATTATATCAACTTTGACAAGACAGGTAACATGAAATTACAACATCATATAGATTTATCAAACTTGGTGTAGCATCAATAATATGTAGCATAAAATGTGTAGTATCAAGAATAGGACATCCGAAAAACTAATTGTGACATATAGAGACATAGAGATATAAGTGAGACATTGTATATAATTACGTTGTCCTGCAAAAAAAAACATGTCAGAGATGATACTCAAAATTCAAATGTAAACATTAATCATATATACCTTTCTGTTGGAGACTTTCCCTTGACTATTGATGTGTGGTCCTTACTGCAGTGATCCTTGAATGCATGCTTTTTCTTGCCTTCTAGGAGTTTGATATTGAATCTTTTGTATCTATCTAATTCGGATCTCCAGGGTCTGAAATTTTGTCCTATGATAGCCCTCTAAGTCGTCTTTCCAATCCCATGGGTCTGACCAATATTGGATTCTTCAAGAAAGCGTTATGCCCCATCACCCACAATGACCTGATTATAGCTTGGTTCAGTAGAGCTAACTTGTAAAAAGTGCCATATGTCAGTGTTGTGACCTTTGGCCTATAAGCACTACTTGACAAAATATGGTCTGTACTCTTTCTATGACTATTGATGAAATTTGAATCCAATTCTCATAGATAAAGTTATGACAATTTTCCCAACATCACATGTTCAACATGGAATTTGAGAGACTGCAAAAACCCTAACTTCCTCAGATCATATCTCCAAAAATATAGATAACCAAGATCTAAAATTTGGTAACAAGGTTCATCAAGATTTCAAATAAAATTGGTTTTAAGTTAAACTTCTGAATCTTTGCAGAAAAACAGTTATAGTGAAGATGCCACGATGAACTATTTGAAGCCACAAAATCCTAAGTAGAGGAGGATATGAAGGTCATTATTTATATGAATTTCTTGAGCTGAGAGGGTCCTCAACAAGAGAACATTGGAGGGATTTTAGGAGAACTTTGTTAAATTAATTATTGACTATTAAATTACCACAACCAATTATGAGTGCCCATGCCACAACCCCATAGGGTTTTAGCCCATTAACTGGGGTTACTAACTTCAAACATGAATATCTCTCAAACCGTGAAGAAGTACTTGGCATGCCATATATCAATGGAAACATCTCGACGAGTAGAATCAATATAGAAGATCCTTGACTTAGAATAGAGTAATTTTTCAAGTCAAAATGCCCATTCAAGATCAGGGTTGCCCCCGGTGCTGCTTGGGTTGACATCAATGACAACCACTGGTCAACACAAACCAATTCATATGGAAAGAGCTCTAAACATCTTTCAAGTGATAGGTGGAAGTTTTAAAATGTACTCTTGGTTCAAAAGATAGAGTGAGTCAATATTTGGTGACCTTGAGTCAAAATTATCAAAGTTGAAAGATGGACGGAGGAACTTTGGCACATAGCCAAAGATGAAAAAATTGCCAAACCTAGCAGTGAAGCATGGCAGAGAAACCAAAAGGAGTTTGGGGCCAACATAGAGTGACAGCATAGCAACGAGAATAATTTCTATTGGGTGTGGTGGATCCCACCTGGAGAAGTCACCACAATGGTAGAACCCCAATGGAGTGGTTATGATGCACAAGTATTTTGCATTGGGATGTATGGAGTAGGATGATGCTTGGTGGTGATGACATCCTGACAAACTTACCTCTTCAGGTGCTTCATCAAGGATTACAAAGGGGGAACAAAATGGAAGCATTGGGAGATAGGCATCAGGCTACATGGTGGAATTTCAATGGGCCATTTAACGACAGTCTTGTCAAGATTGGACATCACGAGTTGTGGTTTCCCAAACTACTGATCACGTAGATCAAAGACGAAGAATCAACCTATGACCTCTCCTCTATATAACACAAACCATGATGGAATGGTGTCGAGGCTTGAACCCGGTGGTTTTTGTTTAAATATTTTAACAAATAGGTTGGTCGCAAAACCAAGTATCCGAGGACCCTTTCTCTCTCCTTGGATAGGACAAGTGACAGTTTCTAATTTGTCATAGGTGTTAAATTGTAGAAATAAAAGGCTTCATTTGAAATTTGAGTTTATGGGCAAGAAGTAGAGTTGTGCATGATTTTGTTGCTAAGATATAGAAATCTAGTGGATTTATCGATTATTAAACTCACTTATTTGAGCTTTAGCCATAAATAGATTCAATAGCAGTTCAATTGAGAACTAGAAATTGTTGTTACCTTATTGATCTCTTAGTTAACTAGTCAATTTACTAAAAACATCATGAGCCATCTATGGAGTTTGAATTTCCTAGTTGAGTGGAAGAAAAATGCATCAATGTAATCATTATTGTATACTAGTGAGTGTATAACGTTTTCATGTATAAAGTGAGGAATTTACCTTTGGAATTGCACAAGAAAATAAGATCTTCCCCCGTTATTTAGGAGTTAATTAACTCAGGAATTGTGCAAGGAAATAGGAAGAGCAGGAGGCTAAGAATTGGATAGGTATTTCGTAGAGCAGTCTCAGGAGGAGAAAATTTCTATTCAGTGTAGGTTCAACTTTAAGATTGAGGCTGAGATTATAATAGATCTATTTTTTCCTCATTTTATTAAATACAAATAGAGGAGTGGTTTTCTCCAGTTGGGTTCCCAAGTAAAAAGACTATTTTCATTATGATTAAATGATTGCATGTGTTTGTATTGTATGTTTTCCCTTCTGTAGATTGAGTAGAAGAAATTTGTGTCTATTGTTTTCAGTCTGAATTCATTAGCAGCTGCAAATTTCGAGCCATTTTTACATGGTATAATATCCTTGAAAACTACATAGAAACCAGCTTCGTGTTCTTCTCTTAAACAATTTTCGAATAACAAATTTGTGGTGCAGGAATTTTCTTTAGTGGAGGAATAATTCCTTTCAATGGATTGAGACTTGAGTATGCATTGGAAGGAATTTCAAATTTAATTTCCTAGAAGGATAGAATGGAAGTTGTTTTGGATGAAAATGGAGTACTGGAATACACAAAAACAAATATTGCGAAACTATTAGCATTAGATGCACAAGAGTTGGCCTAGTGGAAGAAAGATATTGGAAAAGCTAGGAGGATTATCCTGGAGGGAGTTAGAGACCATGTTGTTTTGAATTTGCATGGAAAGGATATTTCTTATGAAATGTGGAAGATCCTCACAGACCTAATTAATAGTAGCAATGATGATAGGAAATTGGCATTGAAAAACAAGTTGAAGAACATTCGAATGTAGAAAATGAAATTGGTGTTCAATAACTATCCATGTTCACTCAGGTCAGAGATGAACTTGGAGGAGTTAGAGAAAATGTTCCATCATATGAACTTCTGAACTTAGGACTCGATCTTCTAATGTCTTGGCACACTATCAGAATTTAGTTAATGGAAGAGACAAGATAACAAATTTGGAGAGACTTTGGTATGATTTGATGCAGGAGGATATCAGAAGAAACAATAAAGATAGTGTCACATTCAGAGCTAATGAGGAAAAAAAATTTCACTAGAAGGAAATTGAAATAAACCCAAGTGAAAGAAGGCCTAAGGTAAGGAAAAACCCATCTAGAACCATGGAAAGAAGAAAGACCCAAGAGAATTAATTGTTTTCATTGCAATGATTATGGACACTATGCAACCAAGTGTCCACATAAGAAATTCAGTAAGAAGCCTGCAAGAGGAGTAGGAAGAGATGCTCTCACATCACAATTCAAAGTATATTTCACCCTCATTGCATGCATGGAAAATATTGTATGAGCCAGTGTATGGTACTTAGATTTGAGTGCTTCATTTCATATGGTACCTTTCGTCTTCGCAGGTCGGTGAAGTTTTTTGGGCCTAATGAAGAATCCTTGTGCTCTAATCAAGTGATCTCTTTCATCCACTTCTGATCCAATTCCTGCACACAAACACAAACAAATAGAGATGACTAGTGATCTTATGTAGAAATCGCCATCTCAAAACCACTAGAAATTACACATATAAATCATTACATATACTTATATAAGGGGAAGGAACATAGATTTCATTAACCATATAAATGAAATTACATCAATATAACTCAATATTTGGTTCTTTTCTCTTCATCTCGATAGAGTGTCCCCACTATAATGAAGAAGGAATCACAACAACATGAAGCCCTCAAATCTGAATGAAAATGGGAGCATAGACTCTCTAAAGTTCACTCTCCAAAACTCTGGGTATTTAAAACTAGCATCACCCTCTAAGATGACACTGTATAAATAAGAAGAAGAGGAATCTTAAGAGGACAAATGTACACACTTATGAAAAATATAAGATAGAGAAGCTTCTCAATAATGAATCCCAACCATCTCGCATAGACAGGATAAAGTGATGAGTCAAACTAATCTCCTAGGAACCACAAGTCTCTAGAACAAATCCCTCAAATGCATGCACAAAACAAGAAGATCTCGAGTGTAACCACATGCACATTGTTTTTTCCATGTGATTTGAATGTTCCAATCACATGAAAAAGTTGGGATCCATGCGATTGTGGAAAAACTTGGGAAAAATATTGGCTAAGGTCTAGAAAAAGGTCAATTAGCATAACGAATCATAAATACTAACCCTGGGGAGAAAAATAGGTTGATAACAAAAGGGATAGGAATTTAGTGGTTATGCATTAATGGCTTATGGGTTGTGATAATGGGGGCCCTAATCCCCTTATCACAACTATTGGAGGTTCCCCTATCAATTGCTCTCATTTCCTTACCTCTAAGCCCCCTAGCCCCTGTGTCATGAGGTATTAGGGCCCCTTCTCATTGTCTAATTCTAGGATTATAGCTGTCAGTAAACCATGCTTGAACCTCTCACTTCTATGCATTCATTCTAACCTTATGTCCCCTTTCTCGTTCAATACACAAAAATATCTCAATCTCCCAAGATTCATGATAATTGAACATTTGGAGGTGGTCATTTAAAAATTTTAACACCACCTCTAGAAGTTCAATTCTAATGATTTTTTTTGGTGTGGGTGTGGGGTGGGGGGTTGGTGTGGAGCATGTTCAAAACCACCTCCAGAAGTTACATTTTAGTGACTTATAAGGGGGGTTGTCAAACAATCCCCTTAAAAGTCATCAGAATTGAAATTTTGGAGATGGTTTGGACAACCCCCCCCCCCCCCCCCCAACACTATATATATATATATACATACATACATACATACATACATACATACATACATAGATATATATCATGAGAGTTGAACTTTTAGAGGAGATTATTGGATGACTACCTCCAAATGTTCAATTCTCATGATTTTTTTTGGGGGGGTATGGGACTCAAAAATTTCCTTCAAAGGTTGAATTCTCATGAATTTTAGGGGTCTTTTCAAAAAACCATCATGAAAAATGTAATTTGGGGTAGTTATTTAATCCCTTGCCCTAGTCTAGCCTAGCCTAACTTATCATATCCTAGCCTTGCCTTGCCTTGCCTTGCCTAGCCTAGCCTAACCTAACCTAACATGATATGGCCTAGCTTACCCTATCCTAGCCTACTTAATGTAGAGTACCCTACCCTTTCCTAAGCTAGACTAAACTAGCCTAGTCTAACCTAGCCTAAACTAGCATTTGCATCTGATGTTGCAAAGAAAACGTCGTAAGGCATAAAGTGTGGAAGTGTGGAAGAATAACGATAAAGTGTGTATGCCATAAAGTGTGGAAGAATAACGACATGTGAATGGACATTGTTGAAAGTAAGGGTGGATAATAATGATTTACACTTGATATTTTTAGTTATTTGTATTCTGAGTAAGGATATTTTGTAAATAATAGTAGTGTGTAGAAAAATAACTAAATGGACATTGTTGAGAGCAGGGGTGGATGATAATGAGTTACCGTTGAAAGTATTAGTTCTGTATTTCGAATATGAATATTTTGTAAATAATAATAGTGTGTAGAAGAATAGAAACATGTGAATCAACATTGTTGAAAGCAAGGGTGGATGATAATGAGTTATAGTTAATGTCATGTCACAAGTTATCCGTTATCCCCATTATCCATTTAATTGTTGTTCATGTGAACATGTTTTTGTATATTATTTTAAGGCTTTTTTTCAAGTTTCAGTCTTGAGTCTCCTCAACTTGCCAAACCAATTACTATGAAGAAAATATATTAACAATGTTGCCATTCCTATGACATTTATATTAAAGAGACCTATAATAATATTTCTGGAATTCATATGAAAACTATGTTAAAAGAAAGACAGATAAAAATACTATAAAGCACTTCTCAACTTCCCAAACCAATTATTATGAAAAAATATATATTAACAATGTTGTCATTCCTATGACAACTATATTAAAGGGACCTATAATAATATTTTTGCAATTCATATGACAACTATGTTAAAAGAAGGACAGATAAAATATTATAAAGCACAACAAAGAACTTCTAAAAACAATATTACACTGGGAACATTCACTGGCATCATTGTTTCTGAGATAAAAAAAAAAATATTATGGTGAGGACGTGGGTCTGAATTCCACTATTCCATTTTCCTCAAAAGCATAAAAAACACATTCAAATCATCCAATGAAACTCTTACTTATAGAGATAAGCCTTTATGGATTAGATTGCACCACAAAAATGTGGAAGAGTAGCCTACGATTGATCACCACAATGAATAGTCTTAATATGCTAGAGGGGCCTGTCATATCTTTTGAATTGGTCTTCAACAATTTCCAAGACAAGCCACAGATGTAGACTCAACACCAACCTTTAGTTTACTTATAAAATTGCTTCGAATCATTTTTGCAGGCTTCCATATATAAAATTATCTGAAGTGAGTGCTATATTTTTACATATTTATTTGACAATATGTGTAGCAACTGTGTTGATCAATATTTCCAAACTCCCTCAGCGGCCAAAGAATTGAGATTGTTAGCACAGGAGATTCCAAACAAATCTTCAGAAACAGAGATGGAACGTGTCTCCTTTCCAAGGAATGCCTTTGCAAAAAATAATTATGTTAGCAGACGTTCATTTATCTCCCTCAATCAAACTAGTGTATTAAATAAGTGCATACATTTTCTAGAATGGAAGTTGAATTCACTGCATGGCAAGACCCCTTAGAAATTTTTGCAGGACCCACTTGGATTTCCAAATCTTGCAAATCTTAAGTTTACTAGAGCTTGAATGTGATGAATCCACAATAGTTTCACCCAAAATTGTGAAAGAATTTGCATTTTCCGAACTACATGACAATTTAAAGAAATCAACAAACACAATTGTGTTAATAACCTACATCCCTGTAACGGAGAGGTTCAAATTGTGCTATGTAACTGAATATTTTTTCTTAATAGCGAGACATGGACAAAGATGGTCTAAAACCTCTACAAAGTTATAGAAGATAAGTCACACCTTGTGTCATTTCATTTGATGTGCTGTTGCAAAGTGATGTTGCCCCTGATTTTATAAGGGTAGACACCTCTCGTATGTATTCTGCACTAGCTTGCACATAAGCAAGACCACGTTGAGAATATGTGGCACGCAGAGGAGGATGGGGTCTAACACGAATTTTTCTCACTGCTTCCCATCCAGCCAAAACTGTGGACTGTAAATTTGAAGATCGAGAGCGTAGGGACTCCATATTTAGAAAGGATGACCTACAAGACTGAAAACTGCATCTGGATGGTATATCTGGCATGATCTTGACTTTATGCACTGCATCAAAAACAAGGTATTGAAAGCTCAGTTTAAACCTTCTGAATCATGAGGTGTTTTACATTCACTTTCTTTATTTCAAGTGCAATCAAATAACCATAGACTCCCAAACCTACCTAATGGAAAAGTTTTGATGGAAATTATAATAGCACAATAGATCTCTATTCTCTACATCTATTTGTTTCTTTTTCACTGCCTTTCAAGAAGAAAGAGATATGTGCCATTTAGAAAATAATGAATAAAAACAAATCAACTGTACTTATTATTGATGCATCCATATCAATTCAATACAAAATAACCATGAAAAGAATCAGATGCTACTATACCTTATAGCTCACATAACAGCAGTTTTTTAAAGAAGATTCATTGCTCCTACCCGAAGAAAGGAGATGGATTCACCCCCTCGAACCTTCTCCTCGAAAGTTCCTTCTCACTCCTCAAACAACAAACCTGGAATGGCGTAAAAGAGACTCTGAGGATTCTTTCATAAACTGGTGGAGGTCGAAAAATCCAACCACAATCTTCCTCGATGGGGCCTCCAAAGGAAACCCCGGGATTACTGGCGCTGGAGGGGTCATTTATTCTTCGAGGACTCGGAGGATTAGCCTCAACAAAATTCTGGGCAGATTGAAAAGAGTCCTTCAAGATTTCACCTCCTACAAGTTCTATCATATCCTCAGAAACCTGAATGGTGAAGCAGACGAGATGGCGAACAAAGGATTCTCTCTCATGAAAGGGCAGCTAATTATAAACGACGACTATTCCTTTCAAATTCCTTGAAAATGATGCAACTTAAAAGCTGAATTTGTTGGATGTTCACTTTGTAATTGGGGCTGCCTCGGCAAAGACCCCTCCTATCTTTTTCAAATAAATAAAACTTATATCCGTTACAGTTAAAAAAAAACAACAACAATGTGCATGCACTATTCAGTACAACATGGATCCTAGCCCTTAGTAACGAATGGAGCAAGGACTACTATGTGACTCTTGGACATTGCCATTTATGCTATGAATTTTCTTTTCTCAAGAGCAGACAATAGTAGCATTTTACTGAAGATATATATATATATATATATATATATATATATATATATATATATATATATATATATATATATATATATATATATATATATATATATATATATATATATATATATATATATATATATATATATATATATATATATATATATATATATATATATATATATATATATATATATATATAT
This sequence comes from Pinus tabuliformis, assembly GCA_031772625.1. NCBI lineage: Eukaryota > Viridiplantae > Streptophyta > Pinopsida > Pinales > Pinaceae > Pinus > Pinus tabuliformis. Next base: position 648,877,919 of record CM062819.1, on the reverse strand, counting down.
ATATGCCAAGGAAAAGAAAAAAATAATAAAAATGTTATAAGCTTTATACTGTTCGAAAAAAGGATGTCCATACTGTTCAAACATGCAAATGTATTATATAAACATTGTATCAAAATGCACACCTTATAAACAAAAATGTCCTAACAAATTCTATATGGCTAAGAAATGCTTCCATCTGGAAAATCTTAGGGAAGAAAATCATTTTATGAAGAGGTCTGTAAAATGGAGATGAGAAAATTCCTTTAGAGACTGAAAAATTTCTCCATCCAAACACAAAAAGCAACTGATTTCAGTATAATCTCTTAGGGTCCATTTCATTAAAAAGGCATGGATAAGCAATTGCAACAAGAAAACATATTTAAAAAACACTGCCAGTTATACAAGATCTTGCTTCCACTAGTGCGTGAATATTCAGTGTGTAGGGGAAACTTGTTGATATAGTTGGCATAAGTGAAAACCACCTATAGTCATTCCCAATAAGTATGAAATAGCGTAACTCAAACTTTCCTTTTCTAAAACAGGTCTTACGAACAAAGAGATACTGTGTCCACCAAAAAACAAAATCCAAGCTGCAGAAGAAACCCAGTAACAAAAGCCAAATCTAAAGTCTAGACACAAAATAGAAGCATTGTCAAATATCCACCATGCATTTCCCCTGATATCATTTTGGAGAATGATCAGTACAAGTCTCTCCTATTCCAAATATGTAACTTTTTGGTTAAGAATGTAACTTCAAGCACCAGTTATTGTACATTGAAAATTCTAACAACTATAGCAGAAAAGGCACACATTTTAAATAAGACCTATTACAAAAAAAAAAAATATTTACGGAGTGTTAGAAAGCTACAGTTCAACAATAATAATTAATTATTGGAAGACTAGAAGTAGTCAAACATATTCATATCAAACCAATCCAAGAAGAGCATTGGGGGATTGGCTGCCTCTTCATCAGCATTCACTGCCTCAGCTGCATTTCCAACATCAGAAATAACTCTATCCTTCCCCATTGGCATTGTTTTTACTGACCACGTGTTCAAAACAACCAACAGCAAGATCTGCTTAAATACAAAACATGTGCCAGCACTTCATGTCAATCCCCAACTATCAGTAATGAACTCCTTTAGACAGAAATAGACATCTGTGCCAATCAAGAGCCATCTAAATTTGTTTATCAAAAGACATAACAACCATGACAAAAGCCTTTTACAAAACAGACAGCATATTTCATAGCTTACCATACAAGTACTTATCCAGAATATGAACCACATGATGACTGGTTATTTAGAATAAATGCATGAAGCAAACTCTGAGCTGAATGGGTTTGCTCTGGAGTACCAGATATTCAATCACTTCATATGATCATGGTCTCACTTCAAGTAAGTTAACTTTTGCACCTGATATTTGTAGAAGGTAGATAAGATCTTGTTGATGAATATACTCATGAGAAGAGCTCTGAGACGATGCAGATACAATAAAGGATTGACCAAATCAAATCAGAAACCAAGAAGATGGTTTGAACAAATGGACAGCCAAGTGGCCTGTGCACATATTTAGAACTTACAATGTCTGCCACCATTGAACATTCTCTCTTGTCAATAATGCTAACAGGGAAATTTGAGCAACACCCTTCCCTAAATTTGCAATAAGAGGTGTAATGGCATGCTCAGTTATGACAACTTCAACTGTTGTTTTAGTAACAATCCCACCAATTGATCTGATACACACAATGAGTGAAAATAAGTCAACCTTACGAAACACTAATAAGGATAACTTGAAACTACAACCCGAAAACTAATTAAAGAGATATTGATCTTATCCATACATTCCAGATCCTTTTGGGCCCCCTTGTTTTCTTGCTTTCTCTTCATACTCAGGTAGATTCCTACCACTGATCTTTTGTCATCAGAAGGCACGTCAGAGAGACAAATCAACATTATACTTGGAGAAAAAGAGAGATTGATTGAAGAACCGAGACTTATTGGATTGGGCAGGCTCTTCAAAAGCAATCTTTCCCTCTTAATTTTTGACCCATGCGACTAGAAGGGAGCAGATTTTTCATGGAGCACAAGAAGAGAAACAAAGAAACATGCCAAAGCAGTGATGGTGTTGAAAGGACTACACATAGTGAAAAAACTTACATGAGATCATGTTGTTTGCGTTGGATATGTGTTACCCTGAAGAACATTGGAGACGAAGTTGTGGCAATGTCAATGAGCTGACAGGCTTGAGACACTCGCGTGCAGACAGAATGTTGAATTCAAAATCAATCCACATATTTTGCTCCAAACATCATTCAATTACTCTCAAAATAGTGTAGGTTAACCACGTTACCACACAGAAATAACCCTGAATTTGTGTGAATAAGAAACTTCCTCAAGGCTGAAATGTAGGTGACAAGTATCTGCAAAAGATTGCCAATAATATTCATTAGAGGGAGGCAAGAACTCACTTGAAGATAAGCCCATCCTACCTCAACCCAGAAATTCGAATTGACTTCAAAAAATGATCGAAATAGAATGTTAAATGGATGCCTGAACTTTCCATAGAAATCTTTGTGAAGAAGGATGAATTCAAACCTTAGTTTGTATTCTTTGAAGGTCAAACCCTTGCAAGGAAGCAGGCCAAATATGAAATCTAGGACCTGTGCATGTAGCCTTAGAAAGGGTCCAAAGAATTCTATTAAAAGAGAGCGAAATAAGGGACAAAAAGTCCACTCAGTTGATTCCAAAATTCCAACAAAAAAACATAACCAAAAACATAAAAGATAAACCCAATGAACTCCAAAAATGTGACCTATTACTACATGTATGCGTGATTATTGAAGGCTATAGAAATTAGAGATGTATGTATCAATGTTGTTGATAGTAAAAAACAGAGTTTCCTTAATGATGTCAAATTTGATTGAACTGTGCAACAATAAGATAATTGTTGGGAATACTTTCTGTAAGCTAATTGTTGGCCATACTTCCTGTAAAATAATCTAATAAAAATAATAAATAATTTTCACAAAACCACTATTCTTGATTGTTTTTGTTGCAAATTCATTTGCTTGCCAGTATTAAATACTTAGAAATTGAAAAAAAATATAGGTATAATGAAAATAATGAGCCACCTAAAACCAAAGAACCATGTTTAAAATTTAAAAGTGATAGAATGTAAAGGAAAAAAATAAAACATAATCCCGATTATAACAAATTAGCTGTAAATTTTTATCCGTAAAACAAAAGTTCACTAAATTGTAACAAGGACTTCACAATATGCTCAAAATTACCTTCAAGGTTCCTTAGGTGGATAGCAGAGCTACTATACTTGACATTGGTAGTATCTAGTAGTTTTTCTAGCCCAAAATCTGCTATGTATGGCTCCATGTCGAAAGGATAAGTGGACTCGATAACCAACATAAAAACTATATTTGAAGAATTGGGAGAACTAACTGGCACAATGTTGCACGAAGCGGCGAGCGAAGCGGAAGCGCGGAGCGCGGAAGCGTCATTTTCCAAAAATCTAGGAAGTGAAGCGTCCGCGGAAGCGTCTGCTATATATATATATATATATATATATATATTATATATATTTTTGCATTTATACTCAAAACAAACATCCCAAATACCAAATTAATTGTAGAAGACATGAAAACATGCATATTTTTGCATAAATCAAGATAGATATGGCATCCATGATTCCATTGTAGTTACTAGTATGTACAACAATCATCTATATTCTAGCTATTACAAACATACATCAAATTTTTAAGCATTACATGAATTTAGCAATTCAATTGTAAAATTAAATGGGAAAATTTTGATTTAAGCATTACATAATATCATCGAAACTCTGAAGTGCCTTGATCGAATTTCTATGTATGTGATGCAAAGTCCTTATCCTTGTAATATCATTGTTATGCGTCAAGATTTTGACAGTGAAACCTTCTCACCGAACCCTTATCATTGAGACTGTGTTAGGTACCAAGATCTTCTTATTGTGATGAAAACTTTCTCACTGTTGTGATACCAAATTTGTATCACTGTAGTTATACCAAAATCTATTGATGACTGTTCTTACTGTTGAGGCACCAAGACTGTGGTAGCACAAAACCTTTAATCTGCATTACCTTACTGTGGTACCCAAATTTTATTTTAGAGATAATTCGAGTTTCTGTGACTGCATCACTGCACTAAAGTGTGATCACTGTAATATCACCGAAGTGTGATCACTGTAATATCACCGAAGTGTGATCACTGTAATAGCATCGAAATCAAGGTAGCATCGAAACTGTGATAGGAATAACATTGAGTCACTGTAATACATAACAGAACTGTCTCCATTGCAATCCGCATTCATTGTGATACATAACAAAATTGAACCCAATCTTCAACGCAATCTTCTATGAGATCCGAGATAGTAATCTCAGTCATATCACCGAAACTGCTCTCTAAAATCCTTACCCGAATCCCAGGAAGCGCATTAAAATTTTGGAATCGCGCTTCGAAAAAAATGGAATCGCGCTTCCTAGGGCGCTTCCGAAACGCTTCCGTACGGGACGCGATTCCGGCCTAGGATCCGGGGGGGGGGGGGGGCGCTTCCTGCAACACTGAACTGGCACCTCAAGGACTATGATGAAAGGAATAAATTTAATTTATTCATATTGATTTGTTTTATGGAGTGAAACTGTGGTAAAACAAAACACCAAATATTTGAAAAGAAAAACTCAACATTAATTTTCCAGGATTTGTGGCGACTCGGATCATTGGAATCGAATGACAATACAGGACAATATTTCCGTGCTAGTTCCCTTCTCAGCAGCTCTGTCAACCAGGAGTTTAGCAGCCGTGTCAGGATCCATCACGTCCTTCAATAAATCTACGGCCTCTTCATTCCCTATTGTTTCCCACACACTTAATTTTTGACCCAGGCGACTAGAGGGGAGCAGATTTTGCATGGAGCACAAGAAGAGAAACAAAGAAACATGCCAAAGCAGTGATGGTGTTGAAAGGACTACACATAGTGAAAAAACTTACATGAGATCATGTTGTTTGCGTTGGATATGTGTTACACTGAAGAACATTGGAGACGAAGTTGTGGCAATGTCAATGAGCTGACAGGCTTGAGACACTTGCGTGCAGACAGAATGTTGAATTCAAAATCAATCCACATATTGTGCTCCAAACATCATTCAATTACTCTCAAAATAGTGCAGGTTAACCACACAGAAATAACCCTGAATTTGTGTGAATAAGAAACTTCCTCAAGGCTGAAATGTAGGTGATAAGTATCTGCAAAAGATTGCCAATAATATTCATTAGAGGGAGGCAAGAACTCGCTTGAAGATAAGCCCATCCTACCTCAACCCAGAAATTCGAATTGACTTCAAAAAGGATCGAAATAGAATGTTAAATGGATGCCTGAACTTTCCATAGAAATCTTTGTGAAGAAGGATGAATTCAAACCTTAGTTTGTATTCTTTGAAGGCCAAACCCTTGCAAGGAAGCAGGCCAAATATGACATCTAGGACCTGTGCATGTAGCCTTAGAAAGGGTCCAAAGAATTCTATTAAAAGAGAGCGAAATAAGGGACAAAAAGTCCACTCAGTTGATTCCAAAATTCCAACAAAAAAACATAACCAAAAACATAAAAGATAAACCCAATGAACTCCAAAAAAGTGACCTATTACTACATGTATGCATGATTATTGAAGGCTACAGAAATTAGAGATGTATGTATCAATGCTGTTGATAGTAAAAAACAGAGTTTCCTTAAAGATGTCAAATTTGATTGAACTGTGCAACAATAAGATAATTGTTGGGAATACTTTCTGTAAGCTAATTGTTGGCTATACTTCCTGTAAAATAATCTAATAAAAATAATAAATAATTTTCACAAAACCACTATTCTTGATTGTTTTTGTTGCAAATTCATTTGCTTGCCAGTATTAAATACTTAGAAATTGAAAAAAAATATAAGTATAATGAAAATAATGAGCACATTTTTATCACATAATCTGCCACCTAAAACCAGAGAACCATGTTTAAAATTTAAAAGTGATAGAATGTAAAGGAAATAAATAAAACATAATCCCGATTATAACAAATTAGCTGTAAATTTTTATCCGTAAAACAAAAGTTCACTAAATTGTAACAAGGACTTCACAATATGCTCAAATTACCTTCAAGGTTCCTTAGGTGGATAGCAGACCTACTATACTTGACATTGGTAGTATCCAGTGGTTTTTCTAGCCCAAAATCTGCTATGTATGGCTCCATGTCGAAAGGATAAGTAGACTCGATAACCAACATAAAAATTATATTTGAAGAATTGTGAGAACTAACTGGCACCTCAAGGACTATGATGAAAGGAATAAATTTAATTTATTCATATTGATTTGTTTTATGGAGCGAAACTGTGGTAAAACAAAACACCAAATATTTGAAAAGAAAAACTCAACATTAATTTTCCAGGATTTGTGGCGACTCGGATCATTGGAAGCGAATGACAATACAGGACAATATTTCCGTGCTAGTTCCCTTCTCAGCAGCTCTGTCAACCAAGAGTTTAGCAGCCGTGTCAGGATCCATCACATCCTTCAATAAATCTATGGCCTCTTCATTCCCTATTGTTTCCCACACACCATCGCTATCAAAAACTCGGTGGCCCAGTCTATCAGCTACTCTCTCACACCCATACCTTCTTCTCAATTTCATGCAGATCATCTGTCATTAAATATCAATCACAGATCATCTGTTAATTGGAATTAATCGCATGGTTGTACCCTCGGTCTGGTAGCAGAAGCGTTCTGGTAGCAGAAGTGTTCCAGACAATGGATAGTCCAGAGCAAGCGCTACCGCTACCAGTCTTAATCGCACGGTTAATTGGAATTAATCGCATGGTCGTAATTAGAATTAATCGCACGGTTGAAACTATTTTAATCGTCTAACATGAGAAATCAAAGGCGCACAAATGTACACTTAATGCCAGAGGGGAGTCGTTTCCAGAGGGAACGCCTTACGGCGTAATTACAATTTTGTTTAATTAGTTTCTGCTTATTATTTTTTCATTAACTAGTATAAGAATTATCTTCTGCATTTTACATAACTTATGAAAAATGAAAAATTCAACCTACAGTAATACTAACTATATCATGAGTCTTCTCACAGTTACCATTGAAAACTTTGGTTATGCAGCAAGGTTCGCTTAATTAGAAATACATATAATTTATTTATATTTATTAAATTTTCTGTATTAAATATATCCATTTCATATATTACAAGCATTTTATAGAGCAACAAGATAATTATATCTTCATATTTTAAGAAACATTGGAAAACATATGTGGTTATGTTTTAAATAGTGTTCAAAAAGTTGAACAACAATTCCTAAATTACCTATTACGACGTTCTTAAATAAATGGAAAAACTGATCTGGAAATGATTCCAAAAAATATGTAATTGAAAAATTAGTAAGACTACTCTTGGGATTTGTTGCTATCTGTAACATTGGCATCAGAGCAATTTTGTTGATTGCGAGCCATCAACTTTCTTCGTTCATATTCTTCCCTAAACTCTTTATTTTCATTCCACATTTCCATGAACTTATCAACCTGCAATTGAATGAATATGCAGTCCGTTAATTTCTCTGGTATATTAAGAAGTTAGAAACCCTAGAAGAAACCAAAAATAAAAATATTATATACCTCAAGTCTTGACCTGTTCTCCAGGTCAGAAACGTTGTGATTGTTCCTGTAGAAATCAAATATCGCATCATCCCTTACGGCCTGCAGTTGCAAAGAGAGCACATTCTGCAGGAAAGGAAGCCATTGGAATAGAAATTAATGACTTTTACTCAATTAAATTGTAATATTAAATTCTATTGATATAGTTTGAAACTCACGTTTTGATATCGGCGAGTACGTAGTTGATCGAGAGATGGAGAAAGGTGCTTCATGGAAGATTTATAATGTTGGAGATCTTTCTCCAGATATCGGATTTCTGAATCAATGTCATGCAACTCTTTCTTCTCATTCCAAATATCTTTCAATTTCCTCTTCAGATTCCAATCTTCAACGCTCAAAACTTGTCCTCTTGATTTCTCCAGATCTTTTATCTGTTTCAGCAGGTGGTTCTCTTCTACTCGCGTATTGCGCCCTCCCTTAAATTGTACCTCTAGTTTAGCCACCTGCATAAAAAACAAAAGAAGATAGATATCAGTAACAATTTAATTTTGTATTGAAAAGAAAAACTCAACATTAATTTTCCAGGATTTGTGTCGACTCGGATCATTGGAAGCGAATGACAATACAGGACAATATTTCCGTGCTAGTTCCCTTCTCAGCAGCTCTGTCAACCAGGAGTTTAGCAGCCATGTCAGGATCCATCACATCCTTCAATAAATATACGGCCTCTTCATTCCCTATTGTTTCCCACACACCATCGCTATCAAAAACTCGGTGGCCCAGTCTATCAGCTACTCTCTCACACCCATACCTTCTTCTCAATTTTATGCAGATCATCTGTCATTAAATATCAATCACAGATCATCTGTTAATTGGAATTAATCGCATGGTTGTACCCTCGGTCTGGTAGCAGAAGTGTTCCAGACAATGGATAGTCAAGAGCAACCGCTACCGCTACCAGTCTTAATCACACGGTTGAAACTATTTTAATCGTCTAACATTAGAAATCAAAAGCGCACAAATGTACACGTAATGCCAGAGGGGAGTCCTTTCCAGAGGGAACACCTTACGGCGTAATTAGCATAGCCAAAACAAGCATAGCATAACCTAGACCAAAATAACCTAGCTTAAACTAGCCTAGAGTAAAGTAGCCTAGGATAACCTACTATAAACTAGCCCAATGTGGCATAGCATGAACTAGCCTAGCCTAGACTAGCCTAACCTAGACTAGCCTAGCCTAAAGTAACCTACCTAGCCAAAACTAACTTAGCCTGAATGAACCTAGCATAGCCTAATGTAGTCTAGCTGAGCCTAAAATAGTCGTTCCTAGCCTAACTTAGCCTAGCCTAGCCTAACCTAGCCTAAACTAGTCTAGCCTAAACTATCCTAGCCTAACCTAGCCTAAAGTAGCCTAGCCTAGCCTAACCTATCCCACACTATCCTAGCCTAGCCTAGCCTAAACTAGACTAGCCATTCTTGACCTAGCATAAACTAGACTACTCCAACCTAACCTAAACTAGCCTAACATAGCATACCCTAGCCTAGCCTACCATACCTTAGCCTAAAATAGCCTATACTATCCTAGCCTAGCCAACCCAACGTAGCCTAACCTGACTTAAACTTGCCCAGCCTAGCCTAGGCTAACCTAATCTAGCCTAGCCTAGCTTAAACTAGTCTACCCTAGCCTAACCTAACCTACCCTAGCATAGAATAACCTACCATGGCCTAAGCTATATCTTAGTGTAGCCTAGTCTACCCTAGCCAAAATTAGCCTAACTAGCCTATCGTAGTCTACCCTTGCCTAGCCTATCCTAGCATAACCTAGCCTAAACTAGTCTATCATAGCTTATCTTTCCTCATCCAACATATCATAGCCTATACTAGCCATGCCAACACGACCTAGCTTGTACTAGCCTAGCCTGGGCTACCCTAACCTACGCTATCCTAGCCTAGCCATATCTAGCCTAAACTACCCTAGCCTAACATACACTATCCAAGAATACCATAGCATACCCTAGCATAGCCTTAACCTAGCCTAGCCTAGTTTAGCCTAGTTTATCATAACCTAGCTTTCCTAGCCCATCCTATCCCAACCTAAACTAGCCTAGCCTAACATAACCTAGCTTGTACTAGCCTAGTCTATACTAGCGTAGCATAGGCTACCCTATCCTACACTAGCCTAGCTTGGCCTACCCTAGCCTAATCTACACTGACCAAGCATACCATATTGCCCCCTATCCTAGGCTAACGTGGCCTATGCAAGCATAACATATCTTAAGTTAAACTAGCCTAGACTAGCCTACCCTACCATGCCCTACCCTAGCCTAAACTAGCTTAACCTACCCCAACATAAACTAGCATGCACTAGTCTAGCTTGACCTACCTTGCCCTAGCCTAGCCTAGGTTGGTCTAGCCTAAGATAACATAGCATAACCTAGATTTCCATAAATTAACTTAGCCTAACCTAGCCTACCATAGCATAAATTAGACTAGCTTAACATACCCTAGCCTACCATATCCTAGACTAACTTAGCCTAACCTAAACTAACTTAGAATATCATAGCCTAGCCTAAACTAACTTAAACTAACCTAATCTAACCTAAACTAGCCTAGCCTAGCTTAAACTAGCCTAGCCTAACCTTACCTAAACTAGACTAGCCCAGACTAGCCTAACCGAGGATAACCTAGCCTAAAGTAGACTAAACTATCCTAACCTAACTTAGCCTAGCCTAAACTAGCCTAGCATAACCTTGACAAGCCTACCCTAGCCTGCCTACACTAGCCTAGCCTAACCTCACCTAACCTTGCCTAACCTAGCTTAGCCTAACTTAGCCTAACCTAGCCTAACATAAACTAGATTGGCCTACACTAGCCTAAACTAGATTAGGCGTGCCTAGCCTAGCATAAACTAGCCTAGCCTAGCCTAACTTGGGATAGCCTAAACTAGCCTAAACAAGCCTAGCCTAGCCTATCCTATCTAGCATATCCTACACTAGCCTAAAATAACATAGCCTAGCCTAACCTAACCTACACTATCCAAGCATACCATAGCGTATTGTAGCATAACCTTATCCTAGCCTAGCCTAGTTTAGCCTAGTCTATCATAGCCTAACTTTCCTAGCCCATCCTATCCCAACCTAAACTAGCCTAGCTTGTGCTAGCCTACTTTGTACTAGCCTAGCATAGCCAACCCTATCCTACACTAGCCTAGCCTAGCCTACCCTAGCCTACCCTAGCCTACCCTAGCTTAATCTACATTGGCCAAGCATACCATACCGTCCCCTAGCCTAACATATCTTAGCCTAGTTTAGCCTAGTTTATCCTAGGCTGACATGGCCTATGCTAGTATAGCATATCTCAAGTTAAACTAGCATAGACTAGCCTACCCTATCATGCCCTACCCTAGCCTAAACTAGCTTAACCTACCCCAACATAAACTAGCCTGCACTAGTCTAACTTAACCTACCCTGCCTTAGCCTAGCCTAGGTTGGTCTAGCTTAAGATAGCATAGCATAGCCTAAGATAGCCTATCCTAGCACAAATTAGCCTAACCTAGCCTAGTGTAAACTAGTCTAGCCTTGCCCAAACTATTTTAGCTTAAACTAGCATAGCCTAGCCTAGCCTAGCATAGCCTAATTGAAACTAGTGTAGCCTAGCCTAGCATAGCCTAATTGAAACTAGTGTAGCCTAGCCTAGCCTAGCTTAACCTAGCATAAGCTAGCCTAGCCTAGCTTAAAATAGCCTAGTCTAGTCTAGCCTAACCTAGCCTAACCTATCCTACACTATGAAAGCCTAAACTAGCCTAGCCTAACCTCGCCTAACCTTGCTTAACCTAGCTTAGCCTAACTTAGCCTAACCTAGCATAAAATAAACTAGACTGGCCTACGCTAGCCTAAACTAGACTAGCCTTGCCTAGCCTAGCATAAACTAGCCTAGACTAGCCTTACGTGACCTAGTCTAGCTTAAACTAGCCTAAACAAGCCTAGCCTATCCTATCCTAAACTAGCATAGCCTAGCCTAGCTTAAAATAACATAGCCTAGCCTAGCCTAACCTAACCTACACTATCCAAGCATACCATAGCATACCCTAGCATAAGCTTATCCTAGCCTATCCTAGTTTAGCCTAGTATATCATAACCTAGCTTTCTTAACCCATCCTATCCCAACCTAAACTAGCTAAGCCTAACATATCCTAGCTTGTGCTAGCCTACTTTGTACTAGCATAGCATAGGCAACCCTATCCTAGACTACCCTAGCCTAATCTACACTGGCCAAGCATACCATACCGTCCCCTAGCATAACATACCCTAGCCTAGTTTAGCCTAGTTTATCCTATGTTGGCATGGCCTATGCTAGCATAACATATCTTAAGTTAAACTAGCCTAGACTAGCCTACCCTACCATGCCCTACCCTAGTCTAAACTAGCTTTACCTACCCAACATAAACTAGCCTGCACTAGTCTAGCTTGACTTATCCTACCCTAACCTACCCTAGCTTGGCCTCGCCTAAGATAACATAGCATAACCTATATTTCCATAAAATAACTTAGCCTAACCTAACCTACTATTGAATATACTAGCTTATCCTAACATACCCTAGCCTATGATATACTAGCTTAACTTAGCCTAGCCTAAACTAGCTTAGACTATCTTAGCCTAGCCTAGCCTAAACTAGCTTAAACTAACCTAATCTAATTTAAATTAGCCTAGCCTAACCTTAACTAAACTAGACTAGCCCGGACTAGCCTAATGTAGTATAATGTATCCTAACCTAACTTAGCCTAGCCTAACCTACCCTTAACTAGCCTAGCCTATCCTTGACAAGCCTACCCTAGCCTAACCTTAACTAAACTAGACTAGCCCGGACTAGCCTAATTTAGTATAATGTATCCTAACCTAACTTAGCCTAGCGTAACCTACCCTTAACTAGCCTAGCCTATCCTTGACAAGCCTACCCAACCTAAATGAGATAAGCCTAAATTAGCCTAGCCTAGCCTGACCTATCTTAGTGTAGCCTAGCCTAGCCTGACCTATCTTAGTGTAACCTAGCCTAGCCTTGCCCAAACTATCCTAGATTAAACTAGCATAGCCTAGCATAAATTAGCCTAACCTAGCCTAGTCTAAACTAGTCTAGCCTTGCCCAAACCACCCTAGTTTAAACTAGCATAGCCTAGCCTAACCTAACATAGCCTAGTTGAAACTAGGTTAGCCTAGCCTAGCCTAGCTTAACCTAGCTTAGCCTAGCATAACATAGCGTAGCCTAGCTTAACCTAGCCTAAACTAGTCTAGCCTAGCCTAGCCTAATCTATCCTACACTATCATAGCCTAAAATATCCTAGCCTAACCTCGCCTATCCTCGCCTAACCTAGCTTAGCCTAACCTAGCCTAACATAAACTAGACTCACCTACACTAGCCTAAACTCAACTAGCCTTGCCTAACCTAGCATAAACTAGCCTGGACTAGCATAGCCTTGCCTAGGCTAGACTAAACTAGCCTAAACAAGCCTAGCCTACCCTATCCTAAACTAGCATAGCCTAGCTTAGCGTAAAATAACATAGCCTACCCTAACCTAGCCTACTCTGTCTTAGCCTAGCCTACTCTAGACTATCCTAGACTAGTCTAGCCTAAACAAGCCTAGCCTAGCCAAAAATATGTTAACATAGCCCACCATATCATTGCTTATATCTATCGCAACATGGCCTAAACTAGCCTAGCATAGCCATACCTAACCTAATCTAGCAAGGTGTAGCCTAGCCTAGGTTAGGTTAGCCTAACCTAACCAAACTATATATGATAACCTAGCCTAAGCAAGCCTAACCTAATCTAATCTAGCCTAACCTAGGCTAACCTAAACTGGCCTAAATAATCTAAGCCGAGCCTATCCTAACCTATCCTACTCTAGCCTAGCCTAGCTGAGCATAGCTTAACCTACCCTAAACTATGTTAGCCTAGCCTAGCCTATGTCATCCCAACATAGCTGCCTACCTTAGGTTGACCTAGCCTAGCTTGGCCTAACTTAGCTTGGACTAGCCTAGCCTAGCCTAGCCTAAACTAGGTTAGCCTAGCATATCTTGCCTAGCATAAACTAGCCTAGCCTAAGGTAGCCATAACTAGCTTAACCTAAACAAACCTAGCCTAACCTTGCCTAAATTAAATCTAGTCTAGTCTAGTCTAGCCTAATCTAGCCTAACCTAGCCTAATCTAGCCTAGCCTAATCTAGCCCAGCCTAGCCTAGCCTAATCTACTCTAGCCTAGCCTAGCCTACTCTAGTGTACCCTACACTATTCTAGGCTAGCCTAGTTTAGCCTATCCTAGTCTAGCCTAGCCAACCCTAGTGTACCCTACCCTATTCTAGGCTAGCCTAGTTTAGCCTACCCTAATCTAGCCTAACTTAGTCTACCCCAGACTAGCCTATCCTAGCCTAGCTTAGTCTATCCTACCCTAGACTACCCTAGCCTAGTCTAGCTTACCCTACTCTAGACTACCCTAACCTACCCTAGCCTAGTCCAGTCTAGCCTACCATAGTCTCTTCTAGCCTACCCTACCATAGCCTAGTCCAATCTAGCCTACCCTAGTTTCTTCTAGCCTACCCTATCCTACCCTACCCTACCCTACCCTACCCTAGTCTAAACTACCCTATTCTAGCCTACCCTATCCTACCCTACCCTACCCTACCCTAGTCTACACTACCCTATTCTAAGCCTACCCTATCCTACCCTACCCTACCCTAGCCTACCCTAGTCTACACTACACTACCCTATTCTAGCCTACCCTAGCCTACCCTAGTCTAGCCTAGCTTTGTCTAGCCTACCATAACCTAGCCTCGCTTACCCTATTCTAGCCTACCCTAACCTACCATAGCTTAACTTAACCTATTGTAAACTACCCTATTCTAGACTAGGCTAGATTAAAGTAGATTAGACTGGACCAAGTTTAGTGTAGAATAGGTTAAGGCTAGTCTAAAATAGGCTAGTCTACCTATGCTAGGTTAGTCCAGTTCAGGCTAGGCTACTCTAGTTTAGGCTAGGCCGGTCTAGTTTAGGCTAGGCTATTCTAGTCTAGTCTAGTGTAGTATAGTCTAGTGTAGGATAACCTAGTCTAGTCTAGCCTACTCTAGCCTAGTCTATGCTAGTCTAGTCTAGGCTAGGCTAGGCTACTCTAGTCTAGCCTAGCCTAGTCTAGCCTAGCCCAACCTATCCTAGACTAATCTAGACTAATCTAGTCTAATCTAATCTAGCCAAGGCTACTAATCTAGCCTAGCCTAGTGTAGCCTAGCCTAATCTAGTCTAGTCTATTCTAGCCTAGCTTAATCTAGCCTAATCTAGTCTAACCTAGCCTAGCCTAATCTAGCCTATCCTAGCCTAGCCTAAACTAGCTTAATATAGCCTAGCCTAATTTAGCCTGATCTAGCCTAGCCTAATTTAGCCTAATCTAGCCTAATCTAGTCTAACCTAGCCTAGCCTAATCTAGCCTATCCTAGCCTAGCCTAAACTAGATTAATCTAGCCTAGCCTAATTTAACCTGATCTAGCCTAGCCTATCATAGCTTCTCCTAATCTAGCTTAGCCTAGCATAATCTAGCTTAATCTTGATTAATCTTGCCTAATCTAGTCTAGCCTAGCCTAGCCTAGCCTATCCTAACGTAGCCTAATCTAACCTAGCCTAATCTAGCCTATCCTAATATAGCCTAGCCTAATCTAGCCTAATCTAGCCTAACCTAGCCTAGCCTAATATAGCCTAATCTAGCTTAAACTAGCCTAATCTAGGCTAGCATAATCTAGCCTATCCTAACCTAACTTAAGCTACCTAGCATAGCCTAATCTAACCTAATCTAGGCTAATCTAGCCTAGCCTAATCTAGCCTAGTCTAATCTAGCCTGACCTAGCCTAGCCTACTCTAAATCTAGCCTGGCTTAGCCTAGCCTAATCTAGCCTAATCTCTTCTAGCCTAATCTAGACTAGCCTAGCCTACCCTAGCCTACCCTAGCCTACCCTAACCTACCCTACCTACCCTAGGCTACCTACCCTAGCCTACCCTACCAACCTACCCTACCCTACCTAGCCTAGCATAACCTAGCCTATCCTAGCCTACCTAGGCTACCCTAGCATAACTTAGCCTAGCATAGCCTAGCCTAGCCTAAGCCTGTCCTGGCCTACTTAACCTAAGCCTATCCCAACCTACCCTAGCCTAACCTACCTTTGCCTAGCTTAGCCTACCCTAGCCTAGCCTATCCTACCCTACCTACCTAACCTAGCCTATCCTACCCTAGCTTAGCCTAGCTAACCTAACCTATCCTATCCTAGCCTAGTGTATCCTAACCTACCTAAGCCTAGCCTAGCCTCACATATCCTACCCTACCCTACTCTACAATAGCCTAGCCTGACCTATCCTACCCTAGCCTACCCTAACCTAGCCAAACCTAACCTATCCTACCCTACCCTACCCTAGCATACCTAGCCTACACTAGCCTGGCCTACCTAACCTACCTAGCCTAACCTACCCTACCCTCTCCTACCCTAGCCCAACCTAACATAGCCTAGCCTAGCCTAGCCTACCCTAACTATCCTAGCCTACCTAGCCTACCCTAGCCTACCTAGCATGGCCTACCCTACCTAGCCTAACATAACCCAACTTATCCTAGCCTATCTAACATGCCCTAGCATAACCTAGCCTACTCTAGCCTAGCCTTCCTAGCCTAACATAACCCAACCTATCCTAGCCTACCTAACATACCCAAGCATAACCTAGCCTACCCTAACCTACCCTAGCATACCTAGCCTACTCTAGCATACCTAGCCTACACTACCCTACCCCACCCTAGCATAGCCTACCCTACCTTAGTCTAGCCTAGCCTAGCCTACCTAGCTTACCCTAGCCTACCTAGCCTAGCCTACCCTATCTAGCCTAACATAATCCAACCTATCCTAGCCTATCTAACATACCCTAGTATAACCTAGCCTAGCCACCCTAGCCTACCCTATCCTGAGCATAGCCTAGCCTACCTAAGACAAACCTATCCTATCCTACCCTATGCTAGCCTACCCTATCTTATCCTAGCTTAGCCTACCCTACCCTAACCTACCCTAGCCTACACTAACGTATCTTGCCCTATCCTGCCCTAACCTAGCCTAGCCTAGCCTAGCCTAGCCTAGCCTAGCGTATCCTAACCTACCTAAGCCTAACCTCGCATATCCTACCCTACCCAAGCTTAGCCTAACTAGCCTACCCTACCCTACCATAACCTAGCCTAGCCTAGCCTAGCCTACCCTACCCTACCATAACCTAGCCTACCCTACCCTACCCTAACCTGGCCTACCCTACCATAACCCTACCCTACCCTAGCCTAGCCTAGCCTACCTAGCCTACACTAACCTACACTAGCCCACCCTAGCCTACCTAGCCCAACCTAACGTAGCCTAACTCACCCTAGCCTACCCTATCTTACACGACCCTACCCTAGCCTAGCATAGCATAGCCTACCCTACCCTATCCTAAGATAGCTTACCCTAGCCAACCCTAGCCTACTCTACCCTAGTGTAGCTAGCCTACCTTACCCTACCCTACCTAGCCTACCCTAACCTACCCTACCTAGCCTGCCCTATCCTAAGCCCAGCCTAACCTAGGCAATCCTACCTAAGCCAAGCCTATCTGAGCCTACCCTAGCTTACGTTAACCTAGCGTACCCTAGCCTAACCTTAGGTAGCTTATCCTAAACTAGCCTAGCCTAACCTATCCTAAACTAGATTATCCAACCTAGCCTAATCTAGCCTAAACTAGTTGAGCCTAACCTAACATAGCCTAGTTTAGCTTAGCCTAGCCTAGCCTAGCCTAACTTAAACTAGCCTAGCCTAGCGTGGCCTAAACTATCTTATAACCTAGTTTGACATACACTAGCCTGACCTAAGCTTGCCTAGCCTAGCCTAAACTAGCTTGGCCTAACCTAGCCTAGCTTAAACTAGTCTAGCACCTACTAGCCTATCCTAGTCTTGCCTAAAGTAGCCTACTCGAGCCTAGTCGAACCTAAACTAACTTGGCCTAGCCTAGCCTAAATAGTCTAGTCTTGCCTAGCCTATTCTACCCCAGTCTAGCCTAACCTAGACTAACCTAGACAAACCTAGACCCTAAATCTCAATATATATTATAAATATACATCCCACATGAAAATAAAATAACTTCACATAAAAAGAAGAAGAACATAAGTAATGGATTTATTATGAAAGTTACAAAATAAAAATTTGTGTTTATTGAAAACATATTTTATGAAACATAATATAAATTCTACAATAAAATAAATTTTCAATATACAATAAAAACATATATAACAAAATGTTCAATTAAGTAATTAAATAATAAATTTATAAAAAAAATACTTTAAAAGATAAAATCACTAATAAAAAATTCATAATATAAAAACTAAGAAAACTTGAGAAATTATAAAAAGACAATTTACTTTATTAAAAGCGCACAATTTTTTTTCTTCTAAAAAATGATTTTTATTAAAAACAAATTAATATAAAAAATAACTTTATATATTAATTGAGGAAAAAAATATAATTCCCTATTTTTTATTTTAGTAAATAAAAATATATAAAAAAAAAAAAAATACTTATAATCAAAATATAATAAATATGAATTATTAAAATATAAATTTTTAAGCTGTTCAAAATATTTTCATCATGGAAATACAAGCATTCACATGTAACAAATTTTGACTCTCCTAAATTATTGATAAAAGCATAAGGTGAAATAAATTGATAAAAATACAATCATTCAGGTGTAGCAAATTTTGTCTCTCCAAAATTACTGAAAAAGCATAAAGTGAAATAAATTGAAACACTGTATACTATATATATGACTGTAAAATAAATTAAAACATATATATATAAAAGATTATGAAATAAACTTAGAGACTTTCACTTTTCAAAAACCAATCCATATCCAATTCCAGCCAAAGAAAACCTGTTTTAACAACTGCAAAATAGAAATTCTATAAGCTTCAACTTTAAAAATTTAAAACAATATTTCAAAGAATGTTAGTTGTGCTGAAATGGTTTTTGTGACAATAATTGAATTCGAAGCGCCTATAGAAATGTCCAAGACGAGTAAATAAGCTATGGAGATGATTAGCTGTTTATTAAACTGTTTATGGAGATTGCCTATAGAAATGTCAAGAGGATATAAATAAGCTATGGAGATGATTACTGTTTATTAAACTGTTTTTGGAGATTACTCGCTGTGATTCATTCGAAATTACCAGCAGATACAGGAGCCTAGCCGTAGTAGCATCCAGCTTAACCTGTTGAAGAAAAGGAAAGAGAAGCTAGATCCATACAACCTGAAACTTGTGAATCCTCTGGTGGAATTCTATAGCCACCAGCATTTCCTACATCTTCCATTCACTTCTCCCAACATATGATTGTCTGCATCTAAAATATTTGCAATCAAAAAGTATACACTACATTTGAACATGAATTTGATTAAAATTGCTGCACCATTTCCAAAGAAATCAAGGGCTTCTCAGAAAATCAAAGGTCAAAAAGAAATCAAGGCTTCTCAAAATCAAAGTTCAAAAGAACAGGGCTTCTCCACCCGAAGATCTGGTTGCCTCAGATCTGCTCCACCTGAAGCCCAGGCTACCTACAGTAACATGCCAACAAAACTTAGATGGAGGAAGAGGTTATACAATCAAGTTAAAGTTAATACACTAAATTTAACATATGCAGAAGAGATTAAAATTGGTTGAACTATTTCCAAAGAAATCAAGGGTTTCTCAAAAATGAAAAGAAAAAAGAAAAGTGATCATCAACCATTGAACTTCTCCACCGGACGATTTGGTTGCCGGTTGCTTCGGCTCATAAGAGATTAAAATTGCTGAACCATTTCGAAGAAATCAAGGGCTTCTCAGAGAATCAAAGGGCAAAAAGAAAATGATCATTAACCATTGAACTTCTCCACCGAAGGGATTGATCTGGTTGCCTTCGATCTGCTCCACCGGAAGTCCAGGTTTCTGGCTATAATAATGTAGAGTTGATGCCTATATATATATATATTCTTCGGCGTCCGTTCAACGGATATCGGATTACTCACACCTGTACTTCTTCAAGCTTTTCTGGCAACGAATATCAATGCAACGGTTCACTTATCCATGCCTTTTTTAAGGTCAGATAAATGTTATATTGCTTTTGTAAATGTGTCAATTTGATGAGTTATAGATTCTCAATTTTTCTATATTTCTTTTTGTTTTTAATGATTTTTATTCTCATGTTTCTAAATTTGTTTTGAATTCAATGATTTTTAATCTCTAAATTTGTTTGAATTCAATGATTTTTTAATCTTTGCTTTAAAAAAAACAAATGATTTATCACTAATTTTACTATTTCTAATTTATTCATATTTATTCTTAAATTTAATTATATCATTTTATATTATTTTCTTTTTGTTTTTAGTTTAATTGGTACTAAATTACAAATAAGTAATTTTATTTTTGTGTATTTAATTTATTTTTATTAATTTTTTTAGAACAAATATGATGCAATATTTATTAACTCTAAATTTGGCTAATTATTTTAATTTACGGATGACCCATAATCATGATGAATGAAGATCCAAGGATAGAGGTACTTTGTAATGATTATGAGCCAATTATGATAGTGACAATGTGTGGCCCTGGGAAATGACTTCGATGTAAAAAGTTTCGTGTGGTTGATCCATAGCCATGAGTTTGTGGATGACCCATAACAATGATGGGTGAATATTTGAGGATAGAGATACCCTATAATGTTTTGTGGTCCAACTGTGATGTTGACAACATGCAGCCTAGCAAATGGACTTCAGTGACAAGGTTTTTGTGTGGTTGTCCCTAACCATGATGATATAGTTAACTTTAATGGTCTTCCTAGAAGAAATTTGGATGTGCAAAGGCTTCCTCCCAATTCTCAAGTTTCACATTTGTGATTCCCATTGTTGTGATTTGATAGTCCCACCATGACACTACCTTGGCATTAGAAGAGATATGTATCGAAAAGCACACTTCAAGATAGTCAAGAATGATATCCCAATCACCACGGGCATCACTAACTACTTAATGCATACATAGAACCATAGAATACATAGCTCCAACATGCCTCGCACCACTTGCAAATAGATAATGTATCAATAAGTATGATGCCTAAAGGATGCCAAATGTTGTTGGCCAGCTAAAGGAGAACGATTTAGATTAATGTGAAATATTAATAACTTTTTAGTCTAACATCCCACAAGCACCATATACCTCTTGTATAGAGAATTTCCATTGTTTCCATTTCCATCATAAGCATCCAATGACTTCTTGTCAAACTTCCAATCCTAAATTGATTATTTTTTTCTTTTCTATAGAAGTAACTTGTCGTAGCTACTACAAACCGCTCCAAAACTTTGTCGATGATTCGATTTTGGAGCTTCCCTTTGGGTATAAGGACTTTTATTTCAACTTGTGTCAAGTTTTCTTCATGAAGTACTAAGTTCGAAGTCACTTACTCTCTCATGATAAACTTGTGATACCTTAACTATGCATTATGTCAAACAACTATTGGGCACCACATGTTGAAAACCAGTCCTTGTCAACAATAGCTACACAAAATTGAAAGAAATACTAAGTTCTTTTGAGAAAATAAGCTAATTCCCTAATAACATTGATTGCATACCTTGATCTGTGAGATTGTGCAATCCTATGTTACAGTCAACCACAGAACTCCTTGTCAGAGTAAAGTGCACAACTCTTTGTGATAAGAAACTACGCCATCAAAAAATGGTGTAAAACGTCACACTTGTTTGTTGCAGTGAACTATGCACTCCACTGAGATATCTAACTGTGTAATCTATTAAGCCATTAGACTGCATAGTTCCTAGTGATAATCAAATGTTTATTCCTTGAAAGTAAGAAGTGTGCACTTCCCAAGGATACCCATGCACACTTATATATGATATATGTCATGTGTTCCAAATTGATTACCTTACATGTGTTAGTTATCTAGATTTAGCTTCTAGATTTTAGACATGCACACCCAAACACATAACCATAACTTTGTGAGTTCTCATCTATATAAGAATTCATCCTAGATATCATTCCGTCATCCATGGAGCTCTAGTTACTCTCATGAGTAGAGGGAGATTTTGTCTCAATTTCCTTGCTTTTCTAGTTAAGTTTCTTAGCTGTTGCCTTTTGCTACTTTTTCTTTCACTTTTGTCACTTTTTCTTTCAAAAGTGTTATTTTGTCTCAATTTTTACACAAAAAGTTTCATTTTAACTATTATTAGCTTCTAAAAGTGTTTTCAACCTTTTATGCTTCTTTTCTAGTGCTGCTTCACATTCCATGTATTTTCACCTATGAGTAATAGTTGTTGTTGGGTGTATTTATGCATGCATATCCTCTTCCCTTCATTATCTTACTTGTTCAATGTGAACACTTTTTTGGATGAATCTTGGGCTAATCCACATCTTCCCCCCTTTAATCAATAGATATTGAACTTTCCTTCTATTATGGATTTTATATGTCATTGAATTCCTAAATTTAAATTGTCAATTGAGATTCATAAAATTTGAGTTGCAATGCATTCCAGTTCGAATCCAAACTTATCCTATGCAGATTTAGTGCAAAATTAAGTAAAAAAAACTCACACACTCTGTTTCTGACAATCACACCATGAATTTTTGAAGTGAAGAAACCTATTTTATCATGCAATCTGAATCACTAATACTAAAATCTATTTCATGTTCATAACTCAAATCCTTCTTCTTAATTATATTGATCTCACTCAAAAAATCATCTAGAAATAAGATTGGAAACTATCACAAGCTATGTTCTCAAATCAATTGAACAACTACTTCATTCAAAAATAATTATGCAAAACTAATCCCGAAGGTGCTACAATTACCAAGTAAACTCAACCATACCTTACAAAATAACTCAAACTATTTCTTATGTAATATTCCACTCAAAGCATTCTAAGAACCAATACACATAACTTATGGCTTCCTAACTCGAAATCAACCTGAGCAATTAAATAACACACAACTTCGATTTATGTAACTATTACCAAAAATAAATCTAAATTAAGTCTTACTATGAAATCAAATCGAATGCAAGTTATCTATTCAAAATATAATTACACTACAATTCAATTAATCATCATAGTAAATCGAGTAACTAACACACTCTAAATAACATGCAATTCACCAAGCATTAACACACAATCTGCACCAAAGAATGAAAAATTGTTCCTAATCAATTCTGAGCATTCAACTGAGCGCAAGCTTCAGGAGTTTCTTATCAGAAATATATTCATCCACATGCAATTAAAACACTTTCATTTAGAACAAATGATTCAAGCTTAAAATATAAGAATTATTTCTCATAAATATATTCTAAATTGAAACTTCTTTCTTCAACGTTCATGAGATCGGCAAAGTAATCAAAAGAATTAATGGATGCATGGTATATTCATAATAATGATCCACAAGCCTACAAAAAAATAGTGAGCATTACACTATCTATCTTGACTCATATCTATGAAATAATTGAAGGAAACTGAAGTATGATTTTAAGTACGGGAAATATGGAAACCATCAATGAAAGAAAATGAGTCGTTAAGTACATTTATGCCTGATGAATTCGAAACACACCTCCTATATATTAAAAAATGTTACGGGACTTGATCAAGGTTGTGGTGGTCCCCTTGCACAACCTAAAACAAGTCTAGCTAATTCAATAATTCACAAATCAAGTAAACATAAATTCTCAATTATAAATAAAGCTGAGACAATTATATTAAAATCCTTTAATAAAAGATAAGTGTGAGAGTTTCAAAACATAGTCAAGAGATATCTTTCCACAATCCCTTTGTCACCGGTTCAGTCTATGTGGATAGTTGCGTGTATGTGCGTGACCTCCCATACAAACACCAGGCCTTTTGAAGAACTTAGGCCTCCAAATAGTTACAACAATATGACCGAAGAAAGCAAATAAATCTATGATCTGTGCTTATTTAATCCAGGTTAAATCCCCAGGATCACTTCATGAGATCATAACTAAACTATTCCATTCATGACACTAATTTTGGATCAAAGGAAACTAACATTATTCTTATGAAATAAAAGAACTATCTTTAGGATGCCGACAATTTCATTGTTTTCCCTATAATACAATACAAATT